>OY757905.1:121625533-121640533 GCA_963585895.1 Sepioteuthis lessoniana | reverse complement strand
CATCAAGTAAGGACTCAACATCACTATGGTTATGTGATGGTGCCTCATCTTGCTGAAAATAAAACTGTTCATCTTCAAAGTCTTCTCTACGCTACAAAACCTACAACAGTAGATGAATTAAGAGAGGCCATTGAGCATGAATGCGCCCAAATACCAAGGGAATTGTTTCCTGATGTGTGCGATTCCATTGCTTGGCGTTGTCAGCAGTGTCTGGAACAAAATGTGCGTCAGTTTGAGAACAGGCAATGAAAAAACAATAAAATGATACTTGTAAAATATTTTTACACATTTAAAATTATAAAATTATAATTAAACTCTACGTTTACAATTATTTTTAATGTGTACACATTTTTTGGAACACCCTGTATATACATATATGCGTGTGTTTGTGTGTGTGTGTGTGTGTATTCTTATTCAAGTGTATTCTTATTTGAATTTGTGTGTGTGCATGTGTGTGTTTGTATGTCTATGTGCGTGTGTGAGATTGTAAATGCGTGAGGGAGTTTGTTTTAGGGTATGTTTGTGTGTATCCAATTACTTGGCAATGAGCAGGATACAACACAAATTATTTACATGGGGAGTGCAGCTAATTTTAATCCGAATTTTCTTCTTCCAACAGTTACCTTTCAATGGTTGAATCCATTGCTGGACTCATGACTTTCCGCTGGGTATTAGCACGAAATAAAAAAAAGTAAGCAGCCTCGAGGATTTTAACGTTTGTCACCAAGTTATTTTCCAAACCTAATGCTACCACACACACACCCCCAAGAGAAAAGGAAAAAAAAATGAAATTAATATCCCCCCCCAGTAGACCGCCCCCAAAACTACCTAAAATTCAGTAGTAAATAAAAGTTAAAACGAAGAATAAGCATTTGAACTCAGGAGCCAACAGGAAGAAATATATCAATATTGGTCAGTATGTCTTTAAGTCCTATCAATTTAAAATGCTGAATTTTACAAAATGTTATGCTGTATTTTGTTTGTGAAATAATGCTTAAACTATGCGTTTTAAATGTAAAGACGCGCTTACTCTACTAAAAAGCCAAATTGATGTTAAGACTCTTTCCAAAAGTCAGCGAACAAGGCAGAATGTTTTTGAATCTCTTCTATAATATAATTTAAGAATTCGTAAAGAAAGCCCTAACAGTAGTTTAGAAGAAAAAGTAAAAGCCTAAAACACCTAATGCTACCACCCCCCCAAGAGAAAAGGAAAAAAAAAATTTAAAGCTCTATAATTCCTGAAGCCTACTAGGTTCCCAACTGTAGTATAGAAAAATAAAAATAAAAACTAAAAAGCCTAGGAAAAGTCCCAATACCGCCAAAAAAAAAAAAAAAGAAAAAGTCAGTACCAGTGAAAGTCTGACGAAGTACCTTAATCTTGGACTTTAACGAAGTTAAAACTTAAAAACTTAGGAAAAATTAAATCAAAATTACCCCCCCACTTTTTTTTTCGTACACATGGGAAGCATCATGATGTACGTAAAGGTATTTGAATAATCCCATGTACGACCAAACTCAATACCTAAACGGGTCCTGGACGTGAGGTTAACGACTTCACACTCAGGATCGTTAGTTTGATCGGGGAACTACTGCTGCTACTCTATAAGAGTGGCGTCTATAGAAGAGAATAAAACAGCCATCGAAAGATAACCATGACCCACACTCAAACCACATACACAAACCGCATCGCTCTTCGCGCGGGTAAAAAAGGGGCGCGTCCTGCTGAGGTTGGAGCCCTGGCCTCAGTGTTCGAATAATCAGCTACAGAGCACAAACAATCAAAACTACTAAAATGCAAGCAAACACTACAAATAGCCACATTTAACGTAAGAACCTTAAATAGAATAGGACAACTACCAGAGCTAATCGCATCGGCCGAAGAACATAAGATAGAGATAATATGCATACAAGAACACAGATCCACGCACACCGAAGATATCAAATATCACGAAACTGGCAATGGCTGGTCGCTCGCCACTGTATCCGCATGGAAAAACTCTGTCAACGCCGCAGTAGGAGGGGTAGGATTACTTATAGGACCTAGAGCATTAAAAACGCTTAATAGCGTTGAGAAAATACAACCTAGAATGATGGCAGCTACTTTTAACGGCAAGCCCAGAGCAACAATCATCTCATGCTACAGCCCCACCAATGTTAGTGAAGAAACTGAACTAGTCACCTTCTACGATGAGTTATCCTCATTAGGGCGTAGCATCCTGAAACACAACATGTTAGTCATTGGCGGAGACATGAATGACCAAATCGGGAAAAACGGAAACAACAAATACAGCCTCCACAACACGTCAAATAGGAATGGGCAACATCTAACAGATTTCATGATAGAAAATAGATTAGTATGCCTCAATACAACCTACCAAAAAAGGGAGGGTAAACTATGGACATACACGTACACAGACAATACTAAAGCTCAGATAGACTACGTCCTTATAAACAAGAAATGGAAAAATAGTGCATTGAATTGCGAGGAATACTCCTCTTTTGAAGGTGTGTCAACCGATCACCGAATAGTCACGGTGAAAATACGGTTAAGCCTACGAAAAAACGACAAACGAACAGCGACCACAAAACACTATGACTGGGCCCTATTGAACAACAGAAATATAAAGGATAAATACGTATTAGAATTAAGAAACAGATTCGAAACACTACAAGAAAAGACGGAAAAAAGTACACCAAACGACGAATATGAAAATTTCGTCAATGCACACCTCGAGGCAGCAGCAAAGTACATTCCAACAAAACTTAAAACTAAATATAGAGTCCCATGGGAAACTTTAACGGTGAGAGAAAAACGTGCACTAGTGAAAACAGCCTCCAAAAACTATCGAAAAAACCCAACAAACGCAAATGCCTTAAAACTAAAAACGGCACAATATCAATTAGTATATATATATATATATATAAAGGAACAGAGAGAATACATTCAAAATCAGATAGATAAGATTAGAGACTCGGTGGAAGATAGACAATCTAGAATAGCCTGGCAAACAATGAACGAAGTGAGCAGAAGAAAGAACACAGACAAAGCAAAACTTAAAGCAGCAAACCAACAAGAAAGAATAAAACTGTGGAAACAGCACTTCGAAAACTTACTTGGAAACCCGCCAAAAATAACACATGACCCAATCACCAGAATAATTAGCAAACAATTAGACATTAAACTAGGACCGTTCACACAAGAAGAACTCGACTCGGTTCTCAGAAAAATTAAAAATAGGAAAGCTGCAGGACTGGACGAAATTCCCCCGGAAGTATGGAAGACCAGAGAATTCGACGACATACTGCTCCGACACTGCAACGCAGTATACAATCAAAATCCGATAGATAGATGGATGAAGGGATACATACTCCCCTTCCCTAAAAAGGGGGACCTCGGATTAGCCAAAAACTACCGAGGTATAACACTTACATCCATAGCAGCCAAAATCTACAATGCCCTACTACGAAACTGCATAGAACCCAAAATCGACAACATACTTAGAAAAAAACCAAAATGGCTTCCGAAGAAATAGATCCACGACCTCACAAATATTAACCATCCGTAGAATCCTTGAAGGTGTACGGGCAAAGAACCTACAAGCGACATTAATATTTGTCGACTTTGCAAGGCTTTCGATTCCATTCACAGAGGAAAGATGGAACAAATCCTACTAGCGTACAGCATACCTAAAGAAACCGTAGCGGCAATAACGATTCTCTATAGAAACACTAAAGTAAAAGTACGATCACCGGATGGACACACAGAAAACTTTGACATTGTAGCAGGAGTACTACAATGAGTCACGCTGGCCCCGTACCTCTTTATCATTTGTCTAGACTACGTACTTAGAACATCGATTGACAAAATCAAAGAGAATGGCTTCGAACTGACGAAGAAAAGAAGCAGAAGGTACCCCGCAAAAACAATTACCGACGCCGACTACGCCAATGATATAGCAATACTGGCAAATACACCTGACCAAGCCGAAACACTTCTGCATAGTTTGGAACGAGCAGCAGCAAGCATAGGCCTCTATGTTAATGCACACAAAACGGAATATATGTGCTATAACCAAACGGGGGACATCTCCACTCTAGAAGGAACCCCTCTTAAACTAGTAGACAAATTCACTTACCTAGAAAGCAGCGTCGAATCAACCGAAAAGGACATCGAAACGAGGTTAACGAAATCATGGACAGCTATCAATAGCCTATCGATTATATGGAAATCAGACCTAACCGATAAAATCACTTCGATACTGCTATATGGCTGCACTACATGGACGCTAACAAAACGGCTGGAGAAGAAGCTAGATGACAATTACACAAGAATACTGCGTGCAATCCTGAACAAGTCCTGGCAGCAACACCCCACAAGACACCAACTGTACGACCACCTGCCCCCTATCACGAAAACTATTCAAGTTAGACGAACCAGACATGCAGGACACTGCTGGAGAAGCAGAGATGAACTCATAAGAGATATACTCTTATGGATCCCCACACATGGCCGCGCAAAAGCAGGATGACCAGCACGAACCTACATTCAACAGCTATGTGAGGATACGGGATGTTGTCCTGAAGACCTACCTAGGGCGATGAACGATAGGGAGTAGTGGCGAGAGAGGGTCAGGGATATCCGTGCTACCAGCGTGATATGATGATGATGATGATGATATATATATCATCATCATCATCATCATGTCGTACCGCCAGCACGGATATCCCTGACCCTCTCTCGCTACTTCTCCCTATTATTCATCGCTTCTGGCAGATCTTCAGGGTTACATCCTGTGTCCTCACATAGCTGCTGTATGTATGTTCGAGCTTGTCGTCCTGCTTTTGCTTGGTCATATGTGGGGGTCCAAAGGTGTACATCATTTATGAGCTAGTCCTTGTTTCTCCAGCAGTATCCTGCGTGTCTGGTTCGTCTAACTTGTATAGTTTTCGTGATGGGAGGCAAGTGGCCGTATAGTTGGTATCTTGGGGGGTGTTTTGTGTGTGTGTGTGTGTGTGTGTGTGTGTGTGTAAAAGAAATATAGATGAGAAAAAACATAATAAAATAAATCTCGATTTTATCATAGTAGATGGGAATGAAAGACTAGAATTATTGTATTTATGAATACTAAAATGCTTTTGGAATCATTTGTGGTATATATATATATATATAGAGAGAGAGAGAGATAGTGAGAAAGAAAGAATGAGGATTAGATTTTTCCAGAATTGATAGGATATCAATCGTAAATAGAAATTGTCATATATTAATTACTGACAATCTAGCTAAATATAAATACAAAAATGTTAACTTGGGTAGTTCCTGAGTAGTAATGGCGCACCTGAAAGACTAATAAAATCATTCAACAACCTTATGTACCTCCTGTTAATGAGTTATTTAGTATCAATACCGTTCTACTACACAGCTAGTTTCACATTCACTAACCCATGAATATTGAAATGCCATTAAATAAAGAAATAAAAATCGAAAAAAATAACCTGATTAGTGATAGCAACTATCACTAATAAAGAAAAGTAGTATCCTTCATCTTAAATCTAGATGTTTTTTACCTGAACTCACACACTTCCTCACTAGCACAGAAACAATGGATAGTATGCATCGAAAGAAATAATAAACATTATATTTCTGGTAAGATTCGAACTAACATCTAATGATTGGGAAGCTTGGCTTTATGCAACAGCTGCTACGCTGTTTTATCTACGATAACATAGACAATATAACCGAAGAACAGATCCCAACAGCAAAGCTACACCATGCCCACTTCTACGATAATTCGAAACCATACTCGTTGTTATTAGTTTACGGAGTTTATATATGACAGAAGTACTCATCACAAACAGAGGAAGGAACTCACTGATGATAGTCCGTTAATATAGGGAACTCTATGTTTAAGTGCTCGAGTTTGGCTTGTCGGCTGGGCTGTAAGAATACAGCAACCGCCTATCTGCAGTGGGGCAAGACTTCTTCAAAGAGTGTCCTATTATGATTCTAAACAATCTGATGTTGAAGCTCTTGTAATACAGGAGTTTGGGGAAATACGGTGTACCCATTTATTTCCATCGCCCCCATGTCCTCTCTGGCCTGGTGTTGTATCACCTAAAATGGTCCTATCAATTGGTCAAATAGAGCTAGACTGTATACTGATGCTAATGTGAATTGTTTGAAATAGAACTAATTTTGGCATTTAAACTGTGTAGTTATATTAAATTCACTTGCTTGATATAGAATTGTTTTGACATTTAAACTGCGTATTTATACTAAACTGAATTGTTTGATATAGAACTGTTTATAGATATAAAAATTGTCTTTAATTGGAATCATTTTGAGATGAGTCTTCTTAATCTGAGAATTTTTTTTTCATTTATTGCGAACTTTTTTTGCTCATCTTGGTAGTTTTTGTGTTGTTTCTTCTTTCACTACGTTTCGGCCAAATTTCTTCTGAAGAAGGCCAGAGGTGAAATTTGGCCGAAACGTAGTGAAAGAAGAAACCACTCAAAAACTACCAAGATGAGGACAAAAACTCTGCAAAAAATAAAAAAATTAATTCTCAGTATAAAATTTGATTTTGCATTAAATAACTTGCAATGGTTGATATGCCATTAAACTAAAACAAGCCAAACAAAACAAAACTATTCTATTGCTTTACACACTGTTAGTCTGGTTGGTTTCTTTAATATGGCTTATCCATCTTCGTGGGTTAATTATTGTCAAAGCTATTATCGTACAGTAACAGGTTTGGTTTGGTTTGATTTGCTTTTGTCATGTCTAAACCATTGTAGATTATTTAATGCTAAATCCTTTTTATAGACATTTATTAAATGTATGATTTCAATGCACATTTTGTAGATAACATTTTAAACGAGTATGAACACATATTTCACTCAGTTAAATGGATAAACGTATTTTTAATATTTTACTATTAATACATAATAACGTATTTTACAATTAATATATAATAACGTATTTTTAATATTTTACTGTTAATACATAATAACATATTTTACTATTCATACATAACGAATTTTTAATATTTACTATTAATACATAATTTGCATATAGATAAATGATTTAAACATTGGCATTTAACACAAACGATTCAATTAAACAGTCATTTGTTTACACACAGTAAAATGATCATCTCTTTTATTTCAACCAATTTATTTTAGCAAAGTTAAATTTAAATTGATCCAAGTATAGCTGGGCGGTCGTATCGATATTGCTATATGGATGCACGACTTGGACGCTTACAAAACGGCTGAAGAAGAAGCTAGACGGCAATTAAACAAGAATGTTGAGAGCAATATTGAACAAGTCCTGGCGGCAACACCACACAAGACACCAGCTGTACGGCCACTTGCCCCCATCAAGAAAACTATACAAGTTAGACGAGCCAGACACGCAGGACACTGCTGGAGAAGCAAAGACGAACTCTCAGTGATGTACTCCTATGGAACCTCGCATATGACCAAGCAAAAGCAGGACGACCAGCTCGAACATACATACAGCAGCTATGTGAGGATACGGGATGTAGCCCAGAAGACCTGCCAAAAGCGATGAATGATAGGGAGAAGTGGCAAGAGAGGGTCAGGGATATCCATGCTAGTGGCACGACATGATGATGATGATGATAGCTGTATATCATTAACAATTCAATTAAACATCAATTATTTGTTTACACACAGTTAAATGAATAAACAGTTCTATTTCAAGTAATTCACTTAAGCATAAGTCATTTGTTTGCACTCAGTTTAAATGTCAAAGTTCACAGTTTAAATGTCAAACAGTTCTCTTTGCCCCATAGATAGGACCCTATCAGGTGCTTGCACTACTCGTCAGAGTGGACCTGGGGGCGAAAGCAATAAAGGGGTCCATCGTATTCCCCAAAGCTCCTACATTACTCGAGCGTCGCCATCAGATGTTTAGTGTCATACCAGGAAACTCATTGAGATACAGTCAGTGTATTCTTCACCTCCAGCCTACTGGGCGATTGAGTAACCACAGTGGTACTATTTAACCCTGAGCTGAGGAATAAGGGAGTATCTACATTTTTACATGAGTATTCGTTTGAAAGCGAACACAAACTTTAAGATTGAATGGCTTGAAATTGTTTACTACAATGTTAAAATTAATTACATTAACCACTGTATCGCAGTCAGTTATTGCTATTATTTTCCTTCTTGGAAGTTTTTAACATCTGTTTTAATCGTTGGTTTAGCACTGAAGTCTTGATTGATAGCAAAGCTCTTCAGAACTCTCTAGGAATCTACAAAATTTTGTGAACTGTTTTGACGTTTAAACTGTGTACTTACGCTGAACAGAATTATCTGAAATAAAATTGTTTGACATTTAACTCTGTGTATTGCCCTGTAGAATACACTGACTTCGTCTCTGCAGAGGGTAAGACTCCCGCCCAATAAGTGTCCTGATATGACACTAATCAGTCTGACGGTGAGGTCCCTGTAATGCTGGGGCATTGGGGAATACGGAACACCCTTTCATTGCCATTGCTCCATGGTCCAATCTGATCCGGCTTGGTAGCACCTGATAGGGCCCTATCCATGGGTTAAATAGAACTAACGGCATACTTACGCCAAACTGAATTATTTGATTAAATTGAATAGCTTGAACTAGAAATTTTTTGACAATTTAACCGTACTTACATTTAAACTGCATGTTTTTGCTAAACAGAATTATTTTTAATAGAACAGTTTTTTGACATTGCAGCTGTATGTACACTAAACTGAATTGTTTAGCATAGAACTGTTTTGACATTTAACTGAGTGTAAACAAAATCTGTACTTATACTTAGCTAAATTAGAACTGCTTGATTAAACTGAATAGTTCGAAATAGAAATGTTTCACAATTAAATCGTATTTATATTTAAACTGCGTGCTTATGCTAAACTGAATTATCTTAAATTGAACTGTTTTTGACATAGAAACTGTATTTACATATATATAACTGTTTGAATAAATTGAATAGTTTTGAAATTGAAATGTTTTTGACAAACTGTTTACTCATGTTAAACTGTATTGTTCGAAATGGAACTGATTATTTGAATAAAATGGATTTGGCATTAAATAACCTGCAAAGGTTGATATGCTATAAAACCAAACCAAACCAAACCAAATCAAATTTTGTTTAATGAACTCAGTAGCACTGTAATCTGGATGATCACTATTTTTTCTTTGAGCAGTTCATCAATTCTCTTTTTCTAAAACATAGAGGAAATTCGAATGACAACAAATATATCTGATATCACCGAAAACTTAATGTTGCACAATATTTGCATAAATTCTGTTTATCTTTCAGCTCCAGGCTATTATATATCTCTCATGCTGTTGTATTTTGACCTTCGACCCGGCCAAAAATACCATTCAAAAGTGATGCACTAGAAGGAAGTGACACATTCCAATGGCCAGTAATCGAAAGAAATCGCGTAGGCGGATTTGACTGACGAAATAGGACAAGGTAAAAGCCCATGATACACTCATAGACTGATGCACCGGAAGAGAGTGACCTCTGAACTGCATGACAGTTATTTCCGCTTGATGATGATCAGACATGCCATTCCAAAGATTGAGTGGGCGATTGAGTGGGCGGTTGAATTATTATATAACTCGGTCAAGACAGGAAGACAGACAGTTAGAGATCAGACGAGTTAGAGACGAGATATGGTAGGGAAAGCCACACCCGGCCGAAGTGGCCCTCGGGACCCCCGATGGAGTTTTGGAGACCAGTTGGTGATAAAATGCAGTAAAGAAAGCCATCATCCAGCAGAGAGCGGGGCCCCTAGGCCATCCGGTTTTAGCAGCCCTGTAGAACGAGAAAGACACAACGCTAACGGCCATAGGAGTGGGGGTCAATATATTGCAGTCTTTGTTCAGTCTCCAACTCTCTCTCATAGTAAAACCTTGAGTAACCCTTTTCGAACCTTACAATAAAGTGAGAGGTATATTTTTTTAAAAGAAGTCTTCCCTCGTCTTTATTCATTGCGTCAGTATGTATTCAGCATATATATGTATTATGTATATATGTTTTTGTATTATGTGTTTGTATAGTTAGTTAATCGGAGTGGTCATGGCTATACAACAATGCAACACTGCTTGTTTTGCTAATGCATCCATATTAACATTGGTTTCATTCAATTAACAAGAGTAATTTTTTTCTTGAGGAGTAAATAATAAGAAAAATTTTGTGATGAGTCCTTTCACGTCAACATAACCTCTTTACTAACCACTGTACTCGGAACTTTTTCTTTACTCAGAAGTAAGTGTATCTCCACTGCATGTAATGTCTTTTTGATTCAGGCATACAGTAGCAAAGCCGTGTTTTGCCATTTTGTAAATATTTGTTCTTTGACTAAAACAGGATTCTCTGTTGTCATCATTCATTATCCAGCAAATTTTACTCTTTGGCATCCATCAAAACTTTGACGACTGACCTCTGTTCAAATCTGTAACAACCTGTCTGATTTGAAAAAAATCTGAAAAAATGATCCCATACGTATTGTATGACCCACTTAAATACGTAGATAGATAGATAAAAATTGTTGTTTGCAACCTGAGTCGAGGGTAACCAGAAGGCACACTTTTCAATAACTGCTACACCGAGGGGTAGGGGCACGCACTACTCCTTTCTCTGGATTGCTCCACTTTATCCTTGATATATACCTTATATTGCTGAGTGTTAAGTAAGGAGGTATCAAGTACCATTTTTAAAGTCTTTGGTATTACGCAACATGGGATTAAATACAGGTCTCCCGGACCATTGGTGAATGCACAGCCCACTTGGCCAACAAGACAATTCTTCGAAAGGGTGATTGAATCAAAAATGTTTAGATTCAGGTATTTATTAATATTTCCGCTTTTTTTTAAAAATTCGTTTTGTTCTCATGAGGACCGGCTAAATCCATTAGGTCATAAATTATCTCCTTCTCTTACATTAATACTGGCTAATCCATTTTTATCTCAGAGTCCGAGATTATTTTAAAACCCTTGTCTTTTTAGACATTTTGTTGAGTGTGTATATCTTATACGTCGGTATGGCTAGATTTTAGTCTTTTGCTTATTCCTCAGTGCATCACCGATCCGGACATGTCATTTCTACTCATTCAGTACTTTTGAGACAGTTATTATTTTACTTCCAGGAAGTAATTCACACTAACATTAAAAAGTGGTCGTCCACTGGAGTTTCACAGACAGAAAATTTTCTCAGGTTTCCTGTACTCTTCTGAAATTGCCGATCTCAACATTATTGTAATTTGGATGATCCCAATTCTTCCTCTGATGTGCATTTCATTCAGTTCTCTGTCCATGCCTTTTAAGACAATTCCAAGTAGTCGAACTACAGTTGGTATTACCATCACACCATGCTCCACAGCTATTTTACTCACCTGTCATTAATTCAATGCCTATCTATGCTTTTATTTATGTTAGATTTCTTTCATTTTCATTCTAAGATCCACTGGAACTGCAAAATTCACAAGACTGTGATATCCAGTTCTACCAGTCTTTTCGCCAAACCTTAGGAAACTTTTCCGAACGCTCTAAACAAAGGTGGTATCATCGTCACTTTCATGATCTACGGCATTTTCAGCACTCTAACAAGATCAAAGTATTGTTTTTCATCGCCTCCCTTTCTTTTACGCCTCTGTGTGTGTGTGTGTGTGTGTGTGTGTGTGTGTGTGTGTGTGTGTGTGTGTGTGTGTGTGTGTGTGTTAGGTAATTTAATAAGGATTATATATCTGTATCTACGCATGATAGGTCAATAAGTTATATTTTTTTTACCTGCCTGGATGTTTTATTGAGCAATAAGACCCCGCAAAATATGTCCTGAGTAAGACACTAAATAACATCCGGTCGAGAAGTTCCCGCGATGACGATTGTGAAGTCATCTCTTCATTGCCATAATTTCATAACCCACGCTCACATGTAGTGGTAGTACCTTGGTCAATTATATATTGAAAATTTGTTGACATATAATCATGTTTATTTTTTGTATTCGATAATAATTTTAGCAACAAAACACTGTATTAAAAAGGGGAAGTGTCCCCGTGGTGTAATGGTTAAAGCGGTGGATCCAAAATCGTAGCAAGCATGTTCAAACTTCAGTCACGCTAATGCGTTCACTTTCAGACTAATACCTTGGGAAATGTAGGAACCTCCTTATCCTACTTGCTATAGGTTAAATGAAACCACTACTGTTCTTCAAGCGTAATGGGATTGTCATTAAATAACCTAAAAAGGTTGATAAAAACGCAAACCGAAACAGATCTGTGTTAAAAGTGGCCCTGTTATCGAGTAAGAATAATTATTTGTAACTATATGATAGGCAGTAGCCACTGAGACTCGCTGTGGTTGGACCGGTAAGGGCTTTAGAAAATAATAGGTAGGAACAGTAAGGGTTTTAAAAGTTAATTAGTAGGACCAGTAAGGGCTTTAGAAAATAACTGGTAGGACTAGTAAGGGATCAAGAAAATAATCGGTAGGACCAGTAAGGGCTTTAGAAAATAATTGGTAGGATCAGTAAGGGCTCTAGAAAATAATTGGTAGGACCAGTAAGGGCTCTAGAAAATAATTGGTAGGACCAGTAAGGGCTTTAGAAAATAATTGGTAGGACCAGTAAGGGCTTTAGAAAATAATTGGTAGGATCAGTAAGGGCTCTAGAAAATAACTGGTAGGACCAGTGAAGGCTTTAGAAAATAATTGGTAGGACCAGTAAGGGCTTTAGAAAATAACTGGTAGGACCACTAAGGGCTTTAGAAAATAACTGGTAGGACCAGTAAGGGCTTTAGAAAATAATTGGTAGGACCACTAAGGGCTTTAGAAAATAACTGGTAGGACCAGTAAGGGCTTTAGAAAATAATTGGTAGGACCACTAAGGGCTTTAGAAAATAACTGGTAGGACCAGTAAGGGATCAAGAAAATAATCGGTAGGACCAGTAAGGGCTTTAGAAAATAATTGGTAGGATCAGTAAGGGCTCTAGAAAATAATTGGTAGGACCAGTAAGGGCCCTAGAAAATAATTGGTAGGACCACTAAGCGCTTTAGAAAATAATTGGTAGAACCAGTAATGGCTTTAGAAAATAATCGTATTAAATAACAACCCTTGAAATTATAAAACCATATTCCCCAATTATTTGTTTTGGATAGGAATATTTGAAACTAAATATTTGTGTAAGTTATTTGCATAAAATAGAATTATTTCAAGGCTGAATACGGATATTGTTACTAAATAAGAATAGTTACTTGAAACAATATAATTGTGTATCAGGCAGGAATTCATTAAACCAAATTCCCCTGATACCATATGGATGATAAAAAACACTGATTTCGGCTTGAAATAACCCACCTTGTCGTAAAAACAGCTGGCCAACAAATTATCACACTTGTTTTCACTGTTGTCGATTATGTCAACCCGATAAAAACAAGGTTTTTTTTAAAGGTACGAATTCCTGGACTCCATCACCTCTCTCTATATATATTGAAGTTATCTCCTGGATGCAGTAACACTTCTTCAATGAATAAAAAACAATTCTTCTAGTAAACCAGTTTTGCGTCACACTGATAGTAACAAATCCCTAACCTGCTAAATGAATATTAATACAAATGTTGAAATCCAAACATTGAAACTACTTTCAATGAGACAAAAGAAATAAAGATGAAATACTCATCACTATTTACTAAATTTAAAGACATTTATTGACTAAAGAAGAACAATATATTTCCGCGATCTTAACAATCAATAATTAATATATTTTGATTCAGTTTTTGTATCATTATCTATGTCTATGCATGGAGGAGGTAAAGAACATACTTAAACCATTTAAAAACAAATTTCAGCGTACAGACCTGTAAGATTTCTATGTTCCACTGTACAAATGAGATTTGACGCCGTAAGCTATGGTTGTGTGGTTATTTGGGTTTATAGGTAATTCAATACCGAATCTATTTTTATACAAATAATCATTTCTATTTCAAAGAATTTATTTTAGCATCATTACACAGATTAATTGTGAAAACATTTCTATTTCAAGCTAATCAGTTTAATCAAACAGTTTTAATACAGCCAATTCAGTTTAGTATAAGTATAGATTTTATTAATACTCATTAAATGTCAAAACAGTGATATATTAAACAATTCAGTTTAGCATAAGTACAGTTTCAATGTCAAAAAAGTTCTATTTAAAACAATTCAATTAACCGTACAAAAACACTTTCACTGAAAACAATTCATTTTAGCATAAATACGCAGGTTAAATTTAAGTACACAGTTTCACTGTTAAAAACATTTTTATTTCAAGACATTCACATTTGTCAAAAAGTTCTAATTCAAACAGTTCAGTTGAGCTTAAGTTCGCAGATAAGTTCTATTTAACCAATAGAGAGGGCCCTATCAGGTACTAGAAGTCCGAGCCAGAAGCAACCTGGGAGCGGTGTATTCTTCAGCCCCAGCCGACTGGGCAAGCCGTAAGATATTCATATGAAATGGAAATATATTCTGCAAATGCGATGGAAGCGTTTGTCGTTTAATTTTAAGAACCTGAAGATCAGAGGTCCCCAAAGAAGGTCGTGCTGACAGTATTCTGGGACACAAAAAGATCCATCAGTATTGATGACCATGAGAAAAAAATTATTTATATAGTCAAATCCTTTGGCCAAATTGTCCTCATTTTTTGACTCACACTCGTATAATTTATTCAGTAGACAGCCACAAGTTTCTGCAACCCTACCTCGATTACCACAACACCAGTCTAGTCTATCCTCAAAATATGTTCCATATCTATGACTTTTAATAGCCTAACTATGATTCGCAATATCTCAATGCCTTATATATATATATATATATATATATATATATATATATATATATATATATATATATATATAGTATTATTCGGTCCAGTTAAAACAGAGTTGGGAGTAATTCCTTCAGGACAAGAAAATCATTCAGGAGCTGAATATACACACAAGGAAAAAAT
>OY757905.1:121575533-121620533 GCA_963585895.1 Sepioteuthis lessoniana | reverse complement strand
ATAATGATATTACAGTAATAAATGGATGACTTTAATATCAAATAACCCACAAAAGCTGATATACCATTAAGTAAAGAAAAAGAAAAGAAAACAAAACAAACCAATCAATACGTTTGTCCTTGAACTGTAGAATTACGCAAACATTTTTGTGTCTAGAATACATTAGGCTTGCTTTATTTGTGTAATGACGCATCGATTTTAAGATATTTAATGTCAAAGAATTTAAACTAGTTTTTATCTATGTTGTAGTCTAGAAGATAAAGCACTAATTCGCCAACAGTGTATTGGTCCATAAAGAATTTTAATATATATTAAAGAATTATTGTTTTTTGACCCCTTGCTATAGTAGTATAAGGGTATTAGTTCAAAAGAGAGCGCAATAACACGGCTATAATTTAAACTAGTTTATTACATTGTTGTAGTCTAAATGATAAAATACTTATTCACCAACAGTTTATTGGCCATTAAAGAATTGTAACGTGTTGAAAAGCTATAGTTTTTTAATAGGTATATAAACTGATATGCTAACCACTTTTTTATGATAATATTGTTGTCAATAAAACAAGATTTTACAAAACGGGGTAAATTTTTATTCTTTTTATTTGTATATGTAAAGTTGGCGACCATAGTTAAGGGTGACTAAAGGGCTCCCTTTTCAATAGCTGCTACACCGAAGTGTAGGGGAGGGCACTACTCCATTCCCTGGATTTCTCTACTTTAACATTGATCCTCATATTATAATTTTGAGTGCTAAGCAAGGCGGCATCAAGTACCATTTTTGAGTCTTTCGTATGACTCAACCTGGGATTGAACCCTGGTCTCCCGGACCATTGGCGAACACTCTACTCATTAGGCCAATGCCTCGGTTCTAGTGGGTAGAGTGTTTAGCTATGGCCCATGAGACCAGGGTTCAATACTAGCTCGAGTCATACCAAAGACTTAAAAATGGTACTTGATACTTCCTTGCTTAGAACTCAGCATTAAAAGGTACGTATCAAGGGTAAAGTGGAACAATCAAGGGAAAAGAGTGGTGCTTCCCCTACACTTCGGTGTAGTAACTATAGAAAGGGGAGCCTTCGGTTCGATTCCGACTACGGACGCCAACATTATTTATTTATTTGTACATAGGCCTTCGTAATAGTTTGATCAATGTCAGAACCGTGGCTCCAAATATTACAAATACTTAGCTGATTTTTTTTCTTTTAAATAAAAAAGAATCAACACTAACCTGAATATCCCTGTTTATAATAGTTAGTTAGATGTCTAAAAGTCACTTTACAAGACGCCTGGTTTCTGTGTTTTAATCCGAGGCATTTAATAGTAATTAACGCCTTTTTATTTCAATTGTTACATAATCTTTTTATAATTAAAATCTGATTATCGAAAGCAATAAATGTGGAACAATACTTAATTATATCATAAAAGAAAAATCATTTTTTTTTTTAGGTTTCACTGCAAAATAAAATATAGCATAAAATAAATAGTATTATGTTGTAAATATTATACACAAGTAAGAAAAATTATCTCCCAGTCATTCAATTTTTATAACTTATATCCTACTGAAAAAATCTCTATACTATCACCAACAAATACGTAAATACCAAGGCAATCAAAACAAATCAATAACAAAATACAACAGCAAGTCTCTTCAAAGCAAAATATGCCCGGATTTTATTACTTCTTGTGGAAATGATTAGTTATAATAAAATACTACATCAAGTCTCTTCCAAGCTAAATATGCAAGGATGTTGTCATCATTATTATTTACTCGGCTAGAGTTTTTCACATCAGTATTAGCTGATGGTTTTTCACTGGAGTTTCAATGACAGCAAGTCTCCTCAAGTGTCCAGGACTCGTCTCAGTATTCTGGCCGTCCTCAGAAATGCTGTCGTTTGGATAGTCTCTACCCGTCTGTCAACTTCCAAGTCCTCCAGGCACTTTAATAATCCTTTAGTTACTGTGCCTAACGCACTAATCACAATTGGCACAATCGTTACTTTCATGTTCCACAGTTTTCTTTTTAATTCTCTAGCAAGGTCGAGGTACTTATCCTTCTTTTCACTTTCCTTCAGATTTATTCTGTGGTCCGCCGGGACAGCAAAGTCAACAATTTTGCAGATTTTCTTTCTTTTGTTGATTATTATGAGGTCTGGTCTTCTGGACAGGATTAGGTGATCCGTTTGTATGTTAAAGTCACATAGGAGTTATGCGAGTCATTTTCTAGGACAGGCGCCGGGTTGTGCATATACTATTTGTTTGTATGGTCGAATTGAAATTTCCGGCACATTTCCCAGTGGATATTATTATTATTATTATTATTATTATTATTATTATTATTCGAAACGGAAATAGCGATTATTAATTTGTTATTATTAATTATATTCTACATAACTTAAACAATGAGACAAAAAGGTTTATGAATATTATCTTAGTCCTTGAGAGTTTTTTTACACAAGTGTTAGCAGACGGTCTTCTGCTTGAGTTAGAATAGGGACGATTTTTTTTCTGGTCTCTAAGACACTTCTGGATATTCAAGCTGATATTAGTAATGTTGTGGTCTGATGGCTTCGATTCTTAATATTATTTCCAAGTCAACGAGTCTTTTTTCGAAACATTTTGGGACCGTTCTAATTGTACGGATCCAATTGTAAGGGTCCGGAATATCTAACGAGTGGTACAGCCCAGGTATGTATTCCTTAGATAATGTTTGTACAAGAGAGTTTTGTCTGAGTAGCTTTGTAGTTCTCCTGAGATATTATTTTTGCTTTTTTCCTTTCATTCCCACTAGGTTGATGTCATCCATGGGCATTAGGTGTTTGAACTTTTTCATGTTATTTACTAAGTTTGTATTCGGCTGTACATTTTCTGGTTAAGTGGTATCATTGCAATTATGAATAATAACGGTGATTGCACATCTCCTTGAAAAATACCTCATTAGATCTTTGCTTCTGCTCAGCTTCTTCCTCTTGCTGTCAAATCCACTCCTAAGGTTTTCATGGTTTTCTCGATAAAGTTTATAACTTCATTTGATATTTTGTATATTTTAAGGCAGTTTATTATCCAGCTTTACAGAACCCTATTATATGTCTTCTGGTAGTCAATCTAGGCCATAGCTAGATTTTTCCGTCTGGTCTTGCTCTCATGTAGCATGTGTTGATCTATGTAAAGCAACTCTGCTGTGCCTCTGGATCCTTTGCGGCATCCTTTCTCTTCGTCAGGGAACAATCCGTGGTTTGTTAGTGAATGGTAAATTTCTTCCCTTATTTGTGCTGCTAATATTTTCCACATCGTCGGTAGTCAAGTCACGGGTCTGTAATTGTTTGGGGCAGTTCCTTTGCTTGGGTTCTTTTGGATGAATGTGGGCCATTCCTTTGGTCCTCCATTAGGGTACGTGTGCTTTTTGTGGATATTTGATCATTTCTAGTGCTAGTCTGTCGTGAATGGAGGGGAATGTCTTGAACCAGAAGCCATGTATTCCATCGTGGCCCGGCGTTTTCCAGTTTTATATTTTTTCAGTGTCATTTTGAGTAAATCGATTTTTGTTTCCGCTTTCGAGTCTTTTTCGAGTCGTTCCACTTCTCCTGTCATATTGTTTATCCATTAAGCCTTTTCGTTATGTTTTTTTGGTTGCCATATTTTTGTCCAAAATCGTTCGGTTTCTTTTGCATCCGATTGTTAGTATGTTTTCGTGTCATCCCCTCCCAGTTGTTGATAGAATTTTTTTTTGTTGTTTTGGAATGTCCTGTTTTGTATCTATTGTTTTAACCTTTGTTGATATCTCTTTAATCTTCCATCTTTCACCAGTACTTTCAAATTTATTTCCTCAAGTTGTTTTGTTATTTTTCCTCCGTTGCATTTTTCTTTTTGTTTCTACGAATGTTTCATTCGTTTTATCATTTGACCAGTTTTCGTAGATATTTTATCAATGTTTCCAGTCGAATTTCCCATCGTGGTTTTGATTTTTCTTTCGTGCTTTTTGAGAGGATTCCAATTTTCTCGCAAACTTATTTCGATCCTGCATAGATTAGTTCATTTAATTTGATTATATTATTCGTTGAGTATTATTATTATTATTATTATTATTTAAGCTCCTTTAAGATTTTTTCACACCAGCGTTAGATGATTGCTTCTTATTAGAGTTTGAGTTACAGCAAGTCACCTCAAGTCTCCAGGACTTCTCTGTATTCGGCTCGATCTAGTAATGCCGTTGTTTGGATGGTCTTCACTCGTCCTCTTACTCACAAGTCCACTGGACCTTGTACCAATCCTTTGGTGACTGTTTCGAGAGCAGCAACTACTTACATATTCCACAGGTTTTTTTCAGTTCCTTAGCAAGGTCCAGGTAGTTAACTTTCGGATCAATTTTTTTGAATTCTACTTTGTGGTCAGCCTGGGCAGCAAAGTCGAAAAATCGGTAAAGTCTATTATTTTTGTTGACTTTTATTTGTTCTAGTCCTCAAGCCGACATTTGGATCCGTCTGTATTTCAAAATCCCTGAGGAGTTTGTGAATCTCGTTTTCCAGGACAGATTCTTGTAAGTGCAAATTGAATTTTGAAGTATGGTCAAATTTGATTTTCTTGCACAATTCCCATTCGATCAACTTTCCTACCGAGTTATAGCTTGTCTTAAACTTTCTTTGTACTAGTTTTCTACTTTCTCTTACGTGAATATTAGTTTCTTTTTGTTACACATAAAAATCTGTCTCATATTATCGATTACCAATATTATTATTATTATCAATATCATTTTGTTATTATTATTATTAAATGCATTTTGTGCATTTTTGACTGCAGTATCACCGATCACTCCACATTACCCAAAAATCTATAACTAAAGCCTGACCATTGGATTTAGTTCATTGTCATATGTACGCTCACTATTTTTTTAAATGGAGTTCCTCTGCCACAAGGAATGCATTCAGAGTATTTTTGGTTCCTCTTGCAGGACATCAAAGAAATATGTTGTTTTTTTTTTTGTAAATTTATGATATCAAAGCATATTTTTATCTACTTAAAACGTTATCTACATCCGCTGAGAAATTACATGGTCTACTATTGCCTGGTTAACGAGCATATGTGAATCTGATCTATCCGATAAAATAAAATGGGAAATATTACAAGTTTTAGCCATGCAAGTACTACTGCATGGTTTCCATCATTTAGGTTCAATTGAAACTATATGATGACACGGTGTTTTGTTTGATCAAACTCTGTAAGCAGGACCCATCGAAACAGCGGCACTTACGGCTACTTACATCTAGTTTCAAAAACCACCCAATTATGACGAACAAGACATGTTGGGTACTACTGGGTAAGTTAGGACCAACTCGCAAGTGGTCTTTTCCTATGGACTAATACATGTGGACATACCAGAATGGGCTAAATTGCAAATGATTGCATTCCTTAGCTGTGTAAGGACACTGGGTACCTTTTAAACGAGAAGATTGATCTATAAGAACTGGTGGCGTGTGACGAGTGGCTGCAGTAGTGAGCAAGACAGTGGGTGGTAGGGATAAAGAGAGAGAGAGCGAGGATCCAGACTGTCGGCTTCATGATGACGATAGTTGTGATGATGATGGTGATTATTGGAAAGTAATGCAAATCCAACCCCAAAGACTTTCTGTGAAATAAAGAGAACGATCCATTGGTCAAATGCGTAGAGTGTTCGCCCATAGCCCGGGAGACCGCGGTTCAATCCCATATAGATTCATACGTAATTCCTAAAAATGTTAGTTGATACCTCATTGCTTAAAACTCAGCACAATAAGGTATGTATCAAGGGTAAAATGGAGCAATCCTGGGAAAGGAGTTGTACCCTTTCCTACAACTCAGTGTAGTAGCTATTGAAAATGCAGCCTTTGGGTTGCTCTTGACAGTGGTGGCCAATTTTCTTACTTTATGAAACAACTATATTTGTCTATCTTAAAGTTTTAGATACATACATTTAAGTGTCCATTTTATATATTTATTTATTTTGGCAAATTGCGTAAGCATAACTAAAAATTACTTAGAATATTATTTGTATATATTAAATAGACCACGCAATTTCCACTGTTTCTGATATTATCCCTGAACTGAAAATTAATATCTTTAGAGTGTCAACGAATAAAGAATACACGCATATACATATAAGAACTGGTTTCTTCCATAAATCCATTTCGCTCAGTCAGCTTGTCCTGTAGATTATGCTGACTGCAACTCTGGAAAGCGGTAAGTTGTCTCCTAACGTGCGTCCTGGATATAACACTAAACGTCAGCTGGTGGTGTGGCTCCCGACCTGGAGGCTTGGAAAATGTGGATTATCCCTTCATGGATATTACACCAAGGTGTACCCTGACCTGGAATGGTCGTATCCATTAAGGTCTCATCAATGGGTTAAATAGTACAGTTCACTCATTTACTGAGAATTTTTTTTAGTTGTTTGAAACCATTCAACTGTGTCTAAATTGTTTGTTTTATATTGGATTACAGGACAAGGTACATTTTAAGTGGTAGACATAAATAATTAAAACCAGTTTACTGTATAAACAAATGAGTCATAGAAACGCGTTTAAAAATTAAGATGCCTAAAATTTAGTCATATACAAATCCCTTACACACACACACACACACACACACACACACACACACACACACACACACACACACACACACACAGACTCAGTATTAAGTAACCATAAGGCTTGATATACATACATATTTACCAACCCCTCCGTTCAGGCATGATAAGACACAAGGTCAATTTTTAAGCAGAGTTTAACAGGTTTTCCTTCTTTTAGACTAGTTGCCTCACCAAGGCTGAAGAACCCAGTTTTCCCTCCTATTTACCCATAGCTGGAGAGAGAATAATTGGATTCATACATTTCCCAAGTGTATTAAGCTTGATATATCATTAACGAAATTCCGACCAACGTAAATCCATCACGCGAAATCCCTGCAAACATCTTCACTTTTTAGATCATCACCATGCGAACGTAATCTACTTGTACATTCACTAGGAGAAGCATCAGGATAGGTGAACGTAAACCTTACACAAGTTTTTTACATATTAGGAGACAATAGGCAAGGAAGAGATCTTGAGGATATTTGATGCGTTCAGGAAATGAAAGCAGCACTGGAAGGAATCCAAATAGAAAAATCCCAGTTACAAAACCAAAACACATTCTTTCCAGGATAAATTGATTTTTGTATATAAACAGTCGCATTATTTCTTAAATTTCTTTTTTATTTCTTTCATCAAACTTATTTACACAAACTTGGATGATTTCTCTTAAAAATGATTTTAAATTTGACTAATTAATTATTATTTCATAAGGGTTTGATTTGGCAAAGTAGTTAAATGAAACATCAAATCTTGATACTTACCTAATGCCAAATTCTATGTATACATACGATTTTAAGTGAACCGTTTGTGTTAAACATTTTAAACGAGCCAGGGTCCTTTATTTTCTCACAGTTAAATGGTTTCTTCTCTTTATATATATATATATATATATATATATATATATATATATATATATATATATAAGAGAACAGTTTGTTGATAACATTGTAAAACGATCCAAGTCTCATTTGTTTGTACACAGATCAATAGTTCCAAGTATTGCTATACATTACTTCTGCGCAGTTAAATGTTTTCACTTATTGCTGTTTAACCCTAAATAGCTCTATCTGCAAATAGTTAAATATTTTCAATTATATTAAATTCTTATCGAGGTCTATTTGACCCATAGATCGAGAACTAACAAGTAGTACCACTCCTGTTCGTAGTGGTAGTACCACACCGGGAGTATTCACATTTGCCAATGTTTCAGAACTGGAGACTCACGATCAGATGTTTTTGTTTCATGACAATCATTGGAGTAAGGTGTCTTAGCCCTAAACAGAAATATAGTCTCTGTATTCTGCAGCACCAACAGGTTGATCTATATGATTGCATAAAATCCCTCTACCGTTTTTCTTTCCTAGACAGATGAACTATATTTCGCTAATTTTCGTTTTCAACTAAACAACTTTGGATATTTTTAGATGACAGCCATATTGAATTTTGCAAGACATTATGTTATTTGATTTAATAACAATACATTTATTTACACCCTACAACGCGTGCGTGCGCGTGTGTGTGTGAGTGTGGATACGTACAGTCAAGTTTATGTAGGTATACAAATGTACTTACACGCAACAGTTACCATCAGATTAATTATAACTGGTAACTGAAGTTGATATACTTGAAAGTATTTGTATTTTGCTTCATGCTAATGTTATTGAGAAAGGTATTATTAATCCCTTCATGCTCGATCGTAAGCAGACTGAAATCTTGAACCTTGTTTACGCAACCAGTTTAAGACAAGGAAATCTGAATTCATACTACTTTTACACAGATTATGATTGACCTTTTGTCATATTCTACCCGTGGTAGAAGGCTTAGATAAATACATGTACGCACAAACAAAGGCACACACACACACACACACACACACACACACACACACACACACACACACACACACACTTATATATATATATATATATATATAGTTATGGCCCTGAAAGACGTCAAAAAGAGAACAGAACACCACGGTCATAGTATAGGTATATATTTACAAGAACAAAGGATGGTTACAAGAACATAGGACGGTAAGCTAGTTCGCTTAACCGCACGGGGGCAAGGTTAGCTACCGGATCAAAACTGCCTTCTCATAGCTGCGTCTTTTGCGTATTATGGAGAGTGGTTGAGTCCATTAGTCGGTGATTCCGCCACAACATATATATATATATATATATATATATATATATATATATATATATATATGTCTCTCTGTGTGTGTGTGTGTGTGTGTGAGAGAGAGAGAGAGAGAGTGTGTGTATGCAATTAGGAAGACAGCTTTCTTTAATATTTTTTTTTTATTAAATTCGCGACTTTTTTAAAAAATTTCAACTTGACCATTCTTTAAATTTGAAATCAGTTAATATTGATGTTAGCCAAACATTGTTATCCTTTTTTTCAAGCCTGTTTTAGTGTATTGTTGAGATCTAGGGAAAAGTTTAAGTGACATTATATTCTTTTCAATATCAATAGGCCTCTAGGTTAAATAGACCAGCTTAAAAGTTAGTCGTATTTGATATGAATTCTTAATATCATATTAAATGTGACACACAATATTGATACTATATTACCATATTTGTATTAAGAATATTCAATCTTTTAACAAGGATTTGTTTCTTTAGTTATTGAAACAATAGTGTTGTCTATAAATAGTTCGTGTTATATCAGAATGCTTAAAACTATCAGTGTATAAATAAAGTATTAAATTGAAATAGTTACTTCAAGCCACATTATAGTTTGGTTTGGTTTTGTTACTTTAATTGATGGCATATCAACCATCGGTGGTTACTTAGTGCCAAAACTATTCTCGTTGAAAAACAGCAGTTATTCTTTTTAAAAATTATCTGGGTAGATAACGGCCATATAATGTTATATATATAACTACAATTAGCATGCAATCCTTGAAACAATACAACTGTAAGCAAATTATTTGTATTAGGAATATTTAATATCATACAAACATATGTAAGCAGAAGAATATTGATAAATGAAGTATGCAGTGGGTCATCAAATGTATTGTTCTAATTGCAATTAAAAATTCAAAAATAAATTAACAACGACGTCATACTTAAGTATAAATAATCAGTTTATTTCTGTACGTTTTTTTTTTCGTCACACTAAATTATAAAAGATTAGAGTAATGCCCTTCAAAAATGTCTACTGACTTGAGCAATTAATTTTGATTTAATAATATCACATCTTTTTTTTTTCCTTGGCTGATGAAGAAGATTCAATTCGTTTATTTTTCATATGAAACTATTTTGGATAATTTATAGATTAAAACTTAATTGATTTTAGGAAAGGTTTCGTTTAATGTTTGAATTCATTGTCCTTTCTCTTATGCGTACAAAAAGAAGAATAGACTACTTACAAAAAGAAGCCTCCACACACACACACGCATATATATATATATATATATATATATATATATATATATATATATATATATATATATATATATATATATATATATATATATATAACTGGATTGGAATTAAATAGCCAACAATAGTTGATGTGACATAAAACACTAACCAATCGACAAACCCACGCAAACAACCACTTAAGTCAATACCCACTCAATATATATATATATATATATATGTGTGTGTGTGTGTGTGTGTGTGTGTGTGTGTGTGTGTGTGTGTGTATTCAATAGACACACGAGCATATATTGAGAGGGACCGAGAGAGTTGTGGGATATATTCCTCTTACGAACTACTGCTTGCGATTCGATAAAATCTTATTGGTTATATTGTGATAAAAACAATAAAATGACGATTATATCTTATTTTTATGACAGAAGATTCAATAATACGCATGGCCTCGTTTCTTTCCTGATTATAAACGAGAATCAAATTTGGTTGTCGAAGTCTATGATTAAATTCTATAATTAAACATTTATAGGTATTAAACTCAATCAGATGACAGTTTTATTCGTCTCAGCACAAACCGATTAATTCCGAAGGAAACGATTATGTTTGATGAAGGGTGCATTATTACACAAGAGAACATTTTGATTGAACTACATAAGTGAGAAGGCACGGGTAGCAAGACGGTGTAACTGTCCGATAAATAGCTTCAGCGTATAGAGTTCAAATTCCGGGGATGTTAGATTGTAATTATATCACATGAATAAGTTTGGGAAAGGCAGTAATCTCATCTTTGCTCACTGGTAGGTAGTAAATTGGGCTTTAAGTGCCAGAGAAAGCGCTGTTTACTTAGCAGAGAATGATCTTACCCCCCAAAAAGCAGGTTACCTTGGTATGACATTCACCTGCATCAACCCAGTCGGCTGAGACTGTAAAATCCACCGACTGCATCTCGGCAGAGGGATAAGATACCCACCATTTAGATTCCCGGATATAAGACTAAACAATCTGATGGCAAGGCTCCAGTTCTGCTGGAGATTTGGGAAAAGCAGAGAATTCTTTCATTGTCATCATTCCCTGGTCCACTCTGTCCCAGAGTATTGAAACATGATAGGTTCCTCAATATGAGTCAAATAGAACCCCTAGTCATTTAAACAGAGTGTAAACAAATGACTTATGCAAAACTGAATTGTTTCAAATAGAAGTGCTTCATCATTTAACTCTATGTAAACAAGTGAGTGATTTTTAATTGAATTGTTAGTGAAACGTACTTGGAACTATTTGTTGACTTGTATTTACGAATCATACATATCTAAGAAACTAGAATTGGCATTAAATAACCTACGGTGTCTGATATGCCATAAAACCAAACCAGACTAAACTGCATCTGGGCTGGGAAAGATTCCAGCTCTGGATATCTTTGTGTCTGATATACCACCTTCATTGCTATTGCTCTTAAGTCAACTTAAGTTGGATAACCCAGTCACCTGGGGTTGTAGAATATAACGACTGCACCTCTGCAGAGTGGTACCCGCCCAATGAATGCCCTAGGTATTACACTAAAAATCTGATGGTGAGTTTCCAGTGATGCAGGAGCTTTGGGGAATACAGTGCACCTTTATTGTCATCGTTCCCACGGCGAACCTGGCTCGGAGTAGCATTAACTGACAGGGCCCTATTTATGGGTTAAATAGAACTAAACTGCGTACTTATGCTAAACTGACTTGTTTGAATTAGAAATATTTAATTTCATCTGAATGGCTTGAAATAGAAATGTTTTTGACAATCAAAATGTGTACTTACATTTAAATTTATTCATGCTAAACGGAATTGTTTTAAATGGAACTCTTTTGCATTCTAAACTGAATTGTTTGAAATAGAACTGTTTTTTATATTGAAAATGTACTTACGCTAAACTGAATTGTTTAAAATAAAACTTTTTTGACATTTAACAGAGTGTAAAGAAAATCTATACTTACACTAATCTGATTTATTTGAACTGGAACTGCTTGACCAAACTGAATAGCTTGAAATAGAAATCGTTTTGACAATTCACCTGTATACTCCTAATATCGTGACTGGTTTGAAATAGAACTGATTATTTGTATAAAATATATTTGGCGTTAGAGAACCTACAAAGGTTGATATGCCATAAAACACAACCAACCAACCAACCAACTAGCCAACCAGGTTTGACTCGGAGTGATAGATCCTGTTTAGGTTCTATTTACGCGTCAAATAGATCTGTTGGCAAATTATTTGTAGTAGATGAGAAAAGTTGACATCGTATAACCTATGCAAAAGGTAAATTCACCAAATAGGTAACAATAAATATCAATCAATCTACATTTTTTTTTGTTGGAAGCAGTATTTGCACGCCAACAATATCTTGCTGAAATATTCGTTTGTTTTTTTATCGTTTTACTCACTTTTCGGATAATTGGATAATTCATTCCCCGTTCAATGTTCCTTGTATTATACTCATAATTTTACAACGGAGGACCCTCACCAAGAGTAATATATATCAGTAACTATTTTCCATTCCATATTTGATCATCCAGTTTGAGTCATTAAACCGTAGTTGCTTTATAATCAGAATTTATCGGAATTTTATACTCTTTCTGACGACTGTTTTCCCAGGATGTTATTAACTTGTTTTCAATGGTTGTTGGACAGGTATTATTTTTTTTATTATCTATTGTTTTAACAAGTACATGAGTATATGTAACGCTTAATCTTTAACAAAAAAAACCCTTAAGTAAATATGTTCTCTGGAAGAGAAACTAGCTCAAAAACTCAAGAAAATAGCCATTGACAATTTTTAAAAATTAGCTTCATAGTTTATTTTTTATTTTATGGCTAAACCGAATGACATTCAAATTAAGAATATTCAAAGAAAAAAAATAACAGAAGTATCATTAACAAGAACAATTTTACTCAATGAAAAAATTGGAAATTCATGAAAAAAGGAATGAAAATCTAATTTACAATAGGGCGTTTAAAAGTTGTCCACATTGACCCCTCGAGGAGGAAATACAATTTTGGTAGAATTAAGCAAATACACGGGTCTACAGTAGAGACAATTACTAGTTTTCAGTAAAAATTGACTTTAAATAGGGCAAACATAACTGGATAATTTTGACAAGTTGCCTCATATCGTTCGTCAACAAGAATGCCTGATTGGGCGCCATGGCCGCTAGTTATGTGTCGTTCATGTACAACCCGTTCTTAACTTACATGCCCGTTAAATGAATAAATTATATTGAAGTGGAAAGTACAAATTCAGGGCAAGAATTAATTGTAATGGCGTTCGATCTTATTGCGAAATTCTGCATATATTTAAAGGAACTGGATATTCCCGGATGAAGGAAAGAACAAAAGCAAAATAACCCAAGCTTCATCCAATTGCAAATCACAATTTACAAGACTTTCTAATTTTGTACATGATTTATTCTGGCTTTAGTTGTGTACATGATTTACTGACTAACCAAAAAAAGAAAAAAAAAAACGAACACTTTCAACTAAGAACGTAGTTATTTATGGAGCAAATACACAAACTTACAGCCAAATATTCTTGATCTCCTTTGTAGCCACCAAAATCCATCCTGTCCAAGACAAAATAATTATAAAAATTAACAGTACGTTTGCATTTAGAATAAACTGACTTTTTCCCTAGTAAAATGTAGTAAAGAAGGAAATTAGTTGTTTTATAATATAACACTTTGTACCCGAATAGGTGATACTCGTGCTTCTAACTAGATGCAAATAAACACAGGTTGCTCGTATTTCGACTAAGGATTCACCATTTCTCGATATTCTTGCAAATACACTGATGCGATTTTTATATTCAATAAATAAATCTTATCCTTTAATACATTTTATTTGTCTTAAAAACTTGGCAAATCGTTTTAACCAGAAAATGAAAAGTTATCTTTTTAAGTCAATAATCATCTGACAAAATAAGTTGGCTTTTCTTCCAAACAGTGTTTGTATCAATACTATTATTCAGATGGATCGCATAAACAATAGCAAAGCATATAGAGAAAACGCTAAACGGGAACTGAGCAAGAATGTTATAAGCTATATTGAACAAATCCTGGAAGCAACACCCCACGAAACAATAGCCGTACGGCCACTAACCTCTCATCTCTAAAACCATCGAAATAAGACGATAAAGACGTGCAGGCCACTGCTGGAGAAGTTAGTGAGGTTCCCCTGTGGATACCATCACATGGACGCGGAAGTGTTGGCCGACCAACAAGAATTTACTAACAACAGCTGTGTGTGGACATACGATGTAGTCGGAAAGATCTACCGGGCGCGATGGATCATAAAGACGAAGAGAGAGAGAGAGAGAGAGAGAGAGAGAGAGAGAGAGAGAGAGAGTCAAGGAAATTCCTGCAGTCAGCTAGGCTCTGATGATGATGATGATTTAATACTCTAAAACAGCACTTTCATGTTGCATAACAGTTTTCAGTATTTTACCTTTTCACCTATTTTTAAGCCAGGAATCAAAGGCTGTCAGACGCTCAGGATTCAACGTGTTAATATTCAATAACTTTATTTGTGTATGAATGGAAATTAAATCTGATAATAAGTGGTTTAAGAAGTCCTAATTTAGAAGCTGAATTTCAAATTCTATCCTATATTAAATGAAATATTTTTTTATTAGATTTCTATTAATTTCTTCATTTTCTTATGATATAAATTCTGTCCTATAATCTGATTAAAGTAGACTTTTCGATCTTCCTACATCAGAAGTAGGATGAAGTAAGCAACAGTTAAAACGTTATGCCAATAAAAAGCAATACGAGGACATAATATAATATTTCGTGAAAAAACGAACTTGAGTACATATCGAGAGAGTTTCAATTCCTCGTATTTTTCGTAAAAATCAACTCACTTTTCAATTGACTAATTCAAAACTTTCAAATATTGATCACTAGTGGTCGCTTAAGCTGAAAGGAGAAAAATATGGACTTAAAAAAGATAACCTGTCTCTAGGAAAAAAAAACTAAATATTTCAGAGCTTAAGATACAGTGAATATCACAAATTGCAAACAAGAAAATCATATTTACTGGGTATAATAAAAATAATACTGTCATAAAAAGCATTTAGTTCTCATAGCGTGTCAAAGAGTAGAAGTACAAAGAACTTGAGATGAGGAAGCAATATCAGCATCTTACTAGGGATTTGAACATTGGAGACTCAGAAAAGTGAAGCCAAATTCTCTGAAACTGATTCAGACAGATGTTTTTAAACGACCATTTTTCAGAGATTAAAGATAACATTCGACACAATTTCGAATTCATTGTTGCTGAAATTAGCAAGAATTCTCAAGAAGATCTTTGTAACATTTAAGAAGATTCTTTCCTTCAAAAAATTATATTCAATTCGGACAATTACTAAACTAGAAATATTATTATTATTTACCCCTTGAGAATATTTCACATCAGTTTTAGCTGATGGTCTTTCAGAGCAGTTTGAGTGAGAGGAAGTCTCTTCAATTCTCCAGGATACTTCTCAGTATTCTGTCCGTTCTTAATAATGTTGTAGTTTGGATGGTCTTCACTCATCCTCCTACCTCCAAGTCATTCACTCAGGCCCTTTTAATAATCATTTGGTGACTATCAAAAGCACCTGTCAAGATTGGCATAATTTAACCTTTTTTCAATTCCCTAGCAAGGCCGAGGTACTTATCCTTCTTTTCACATTCCCTCAGATTATTTTGAAGTCATCCGGGACTGCAAAGTCGACAATTTTGCAAGTTATCTTATTTTTTTGTTGATTATTATCAGGTCTGGTCTTCTGGCCGATATTTGGTGATCCGTGTGTATGGCAAAGTTCCACAGGAATTTATGTGTATCATTTTTTGGACAGGTGCTGGGTTGTGCATATACCATTTGTTCATATGGTAAAATTTAGATTTCTTGCTCGCCTCCTAGTGGATCACCTTGCCCACCACCTTGCCCACCCAGTCGCGTCTAGTCTTATATTCTTTCTGTGCTAATTTGCCGCATTCGCTTATTATGTGATTGATGGTATTGTCTCTGTCACCGCATAGCATACATTTTCTATTTTGTAGCTTCTTATCTATTCTCGCTTTGATATGATTGGTTCTGATGGCGTTGTTTGTGCTGCTAGTAGGAGATATTCTGTTTCTCTCTCGTAAAATTTTCTTTTCTAAGCCATGTCTAGGGTTTCTCGTGTAAGATCTTATTAATTAGTCGTTTAAAACGCACAAAGAGTTGCTTTTCTTCCCATTTTTTTTCGTTATTGTCATTCTGTTGGCCTTCCTGTTGTCGATATCATTTCGGTCGTGCTTCGTGCTCTTCTATGTTTTATCGATGCGTCAACGCTGTCTTCAATGCAACTAGCAAGTCCTCTTCCACCCCTTTTCTTGATACACATAGTCTGTCATAGCCTTCTCTGGGATGTAATGCCTTATGTATGATCCTTAATTTTCTTGTTCTTTGGTCCATTCCGTTAAGCTCTGGTTCACTTTAGAAAGGGTTCCGAATATCTAACGAGTGGTGCAGCCCTGATATTTATTCCTTTGATAAGGTTTCTGCTAGAGAGTTTTGTCTCGAGTAGCTTTCTGGTGCTCTTAAGATATACTTTCTAATTTTTTTTTAGTCATTTCTACTTGTTTGATTGTGTCAGCCTCCAAGATGCCCAAAAATTTGTACATTTCCTTTTCTCCAAACGGCATAATCTTGTCTTTAGTTGGCAGTTCAATTCTGTCCGTCAGGTGTCGTTTGCCGCTTTTCATTACGAGCATAGCCCCTTCTTCTAGAGGAAATGCCATTCCTATGTACTGAGTGTATATACTAACTGTGTGTATTAGAGTTTCTAGTTTCTTTTCATGTTTTGCAAATAGTTTGATGTCGTCCATGTATGTTAGGTGATTGTTCTTTTCTTGTGATTTAATAAGTTTGTATCTGGCTGTGCATTTTCTGGGTATGTGGTTAAGTGGCATCATGACAATCATGAATAATAACGGTGATAGTTCATCTCCTTGAAATATAACATTTTTTACCGTTTTACTCCTTGAGAGTATTTAACATCAGCGTTTACTGATGGTCTTTCAATGAAGTTTGAGCAAGAGAAAGTCTCCTAAAGTCACCAGGTCTCTTCAGGCTTTTAAGAGGGTAGTAGTGTAGATGGTCAGCGTTAGTTGATGGTTTTTCTGTAGTCTAAGTGACAGCAAGTCTCAAGTAATCTACTATAGTATTCTGGCTGATCTCAACAATGTTTTAGATAGTATGGTCTCCTCTTGTCCTCCCCCAGACTATGTACCTGTCCTTAGGTGAGTTTACTGAGCGCAGCAATTACAGTTGGTATCACTTTCATGCTCCTTAGTTTTTTGGGTTTTTTGGGTTTTTTTTTTCAGTTTTCTAGCAAGACCTAGGTACACATCTATTTCAACTTTTTTTTTCCTTTTTTACCCTGGGGTCAGCCGGCACAACAGAGTCAACAATTCGGCATGTTCTCTTTTTTATTGACTATCACTAAGTTTAGTCGAGATTAAATGCCTCGTTTGTATCTTAAAATCCCTAAAAGATTTTTACGTTTCAATTCTTAAGGACGGATTCTAGGTCGCACATATGTCATTTGTTCGTATGGTCAAATATAAAGTTTTTGAAAAATTCCTATCGTATCACCTTCCCCCACCCAGTCGTGTCAATTTTTATACTATTTTGCTGTAAATTACAGCATTCACTTATCATGTGATTGATCGTTGTTTATTATTATTATTATTATATAGTCTTTTAGAGTTTTTCACCTCAACGTTAGCTGATGGTCTTTCACTGGAGTTTGAGTGACAACAAGTCCCCTCAAGTCTCTAAGACTCTCCTCAGTATTCTGGCCGTCTTCAATAATACTGTTGTTTGGATGGTTTCTACTCGTCCGCCGACTTCCAAATCCTCCAGGCCCTTTAATATTCCTTTAGTTACTGTGCCAAAGGCACCAATCATAATTGGTACAATCGTCACTTTCATGTTCCATACTTTCTTCACGTCTCTAGCAAGGTCGAGGTACTTATCCTTCATTTCACATTCTTTCAGTTTTATTCTGTGATTAGCCGGGACGGCAAAATCGACAACTTTGCAAATCTCTTTTTCTTTGTTGATTATTATAAGGTCTGGTCTTCTAGCCGAGATTTGATGATCTCCGTATCACTTCTTGAAAGATTAACTTCACACCAGTGTTTTGTTGATTCAACTTCTTCTTCTTCTTCTTCTTCTTCTTATTATTATTATTATTATTATTATTATTATTATTGGTGTTGGAAAGGAGTAGCACTCTCTCCTACACCTCGGTGTTGTAGCTATTGAAAAGGGAGCATTCAGGTTGCCCTTGACTACGGTTACCAACTTTTATCTTATTTTTTCGAGTTTTTCCCATCAGCGTTAGCCGATGGTTTTTCACTAGAGTTTGAGTGACTGCGAGTCTCAAGTCGCCGGGATTCTTCGTAGTATTCTAGCCGATCTCAACAATGCTGTGGGTTCGATTGTCTCCACTCATCCTGTAATTTGCAAGTCCTCGATTTCCTTTACTAATCTTTTAGTGATTGTACCAACAACACTTGTTACAATTGGGTTTATCGTCACTTTTATGTTCCACTTCTTTTTCAATCCCCTAGCAAGTTCTAGCTACTTATCACTATCTTGAGGGGGTTTTCCCACCAGCGTAACTTGATGGTGTCTTATTCGAGTTTGACTGTAAACAAGTCTTTTCAAGTCCCCAGGACTCTTTTCCGTATTTTGGATGATCTTAATGATGCTGTTGAGTAAATGGCCTCCTCTCGTTCTTTTATTTGCAAGTCTTCCAGTCCATTTATCAATTCTTTACGGGATTGTTTCAAGTGTAACTAGTACAGAGCACTATGGTGGCCCTCTTCCTGTTCTATATATTTTTTTGTTCTCTAAAGAGGTATTGATATTAATCTCCCTTTCTGCTTTCTTTTGATTTTACTCTTTGATCTATCGAGACAAAAAAGTCCACTAATATCATTATCATTATCATTGGTAGTAGTATTGATTGTTGTAGTAGTAGTAGTTGTAGTATACATGAATGAGTTGGATGTAAAAATGCACACCACTGGTAAAAGAGATGCTACGAAAATAATGTACCCTACTTATTTTCCAGCGAACTAGAAAAATATAATGATCAGTAAATATCGCTAAAGAAGACTTGTTTTGTAACAAAACATATGTTATATAATTGCAGAAAGATTTTTTTTTATATTATCATTTTTCGTTTTATATAAGTTATCTTTCGGTTTAGTTTCAGATTAGTGCATGGCTAGCTGCAGGCATTAACACAAGTGTTCACGCGCGTGCGGGAAGGATGTGACAATCACAGATGTCACAATAAAAAAAAACAGAAAGGAAATGGACTGGGGATGTGAATGACGTCATGTCCGGAACCGATTGGCTGGGATTCTCAGTGCTTTTGAAAAAGCAGTGAGTTGAGATTTGAACTTAGACGAAGCGAGTTATTTTTCGGACCTGGGCAAGGCCAGTGCAGTGTGGACTACGGGGTGCGCGCGCGCGCGTTGGTTTGGTCAGTGAGTTGATAGCTGACGATGGACGAACTGTCACCATAGAAAAATTGTGTCTCTCTCTCCTCGTGTCGAAACCCTAAAGTTAAGGAAGGTAATAAAATAATGCAGAGTCGTCAGTGTTTCGTGTTTTTCGTATTCCTATACGCGTATGAACATTCTATGAACATTGTGAACGTTTTTACATATTCGGATATTTATATAGTCGTATTATGGCTATATTACACATATTTTCCCACATAGCCGCCAAATCTGGTTTTGCATTTTACCCACCAATAAAGAAACTACAAACAAGAAGTTCGCCCCCCAAAAAATACAGTTCGATTTTGTTATGTTGCCTTACATATTTGAGGGCAGATTTTGGTAGTATGACAATAGAAGTTAATATTTTTAATCGTTTACGTATATGTAAAGTTGGCGAGCTTAGTCGAGACTGATATGTAGGATCCATTTTTAATAGCTACTACACCGAGGTGTAGAAGAGAGTGCTTCTTCTTTTCCCTGGATTGCTCCAGTTTACCCTTGATCCAAATCTTATAGTGCTGAGTGCTAAGCAAGGAAGCATCAAGTACCACTTTTTTAAGTCTTTAGTATGACTCGACCTAGGATTGAACCCCGGTCTCCTGGACCATCGGCAAATACTCTACTCATTAGACCAATAGCCCGGTTCTAGTGGGTAGAGTGTTCGCCAATGGCTCGTGAGACAGGGTCAATTCCAGGTCGAGTCATACTAAAGACTAAAAAATGGTACTTGATGCCTCTTTGCTTTACACTCAGCATTATAAGGTACGGATTAAGGGTAAAGTGGATCAATTCAGGGAAAGGAGTAGCGCCCTCACCTACACCTCGGTGTAATAGATATCAAAAAGGAAGCTTTCGGGTCACCCTCAACTTTACTTACTCATTCATTCAGAATATAAATCTCCTGCTGTGAAATATATGCTATCATTTAATATTTAATGTCTGTGTCGAATTATTATTGCAAAATATATTTAAGTAAATTTAAAAGCTTATTGACGATGAAGATGATGGTAAGGACGAAATTGATCTTAAAGTAAATATTTAAATGTCAGGACATTTGTCGTTTTTTCTTTTTTTATTGATATATTTCCCTTTTTTCATTGTCATTTCATTGTTACTATTAAATTTAGTAATTTTTTCACATGAGACCTAATTGGTGGTCTTTCCCTAGATGTCAGAGAGACAAAATATCTTCTGATATTTTCTGGTTTCTTCGAAGTATTTCAGCCAATTTTAGTTGTCATGTGATCTGGATGTTCTCACTTCTTTCTTTGATATCCTGTCCATTAAGACTCTTTTCAAGATTCCTTAAGACGGATCCAAGAGCCACAACTGCGAATAGCATCACCGTTATTTTCATTGTTCCACAGATTTGTCCACGCTTCTGTAATGTCTACATTTCTTTCTACAATTAAGCCTTCTTTCACTTGCATTTTGTCGTCGGCTGGAAAGGCAAATTACACTAATTAACCATTTTTTTTACAAACAAAAAGTAAGTCTGGTCATCTAGCCGGGATTGTTTAAGCAATTCGGATAAAAACGTCCAATAGACTTTATGCATATCACCTTCTAGAACAAAATGTAATTACTAAATTTTTATTTACTCTTCGTGAGTTATTTCCGACCACTTTCAACTGGCGGTTAATCATTAAAGTAATTTCATTACCAGTAGTTTCATTACCAGTCGTCTGAGAATCGTTCCAAGTGCTCTAACTACTATTGGTATCACCTGTATATCCAGATATTTTTCTGTCTTATTGTTCTCATTTATGTTCACTATATGATCCACTGGATCGGTGAAATCCACTTGAGGACAATTTATTTTCTTTTTGTTACGTAAAACCTGGTCTGATCTTCTTGTTGAGCTTGGGTGATTGGTTTACGTGAAAAAAATCACAGAGAATTTTAGGCGCCTCATTTTATAGGACTGGTTCTACTTTATGTATATTGTTTGTTTTTTTAATTAGTTTTGTAAGTAACATCAGTGATAATGACAGTATTATTAGTAGCAACAATAGTAGTAGTGATAATTATAGATATTTAATCAAGTATTGACTATTTCACGAACCAATTACATCAGGAGACATCAATCAAACTTTATCTATCTATCTATCTATCTAACTATCTATCCGCGATATGTTTTAGTCAAGCATGTTTGATATTATAGGAAAGACACTTCATGTCTGCCTATTTTGTAATCAATCCGTTCGAGTCGTCGAATGAGTTCTTTGGCTTTCAGATGGAATGTGTTTATGGAGACGCCATTTGTTTACCAAATACTTTTGGCCCCATCACGAGCCATCATCGGTTGAACGAATGTCATACTCAATGACAAGCCGTATTTATATACATGAAAGTAGGAGAAAGAAAAATAGGCGGGGAAATTTACAGAAGATTGTGCATGATTACAATATTTTACTGGAGGTTGAGAACTAAGAGGAGAATTAACGAAAATATTTCATTGGTATTTTAGAATGTGATGTGGCTGCAACATTTGACAATGGTCTTGCTTAAGGAAGATTTGTTAATCTTTATAGATAGGGTTTCAAGAATTTGGATTTTTTAAATGTGTGATATGGAATGGTTTTTAGTTGGATTTTTTTAATGAAGAGTTTCGGTACGAATGCGTTTTAGGGTGTTGAGTGATTGAAGTAAAGTTGTAAAGTTGAAGTGTTAAATGGTTCGACAGGCTTGCAGTAGCCAAGTCATTAACAATACTTATTTTATAGGGAAGCGTTCTCCTTGCGGTTATTTAGTCTGGTAAAGTGCACTAGTCGTACTGAGGTAACTAGCAGTGAAGAAAAAGTAGTTATATATGAATTATACGGAATATGGGATAATATATAACGAGTTTTATACTATTCTTAGAATTTATAGAGGAAACGTTTCTACGTATTAGATTTTTTAAGTGCTGTTTCATCGAGTTTGTAGTGTTTTCAGTTGTAAATGAATAGTTTAATGTGTTTAGGGTAGTCTTTTGTTTCCATTCAGAGTTGATATTTTAGATCAGTTTGATTTGTTAGTCCACAATGCGGTTTAGGAATTTGTTTTTAAGGTAAGTTTGTTTACAATTTTTAAGTTCTGAATAAAAGATTGTTCTGGTGGAGGATAAAAGCTTGGCACGATATATTAGGGTTTTGATAATTAATGTTTTTTTTTTTATTATTCTGGGCATATCTTTTTTTTAAATATAATTGGGAATAATTAATACAAGGAGATTTTTTGACTGGAAGGTGGTGAAAGTGATGTAGCTGGTGTTGATAAAGATATCAAGAAATGGTAGTTTATTATTAGTACTCAGTTTACGGTAAAATTTCAGAATTACTTTGGGAGGTTTGTTGTAGATCGTCCAGTTTCTTTAAGTTATTGACGAAAGGAGAATATCGTTGACATAACATAAGTAAATTATGTTTTTCATAGTGTCGAAGACGATATTTTTTTTGTGTGCTCTGTCGATATTTCTGAAAGTTTATTCAAGAAGGGGCTCAGTCGTATTACTGTCGTGTGGTATGCATATATTGCCATGGTAGTCGATTGAGACTTCAACTGTACAACTTTGGAGGATCTTTCAAGAAATATTAGGGTTGATTTAAAGAGGAGTGTATATCGTGTTATTGAAAACTTTATGCATAAAAATGGTAATAGTAAATTTTACATTGGCAAAAAGATTTTAGAAGTAAAGTCAGGTTATGGTTTGTTTTTTTGGCTTAAATGTCTGTAAAATATGAATGAATTCATTGCTGGATTTGAGGCTGTATTATCTGGGTATGCGAAGTATTATGCGTTATTAAATATGTTTATGGGAATGGTGACTTGAGAGATAAAGCATTGGAGAGGTTAGTGTTTTTTAATAGATTTTGACAGTTTTGCATATATATTGTCACGAGCGATTGCGTGGTGATTGTGGCTCTCTTATTGTGTATAATTGTCAGTGATAAGTTTCTTAATTTTTGATTTCAGTTGATTTGTTCAGGTTTCGTGGACCTTTAAAAATTTTGTATGGTCTTCGATCATTTGGCAATTTGGAATTATAGTCAAATTTGTTGAGAACAGCAAATATATGAGTTTTATAATTTTTTTTCTTATTAGTATGTCTGGGGTGACTGCGAAATTGTTTTGCGGTGACTTTTTGTGATTTAGTAAGCAATGATGAGGTATAAGTGTTTTTTAATCGAATCTGTTCTTTTTCTTTGATTTTAAGAAGATAACTGTGTTTGGAGTGGTTGGTAATTTGTTCTTGTGCTTGTAACTTGGTTTGTTTTGGTTTGGTGTCTTTGTTTTATGCCATATCAAACTTTGTTGGTTATTTAATGCCAAAGGTAATCTCCTAGAACAGTAATGGTGCTATTTAAGGGATAAAGGGGCTCATAACTTTCCGAAGGGTATTTGCCCAAAAGTGAACGTAATAGCGCGACTGGAGTTCTGACTCACTTACTACGATTATGCAGTCCATCGCTTTAACCATTACACCGCGAGGACACCCACTAGATATTTTGGAAAAAGAGTTTAATTACAGGTAGTTATATATCAAGGCAATTACATCAACACACATTCCTTAAACAAGATCAATCATAAATATAAAAGCCTCATTCTACAATAACTGTAACACATTTCCAGTCAATACTACCGGATTACAACTCATAGTTCAAGTAAAATATACTAATCATTCACAGTATTCTGTAAACTTGATCTTCCTCCAATTTTCAGATAACACTGAGCATTATAAGGTAAGTATCAAGGGTAAATTGGAGCAATCAAGGTGAAAGAGTAGCGCGCTCCCTAAAACATAGGTGTAGTAGTTATCGAAAAGGAGGCCTCTGGGTCACCCTCGACTACAGTCGTCAACTTTACTTATATATATTAAGTAGGTAGGTTAGCTGACCGTCGCCGAAGGAGACCCGAAAGCTGACTTTTCAATTGCTACTACAAGCTGTTAGTGTGATCGTAAAAGGCCCGGGAGATCGGTGTTCATCCCAAGTCGAGTCATACCAAAGACGCAAAATTGTTACTCGATTGCTCCTTGCTTTACACTTAGCATTATAAGGTATGGATCATGGGAAAAACGGAGCAATCCAGGGAAAGGAGTAGCGTCCTCCCCTTCACCTCGGTGTAGTAGCTATTGAAAAGGGAGCCTTTTGGGTCGCCCTCGACTACGGTCACCAACTTTACTTTTTACTATACGACGCTGAAGCGTAGAGGATGACACAGCTCCTTTCCTTGGATTGCTCCTCTAACCCTTGATCCGTACCGTATGATGCTGAGTGTTAAGTAAGGAATCAATTGGTACCATTTTTTTTTTCGTTTGTGCTATGATTCAACATGGTATTGAACCTCGCCCTCCCGGACAATTAATGAATGCTCTAGCCATTATGCATTTTAAGGTAAGGAACGGGGATAAGTGAAGCAATCGAGGTAAAAGATTATCACCCCCCTTACACCTAGGTGTAGTATTCATTGAAAAGAGGTCCTTCATGTCACCCTCTCATACGTGCAGGCGAAAAAATTTACGGTTGCCCCTCGCGTAGTGCCAAGCTCTTCAAACAAATTGGCTACGCCGGTTTCCGATAGCGTAAAATGAAACCCAATGTCGCCATTTAATGCATATACGTTAAATTCTCTCGCTTAGGTTGGGATTGCTGACTGCTGTAAGGTTATGTTATCAGGCAAACATTCACCGGGTTTCGATTCCCGATTAAGCCATCTCGCATGTCTAGCTGCACGGCTGAATTGTGATACAACAAAACAGTCTGTCTATGGATGATTTTTTCCCGTATACGTCATTTAATCTTTCGCTCTCACAGAGATAGTCTCGTAGCTGTACTGGAGAAACGTACGGCATCTTTTTAAACTCATTATATATCAAATTCAAAGGATTCATTCAGTGACCTGAACAGATGGCCCAGCTATGGATTAAATAGTACCTCTACTGTTCTTCTAGGAGAATGGATTTGGCCTTAAATAACCTAAAAAGAGTTGATATGCCATTAAAAAAACAAAAGAAAGAAAGAAACTGAACAGATGGATGACAGAATAGATTGACATGAAGTATTTACCTTAATTAATCATTCATCCTATATATCTAGCTATCTATCTATCTACACACACACACACACACATATATATATATATATATATATTTGTATATATATATATATATTTGTATATATATATATATATATATATGTATGTATGTATATATATATATATATATTTGTATATATATATATATATATATATATATATATACATATATATATATATATTTGTATATATATATATATATATCATGTTGGCGATAATAATAAATTTATTAGATAACAGTAAAAATAAATTCATCAACGCTTCTTTAGTAATAGCTTCCCGCCATTCTAAGTGGACGTAACTCTCATTACCAGTGCTTTTATAGATCTCATTTTATTACACACAGATAATTTACAATAATTTTGAGCTGAATGTTGCTTTTTCCACCCACCTACAGACACGCAACCACACACAAACAGGTACACACTCAAGCGTATATATATATATATATATATATATATATATATATATATATATATATATATATGTAAATAATATTTTTGAAATCGGAAACAAATCATACGGAATATAAATTAGATTTCCTTTTCTGTTTCGCAAATTAATACCTTCTTCGACACTTTTGATGCTCGACTAAAGCATAACACCGAAGGTTGAATAACCAACCCCGTCTCTGTCAGCGACTGTCGTAAAAAAAGATGACTAGAAACAATACCCACGTTTTCTCACCATAATACACACCTATTCCCTGCGCCGCCGGGCTGGCATTTAATTACTTGTGTCAACCGGGGTCCAATGATTTCTCAACAGACACGATGGTGTGAGAGAGAGTGAACTAGTGTGAAATACATTACTCAGTTAATCTCCGGAGAGAGAACGTTCCATTGCCAACAATAGGTGACTTTCTTTTTCTTTTCTTTTTTCAAAATGGCGTCGAGATTTGATCCGTGTGTGAGTCGCACCAGTTTCCTCAAGAGTACAAGAGTCCTTTTCAATCCGAAAGCGACTATCAATCTTTGCTGCCGAGAGACGACCAGACATTTCAAGCTACATTTTTGATTAGGCGTCAGATAATGTTTTTTGAAAAAGTCAGATGATGTAAATTTTTAAATGTATATTCACTTACGATTCATCCGTCTTTGACTTTTAAACAAAAATATATATGAAAAGAAGACGTATTGAAAGTTACGTTGTAATGAATATATTACTTGTTAAAATATATATATGCCAGGTCGAACCTTATTCAACAGAGTCTCCACGTATATATATATATATATATATATATATATATATATATATATATATATATATGTATATATATATACCAAAACATCCGGATGGGGGAGATATGACTCAGGGCCAATTCTTAGTGGATTTTAACAGATTTGAATACATATTTTTTCTTTCCATTGTGCTTGTTGCCTAACTGAAGCTAAACAACCCAGTCTGCCCAAATTTCATGTAACGTGCAGACTGCCTTGTTCAGGATTTGAAGTGTGTCGTCGTGTCCGTTTCCTTCCAGATCTCCCCCTCCCCCCTCTCTCTCTCTCTATATATATATATATATATATATTAAATATTTTAACGATTCTTTATATATATATATATATATTATAACAATGTAGTTTGTCCCTAAATTACTTAGTGGGTTTGTGTCGAACAAGTGCAATATTATATGGTTTGGTTTCTTTGTTTAATGGCATATCAAGCTTTGTTGGTTACTTAATGACAAAGCCGTTCTCCTAGAAAAATTGTAGTGGTACTATTTAACCCATAGCTGAGAGGATAAGAGGTTTCATGCCTTTCCCAAGTGTATTTGTCAGAAAGTGAACGTAATACCACGACTGGAGTACGAAGTCGCTTACTACGATTCCGCACTCCATCGCTTTATCCATTACACCACCAGTACACCACCCAATAAAATATGGAGAGTGATCAATATCTATGATAGAGGTATTACATAATAATAATAAGTAAATAATAATAATAATAATAATAATAATAATAATAATAATAAAGAGACGAGTCCTGGAGACTTGAGGAGACTTGCTGTCACTCAAACTCCAGTGAAAAACCATCAGCTAATACTGATGTGAAAATCTCTCGAGGAGTATAATACTAATAAAGAGTAAATATATATTAGATATATGCATATTTAATTCATGGAATTCCATGAATTATATATATATATATATATATATATATACATATATATATATATATATATATATATATAGGGTGGGACGATAGAATTGTCGTCCTAAAGAAAACAACACTACATCTTTATTTTTGAAAAAAATCAATTCAGGTAATTTGATGTAGTAGAGCTGACATCTATTCAATGTTGCCGCTTTCAGCCTCAATCACCGTCTCGATACAGATCCGGAACTGGGAGTATACCTTTTCCACAAGCACTGGTGGGAGCTCCGCGAATATTCAGTGGATGGCGGTGATTAGGCTGACTTTGGTGTTGTGGGAGGTCGTGTTGATGATATTCTCGACGTATGACCAAACTAAGTAGTCCAGCGGGTTCAGGTCGGGGGAGAAGGGGGCAGTGAGAGAAGGGTGCAAAGTCGTAGCACTCCTTCTGAAGCCAAACCTGGGTCTCTTTGGACTTGTGGGCCGGTACCGAGTCCTGCTGCCACACCCAGGGTCTGCCACCGGCCACCTGATTACACCAGGGGATCACCACACTCTTCAGCACATCCAGGTACACTTTTGGTGTTGACTTTCAAGCCGACTTCGAAGATGTGAGGTGGAATGAGACCATAACCGTAGCCAGAAACTTCGTTTTCATCACCCTGGGCACCTTTGTTATTCATGGCAATCCGGATTTGCATTTTGAGGGTGCTGGCAATGGTCCTGTTGTCATTATTTGGATCGGTAGAGAGCATGATCTCGCTCGTTGAACATTGTGTAACTTTCAGACATGATAGAAGGCTCCTATGGCTCTTGGGATTTGTACACAACTGGCCAACAAGTAGATGGTCTGCAACAAAAAAAGAAAACCGGTTTTCATTAAACGGAAATGGAATCATGCCGTCTTTTTAGGGCAACAATTTTATCGTTTCACATAGTATATATATATACGTGGTTAATTCAATAAGTTTCCAAATTTTATCGTTTCACATAGTATATATATATACGTGGTTAATTCAATAAGTTTCCAGACTTTTTGTACAGACATTTAAAATTGTCGTAGACTTATGTGATCACTGACCTATCTTTATGATTTCAGGCTCAAATAAACAGCTACAGCAGCAATTGGGATACCCACTACTAAAGACTGATTGTTACAAGTTGTGAATTTCAAAAATGCAAACTGGACGTGAGGAAACTTTAGAAAAACAATATGCAATAAAATTATGTTTTAAACTTGGAAAAAAATGCCACAGAAACCTATGGAATGCGTCATATTGCCTTTGGAGCATGAGTTTTTGAGTGGTATAAGAAATTCAAGGAAGGCATGGAGTCTGTGAGGGATTATGAGAAATATGGGAGAAGTTAGGAAGTCAATACACCAGAGTTCATTGACCAAAGTGTTAGGGTTTGAGTTACTGTACTGAGGTCTTAAGGGAGTTCAGGAAGAGATTCCGTCAGAAGAGGCCAGCTCTCTTAAAATCGGTTCAGTGGCATTTTCACCAGGATTATGCACCAGTTAACAACTCCATCCTTGTTACTGACTATTTGACAAAGATTGGCATCAAGACAGCTCCTCACGCTCCCTATAGTCCAGACCTTGCTCCCTATGACGTTTGGTTATTTCCTAAGCTCAGAAGCTCTCGTTCTGAGACAACTGAGGAGATGAAAGAGGCTGTCACGAAGTTCATTGACACGCTCACACAAGAGGACTTCCATGAGGCCTTCTAGAAGTTGTTGGAACGGTACAGCATTGCATTGCAGCCGGAGGAGATTACTTCGAAGGGGACTAGAGTTTCATGCGTATTCTCTCAATAAGAGGAAACTTATTTAATGATCCTCGTAAGAATCATTAAATACATTTTGCAAAAAGCTTAGAACATTTTTCCACGTTTTTTTACATCAATATAATCTCTGCTTGTTTGGAATACGTTTATAGCTAAAGTTTTTTTAATCCTCAAAAATACTTGTTTTGAAGCTGTTCAAAATGGTAACACATCAAACAGAGTGATGTTGTCTTGAACAGAAATCCGTCATGAATTTAATTGTGGCTAAGAAGAGCAAGCCTTCTGAAATGTACTGAAGACCTGGTGATGTGTATTGAAAACCATTTTTTGATCGAAACTATATTTGCTAAGGAACCAAATATAAATTTTCAACTACGAAACTGTTTTGAAAATTCATTGACCAGAAATAAAAGTAAAGTTGGCGACCTTTGTCGAGGGTGACCTTAACGGTCCTTTTTCAATAGCTACTACAGAAGGGTGTTGGGGAGGAATTTACTCCATTCCCTGGATTGCTCCGCTACTCTTGATCGTTACCTTATAATGCTGAGTGTTAAGCTAGGCAGCATCAAGTACCATTTTTTGAGTCTTTGGTATGACTCAATACACCGACTATATTCAAAAGAAAATATTTCTGCGTGCAGAAGTCAGCAATTAAGTGATGCAGGTAGGTTTTTAAGGCAAGAAGGACGCATAACCTTTGTTTTCCGAGAAAAGGGGGCAATCGTTAAAAGATCTTCATTGTGATAACTCCTTCGACAAGAATCACCTTATTTATTAAAAAAATAAACAACAAACACCGTATATAGACACATAGACAATCACCACATAATCTACCTTTGCTATTTTGTGGCGTCTTGATACATTGTTAATCATTATGGGGTTATTTTGGGTGCTATTAGAAGAGGTTCAGTTTCTCTTTCTTAGCCATGTCTGAATCTTTTCGTGTGAGATTTTGTTTGTTTGCCGCTTGAGATATCCATATGATTGCTTTTCTTTCCAATCATTTTTTCTAGTTATTGTGGTTCTGTTCATCCTTATGTTGTTTGCGTTCACTTTAATTAGTTCTTCTTTGCACTTTCTTTTATCCTTCTTCGAATCGTATTATTGATGCATAGATGCTATCTTCATTGTACACACGTCCTTTTCCTCCTTCCTTTCTTGACGCGTATAGTCTGTCTATGTCATCTTCAAGATGTAAGGCCTTAAATATCGTCATCAGTTTTCTTGTTCTTCAGTCAATTGGTTAAAGTTCTTCCTTCATCGACCTTAAGAATGGTCCCGACTATTTTACGAGGAAGATAATCCAGGTTTTATCCCATTGATGAGATGCCTGCAATATAGTTAGGTTTCGAGTAGTTTTCTCATTCACCCGAAATATTCTTTTTTAATTGTTTCCTTTCATCCCCGCTTGTTTGATTGTGTTCACTTTCAATATTCCCAGGTACTCGTAAGTTTCCATTTCTCCAAGCGTCCCGAGATTTTTATGATTTAGTTGTTCTATTTCTTCTGTCATGTGTCGTTTTCCGCTTATTATTATTAGCAGGACACTTTTTTCTATGCTAGACTCCATCCCTAAGTACTGACTCTAAGTTATCTCTGCCTGTATTAGAATTTGCAATTCATGTTCATTTTTGATAAATAAATTAATGTCGTCCTTGTACATTAGGTGATTGATATTTTTTTGCTATTTAGTAAGTTTGTTGCCGCCTGTGAATTTCCTTACTATGTTATTGAGCGGTATCATTGCAGTTACAAATAGAAACGGGGATAGCGCATCACTCCAGAATATATCTCTGGATTTTCATCTCCACTAAACTTTTTCCTCTTGCTGTTCATTCCATTTTATTTTTTTACAGTTTCCTCGATAAACTTTATGACTTTGTCGGATATCTTCTTCATTTTGAGACAGCATAATATTTAACTTTGCAGAACCATATCATAGTGCTTTTTGTAGTCAATCCATGCTGTAACCACCTTTTTTCGTCTAGCTTTACTCTCCTTGAGGATGTGTTGATCAATGTATTGTAAATCTCTTGTTCATCTAGTTAATCTGGCATCCTTCTGTTATTCGGGGAACAGTCTGCAATTTATTAGAGCATAGTAAATCTTCTCTTTCACAGGGAAACTAAGGAAGAGCACACGGAATTCATAGTACTTGTACAACGGCCCTTGTAGATTGCTAATAATATTATTAACAAGGTGTTATACTCAGTTTATAAGTCCTACTACAAGAACATGATATGACATAACAGGTATAATATTTTTCTAACAATGATTATGTCTGACACAACACCAATAACCCGTAGGTTTCCGTTAAAATTGAACTCATTACCAATGTTCCTATTAACCTCAGTTACTAAATTCAAAACCACGCAAAATATACTCCAGAAAGGAAAAAATAACTTAGCTTAAATTTAATGCAAGAATTAGACCGCTATGAAATACTATTCCAAAATTAATGAGCTGCGTGACTAGCTTGTAAACAATAACCCACAACGTCAACAGGTTATTCTTTACGAAGTAAGGGGTAACGTGCTGGACTCTGACATCGTAGTAATCAAATTCAAATTCCAGTCGCGCTATCACGTTCATTTTCGGACAAATCGACTTGGGATGGGCAGATACTCCCAAATTTTAAATGTTATGTAGATGAATGTACCAATTGCGACCCGTGTGATTCGAACACGGATCTCTAGCCAATAAAGACATGTATTGAAATTGGTTGCGCTACCTGAGTTTACGTGACGAGAAGTGGGGAATATAAAATGGGTCAAGCAGAGGTCTGTCGAGAATAGTACGTATAAAAAATAGAGGTGAAATGTAACATTGCCAGTTAGTATTGTTGAGCATTCCATTTTCAGTATTCAGCATTGTACGAGAGTGAAGAGATTTTAAATATCGGCTAAAATTACTGCCCACTCATGGAACATTACGAAAATGGCGACGAATAAATGTTCCGAACATTGAACAACATAGTATCACAACTATTCTTCAGCCACAACGGCTTTAAATAATCGACAAAGATTAATAGACCATTAACAACGATTAAAAAAAGATACAAGAAACATTCCATAATGAGAAGATAATTTTTATACCTTGATATTGTCTTAAACTGTTTCTTTACACTTCGAACTTTTGTGTATAAAACATTAATCGAAATTTTGGTCAAATTAATATCGATGTTTTCGTGTAAATGTTCTTCACATTTATTTTTTAATGGTCGAATAACACACTTTGGAAGTTCAAGGCAATTCAAAGTTTTCTCAAGATTTATCCTTTATTTTAAATGCATTTTGAGAGCCATTTGTGGTTTTCACACGTGTAACTATAAGCTAAATTTGACTCTAGAAATTATTACGAGATTAAAAATAGAATTTTATCAGTATAAGCAGAAAATGAATTTGTTATTGAGTACTGCCTCTAATTTCTTCTACTAATAAAAATAAAAATTATATATATATATATATATATATATATGTGTGTGTGTGTGTGTGTGTGTGTGTGTGTGCATATTTATTTATATACTTTTTCATTCTTTGTAGTTTTCCCTCTATTTATCGAAACAGCTTGGTTCCTCTTATTTGTGGCCAACTGAAATAGATTTATTATAGCCATAGAATTGTTTGTTTGGATTTTTCTACAAGTATATATATATATATATATATAGTAAGAAAGGGAGAAAGAACCCTAGAAGGAGAGAGGGCCCTAAGGAGAGAGAGAAAGAGAGCCCTAGAACTATGAAATATGCCTAATGCCCACCCCCGCAGAAGGTTAGAACCTCTCCGATAAAGAGTAACCTATATTATAACTAAAAAACATCTGATGGCCTTTTGAGGACTCTGAAGTACCTTTTTATTGCCATAACTCCCAAGGTCACTCTAACACGGAGTAGTAGCACAGTATATGGTCCCAAATATGGGAAAAATAATAATGTTTAAAAATTTAACTGTATTCTAACAAATGATCATTATCAAATTGAATTATGTGTTTTAGATAGCAATGCTTGAAACTATTTTGCTGTGAGAAAATAGAACTATCAATAATAACGATGCTTTAAGCCATTTAACTGTGCACAAATAGAATTATCAGTGTCACATAGCAATGGTTGAACCCATTTAGAAATGTGCAAACAATAAATAGCAATACTTGAATCCCTTTATTTTTGTGTCAAAAAATGAGCTCAGGCTCCAATAAAAAATAATATCTTCAATAAACAATTCCCATAAAAATCATACGTATGTATTAATAGGATTTGGCAAGACATAATTAGGAAAGGTTGATATGCTACATCAAATAACCAAACAATATATATATATATATATATATATATATATATATATATATATATATACATATATATATATATATATATATATATATATATATATATATACATATATATATATATATATATATATATATATATATATATATATATATATATATATATATATATATATATATATATATATATATATATATATATATATATATATATATATATATATATATATATATATATATATATAATATATATATATATATATATATATATATATATATATATATATATATATATATATATATATATATATATATATATATATATATATATATATATATATATATATATATATATATATATATATATATATATATATATATATATATATATATATATATATATATATATATATATATATATATATATATATATATATATATCACCATGTTGACTACCGGACATTGGCCTAGCGGTTAGAGTGTTCGCCAATGGCCCGGGAGACCTGGGTTCAATCCCAGGTCGAGTCATACCAAAGACTCAAAAAATGGTACTTGATGCCTCCTTGCTTAACACTCAGCATTATAAGGTACGGATCAAGGGTAAAGTGTAGCAATCAAGGGAAGGAGTAGCGCCCTCCCCTACACCTTGGTATAGAAGCTATCGAAAAGGGAGCCTTCGGGTCACCCTCGACTATGGTCGCCAACTTACTTTATATATATCACCAGAATTATCATCATATCTCGCTATCAGCATGGACATCCCTGACTCTCTCTCGCCAACCCTTCCTAACGTTTATTGCTTCCGGCAGATCGTCAGGGCTACATCCCGTATCGGCACAGAGTTGCTGTGTGTAGGTTCGAGCTGGTCGACCTGCCTTTGGACGTCCATGTGAAGGGGTCCACAGGAGTACATCACTTATGAGCTCGTCCCTACTTCTCCAGCACTGTCCGGCATGGCTCGTCTTCTAATTTTGATAGTTTTCGTGATGGGTGGTAGGTGGCCGTACAGCTGTTGCTTTGTGGGGTAATGTCTCTTTGTTCAATATTGCTCGCAGCATTCTTGTGTAATTGTCGTCAAGCTTTTTCTCTATTCGTTTTGTTAGCGTCCATGTAGTGCATCCATATAGCAGTATCGACAAGACCGCAGCTCGGAAGAAACTGCGCTTCATTTTATTGGTCAGGTCTGACTTCCATACGGCCGATAGCCTATCGATACCTGTCTATGCCTTTGCTAATCGCGTGTCGATGTCTGTCTCGGTAGATGAGACACTACTCCATTGGTAGGTGAACTTGTCAACTAGTTTAAGAGAGCAACCGTTTAGTGTGGAGATGTCACCTGTTTGATTAAAGCACATACATTACGTCTTGAGTGCATTGACATGAAGGCCGATGTTGCAGGGTTTCAGCTAGGGTGGGTGCATTTGCCAGAAGTGCTATATCATCGCCGTATCTGACGTCGGTAATAGTTTTTGCAGGGTACCTTCATACACACACACACACACATATATATATATATATAATATATATATATATATATATGGGCTATATGTCGGCCTTGTCGGGCTCATGGTTATCATTATGATGCATAATTTAAATCGAGTCACATCAAATGTAAAACAGATATAATGCGTTTTGCTTTTCCTAGTGGTTCTTTGAAAAGTTCAGCTACTTATAATATATGAGACTTTTATTGCAAACATATCACGTTTATATAAATACAAAGGATATTCTACCTAATAAGAATCTCCAGGGTCGACATTGTAGTTTTTATTTGTAATGTAAAATGATTGTTTTATATCACTTGACTGGAGCGTATTTGAAGCTAAAATGGAGTCAAAAGAAGTATAAAACAAATCTACATTTTCAAATAAAATTTAATCACTGTATTTCCAGAGCTGAATACATCGTGTAGAGAAATAAAGGCGACTCATGCGTCTTTTCGATGGAGAAATAAATGAAAAGAAAAACAAATAAAAAACCAACCAAGTTGATTCAAAAGACGAGAATATTAAATTAGGAATATGAACAGATTATGAACTAGAATGAAAAAAAAATAGTTATAAATATTCTCATTGACACCTAATTGTTTTGTAGTGGTTTTCAAGCATGTCACTTATGGACTAACCCAGAAAAAATAATCGAATTACGAAATTTACTGGCTGTTAGATTTGTTTTTGTTTTTGCTTTTGCTTTATTTAGCAGTAAATAAACTAACAACAGATAAGACACATTATATTTGTTTAGTTGATAGATAAACATTCTATCTTTATAACAAATAAGTTGGTGACCGTGGTTGAGAATGACCTGAAGGTTCTCTTTTCATTCGCTACTACACTGATGTGTAGACGAGGGTTCTACTTTCCCTGAATTGATGTACTTTACCATAGAAAAGCAACTTTTTTAATTCTGGGTGTTTAGCAAGTTGGCATCAAGTACCACTTTTGAGTCTTTGGTATGATTCGACCTGGATTGAACCCCGCCCTCCAGAGTCATTACCAAGCACTCTATCTACTAGAGGAATAGGCGATATTTTTTATAATGTATACTTTAAATAAACTAGACTAAATTATTTTAATTAACAGAATATTTTTCAAAGATATGTAGAAGCAAATATACTACTACATCAACTGATTCTCTCAACGTACTCAATCAAATCAGCCTTGTGTGGAAAGGATGCTTTTTAGGAGTATCTTGTATTATCAATTGATTTGCAAACTAGATTATCAAATGATTTTAGTGCGTTCCAGGTTGGCCCCTATTTCAATATTTCTGACAAATTGTCACTTTATGTGGCAGATTTGGGACTTCAGGAACCAATCATTTTAATATTAAATTCATATCAACCAGGAAATACTATATATAATTGATAATTGGAAATTGAACACTTATAAGCCAAGTTGCAGCTTAGTTGGGGGACCAATTAGTGCAGCTAGTGTATGCAAGAGGAAGAATGAGTGTCATCAAAAGCAAAGATTAGCTAATAACAAAATCTTCCGGTGTGTCTCGTGACGTGATGGTTAGAGAGCTTGACTGTAACTTCAAAGTAAGCGAGTTCGAACTCCAGTAGTACTATTACGTTCACTTTTGGACTAATACCGATGGGAAAGGTATTGAACCACCTCATCCTTCACCACCAGAAATAGGGTGAATTGTATATACAAGGCTGTTCTTCGACAAGAGTGTATTTGGCATTAAATAAACCAGGGAGGTTTAAAGAAAGAAGCTGAAAATCATGGATAAAGAAAATGAAATGTACTCATTTCCTTAGCTTATTTCAGCAGAAGCGATAAATATGGCGTGACATGTTAGAATCGAAATTACCGACCTTTGGCTGGTAAACAAGCTTGTTCTTTATTTAATGAAGAATAGCAACTATATATATTGCTTCTGGCAAATACATCCGTCAAGACCAAATCCCTGCTGCATTGTCTGGAGAATGCAGTCGTCGGTGTAGGCTTCTATGTCAATGCAGACAAAACAGAGTACATGTGCTTTAATCAAAATCAAAGTGGAAAAATCTCCACCCAAACATTTGCTTCTCTGAAACAGTGTGTCATCTACGGAAAATTACATCAATACACGCCGAGCGAAATCATGGACAGCTATCGATAGGTTATCGGTCATATGAAAGTCAGGCCTATCCGATAAAATAAAACGCACTTTTTCCAAGCCGGGGAAGGGTCAATACTACAATATGGACGCACCGCATGTACGCTGGCTAAGCACATCCTGGAGGCCACATTCCACAAAACAGCAGATGTACGGCCACCTAGATCCTATCTCTAAAACCATTCAGATCAAAAATAGATATGTGGGAAAGTACAGGAGAAGCAAAAACGAACACATAAGCGACGTTTACCTGTGGATCCCTTTTACACGAACAAGCAGGTGTTGGACAGTCAGAAAGAACCTATCTACCACAACTCTGTATGGACACTGGATGTAGTCTAGAGGACCTGCTGCATGCGATAGACGATAAAAAACTAATGGCTAGGGTAAATCAGAGATATCCGCGCAAGAGGCACGAGATGATGATGATGATGATATATTAACAAAAGTGATCCAATAAATAGAATTACTTCTATTATGTTATTTCACAAAACTATTTTCAGTAGCTTCTACCTATCATATAATCTAGAAAAAAGTTTTTCATAGAAAAAATAGCAAGTTTTTAAATTAATAATTGAAGCGACGTAAAACCTTCTGGGTACCTAACCTATTCATTTGATGACTGAAAATTATTTTATTGTTTTCAAGTGTCTTCAACTGACCTTCATATATCAGTAGTATCAAATGAGGTTTTGCATTAAGTTTAGGGGATGTGTATTTTAAATAATACCGTGTCTGACATGTAAGCTTATTTTGTTATTTAGCTGATCAATTTCAAGGTAGGTGTATTCGTACAAGTTGTGTCCGATACAAAGACTTTCTTGAGGATCAGACGTTTAATTTCTTTTTGATGACTGAGTGATTCACAAGTAAATTTCATTTATAACATATTTCAACATTAATCTTTTATCACAGTTCTTGGAAGATTCTTCAGCTACAATGTTAAACTACATTTTGTTAAAAAAAAACGTTATTAATAATTTCCGAAATTAATTCTTCCCTCTTAATAGGTGTCTATATTACCTATGTCTTTTTTTCTGTAAGAAGATGAAGTATAATTTGCATTTGCTAAAGAAATAAAACTTAGATTGCTTGCTGCTTTTGTGGTACAATTATCAACGTATTCACATTGAATCTAAACTGTTTAAGTATTCTGTATCCATATGAAACATTATAAAATCGATTTGATTGGATTTCAAGAAGCAATGACTGTTGGAATTGTTTTTTTAAAACATTTTCTGGATCGTGTGCTTAAGACATGAATATAATGCTCATAAATTTCTGTTTCGATCGGATGTGGCGTCAGTTTCTTCCTGATTATCTATTCCATTTTAAATGCAATGAGGAAATAAAACGAAAAACATAATCAATAGAAAAATAAATATTGTTGAAATTTTAAAAAAAGATTTTTTATTTAAAAAAAATGACTGAAAAAAAGGATTATAAATCATTATTATTGTTATATTTAGGCGAATCTAACAGTTTACCATTCATCTTTTCGTGTTTAAAGACACAGGAGCAACCATGCTATAGGTAAGTAGTGATATACCTATTAGTTGTAATAAAAACATCTGAATATAATTATTCGTAAAACCTTAATGCAGTGACTGTTAGATTCAACAAATGAAAAATTACATTCATTTACGTTTTCTGGATTAAAAATACAATTGATATTTAATACAGCTACCTCACAAACATCAAATCTCATGATACACACACACACATATATATATATATATATATATATATATATATATATATATATATATATATATATATATAGTAAGGTTGCAGTCTTTCATTTAGGCGTGTTTGATTAAATAATAAAGACACATTTTGTCTATATGGTTTCATTAAGATCCTTTCACGTTTCCTGATACGTGTTTTGGTTACAGGTTGCAATTGGTGGATGAATTTACCAAAATTATCCCGAGCGCTTTTGGACCTTTCCTAGGCCATCATCAGTAGTTGTTTGCACGTGTAAAGAGTGTTTTTAAAGAGTTTCGAGAACTTTTTAGTTTTTATAACATAACAAAACTACGCAAACACAGAGTTGGATAAAACTGAGTTGCTGATGAATTTCAAAAACAGAACGCTATCAACGGAAATAAAAGATAATCCAGAAAATATGGAATATCAAAAAAAAAAAAAAAGAAATCTAAAACATTTAAAATTTATTTTCAAAATTAATTCTATTGATTTTAGTTTTTTGTTGTTTTTATATGTAGGACTTCTGGGATTTGAAGTCGTAGCTAATTTATTTCGTGTGCTATTATAGTGGTGTTTTTAAGAAGAATTTTTCGAAATTTGGATTTGGGAATAGAATTGGTTTTAAGATGTAAGGTTATAGACTTGGAATCATTAAGGTGCATTGCAAATCGTCTAGAAAGATTTGTAGTGGTAAATGTTAGACTTGACTTGGTCAGTTGGATTATGATTCACTTTTGTAAATTTGTTTTTTTTCGTTGAGGATGGTCTATAGTTTAGAATGGTAATCAGATTTATTAAGAACGATATTGATTTTGGTTTTGTCTGTTTTTGTTTTTTTTTATTGGGATGTCCGGATGTTTATGTGACTGTTCGGCAGCATTTTTTAGTTATCAGGTTAGAATGGTGGAATACTTGTGTTTATTGTTGGATCTATTTTTACTTGGTTCAACTTTTAGAAGGTTTTGTAATTGGGGTTTATTTTTGAAATGGTTTTGTCCCAGGTGGACTTATCAATTAACGGTTCTAAGAGATTGGAATGAATTTATTAATCAAATGGATAGAAGGGTAATTCAAGAATTTTTATTTTGATACAGAGAATAGAAAAAGGAATTTCTTATATTATTTTTATTTTATTTTTTCCTCCCTTTTGGAATAACGTCTCTGGAGTCGAGTCTGTTAGTTAAGTAAGGTGATGGTTCGGGATAGAGGATGGATGGGTTCGTTGATTAAATCCTATGATAAATAGTGAATGAAATTTTGGGTGGTCTGAGGACAAAATCCAGACGAAAGGTCCGAGACCAGATAAGTAGATTTTTTCCGACTCAAGGGGTCTCTGTCCGAAGGAAACTCAGCGGGGAATCCAGATTCATTTTTAGTGCCACTTGAAAAGCAGTCATCTGCAGAGTTTTAAAGATGATACGAAATACGTGGGGGTCCAGGCGATTTACGCATCATTATTCATGGGCAGAGCCAAAAATTGTCGATACTCCGCCCTACTCCATATAAGCAGTCGGCAGAGAAATTGAAGTGGGGTCCGACGCAGCGGTTAGAGAGAGACTAACATTTTTCGGTGGTCCGAGATAGACAATTATTCGGCAGAGTCCAGAGGGAAGACTGGCATTTTGAGCAGTTAGACAGAAACGCCGAATCTGCGAAAACGACTTGTTGAACCTTGCCGGTCCGAACAGAACCAAGAGATGGAAATAGAATCAAAGCCGAGAAAACAAATCTCTAAGTACATGCGTCTATAAACGCATGTACTTAGAGATTTCCAACGCCCCAGGGTCAGGGTAGATATATATGGGAATTCAATTGATTTCCATTCAAAAAAATATAATTTTACGGGAAAAATAGGCTGCCGAAGCTGTAATTTTTGTAACTGTATTTTTGTATTTACACACTATTTTTAAAAATTATTTGAGATTCACAGACGTTAATGTTCGATTTGCCAAGACAAATGGGAAGGACCAAAACCCAAAATAATATAAGAAATATTTTCTATCCTAGATTGTTAAATTCATTTTTAACCCATTAGATTCATAGAAATGATTTTATAGCCAATTAGATTCGTAGACATTAACTTTTTAAAACTAATTTCGAGCTCACCTCAATCAATCAAATAAGCAAAGTAATCTTTATTTCTCCAGCAGGTTCTTGAATCTATTCTCTTAATCCATTCAAAACCTTTTGATTGTGCCTCTTTTGAGGGAAAATCTAATATTTCTTTCCTTCAAGTTTGCATTTTATTTCAGTGTCTCTTAATTATTCTAATTTGAATGAAAGTATTTTTTGCGTTAACATCTTTGTACCACATATCCATCTTACGCACGCAGAAAAAAATTCCAAAAAAGTCATGTACATATTAACACAATAATGTCATTTCTCTCTTACATCGTGACATACTTACACAAATATATTTAACACACCAAAAATATCAACTTGGCAAAGACGATAGAAACTGCGTCATGGACGTCTACTTTCTGGTAATATTTACTCTTTGACTCATATCATCGTTTCTGACAAGGAATCCTTTGTAGCTTCTCTTTTTCAAAACATTTGTCATTCAATTTAAATAAATAGAATTTATTATTCGTAGATCGGTGTTTTATTCAGTCATTTACACCATTGTTCATAATATACATATTGTATCACAGGAAAATCAGATGCAGTTAACAAATAACATTGTTTTTTTATTGCAAGTATTGAAGAGAGACGTATTCATTTTTTTTTGTCTAAAGGCATCCACACTGTTGTATGATAATTAGCCTAGTCGTCTTTGATTTATCCTTAACTCACACGACTATGCCAGCACTCCTACAAAGAAAATTATGTAAGATTAAATGGTAAAAGTAGAATTCTATTATTGTTATGAAAGAGAAGATAACAATCGACATTAATTAAATAAAATCTAAGTTGGTTATAAAAGAAACATAATGTATCCGGATAAGAAAAAATTGGAGTTTATAGGGCTATAATTGCATAAAGTTACTTAATGGAATTGCATGTTACCATGGAAATTAGATTTAAGTTTCCATCCAATAGGAAATTGTTTTCTTCATCCAAATTTTCAAAATTTAATTACGTGCATGTAACTGATCCATGCGCAGTTGTAAAAATGACATATATATTAAAAGACTTGATAGAAATTCTTTTGAAATGATACAGTATTTAGCTGACAGCAATCAATGTCAAAAACATTTTTTCGAATCTATTTTAAGTCTCAGACTAAAATATAGTAATCGGCAATTTAGCCAATGCATGGCAAGAAAATCGTACGTTTCATCGTATGTTAGTTTGGATTTTATGGCATATCAATCTTTGTAGGTTATTTCATGCAAAATCCATATTTATATAAATAAACAGTTGTATTTAAAACATAAGTACATAGTTAAATTGTCAAAAAAATATATTTCTAGTTATTCAGTTAAGTCAAATAGTTCTAATTCAAACGATTCAGTTTATTATAAGTATAGTGTTTTTTTACACACATTTAAATGTCCAAACAGTTCTATTTCAAACAATTCAGTTTTGTGTAAGTACAATTTCAATGTCAAAAACAGTTCCATTTCTGACAATTCAGTTTAGCATGAATAAGCAGTTTAAATGTGAAAACATTTCTAATACAAGCAATTCAGTTTACCATAAGTATACAGTGTAGTTCTATTTCACCCATAGATACGACCCTATCAGGTGCTATCACTCCGGGCCAGAGTGGACTTGGAAGCGATGGCAATAAATAGGTACACCAATTCGTCAAAGCTCCAGCATTACTGGAAACTTACCATCAGATTGTTTAGTGTTACATCCTGGACACTCTTTGAGGGGTTCTGATTCCTCTACAGCCCCAACCGACTGTGCAATACGTTTCATCGCATTGCAAAAACAAAGGGATATATTGATTATATTGTTTGGGTTTTGTGGCGTATCAACCCTTGTTTGTTACTTCTTGCCAAATTCTGCTTATATATATATATATATATATATATATATATGTGTGTGTGTGTGTGTGTGTGTGTCGTTAACGCATTGTTTCTAGAAGAAATTGTTAAACCAGGAAGAAATTATTTGTACACAGGGATATGATTTCAATAACACCTATCAAACAATAATAATTATATATACTACTGATCATTTCTTGGCACAAGTTTCAATGATTTCAAGTATTGCAATTTAATGCTAACAATTTGATTTAACAGCAGCCTTTTCTTTGCTCACATGTTAAGCGTTATATTTCTATAATTCTTAAAAAAAGGGTTTTTAAGTAATTATATTCATTTAAAATATCAAGTTAATTTTTGCATACAATTATCTAGTGCTATTGTTTGCAAGCTGTTTTTTTTTCTCCCTTTTTTTATGAATTGATATATGAAACTAACAATTTAAGTTAAGATCACTCATTTGGTTGCACGCAATTAAATTATTAAACACTTCTATCTGACCCATACATAGAACTCAGACAAGTGCTAACACACCGGCTCAGAATGAAACTTGGAGCAATGGCAATGAACTTGTGCTGTATATATTCCCTCGTGTTCTAGGACTAGGTTCCAGCATAAAACGGTTTAGTGTAATATCAAGAACACCCGTTGGGGTGGTCTTAACCCAACTGCAGAAATGCAGTTGGCGTATTCTACTTCATCAGCCAAATGAACTTACAAAAGGATCATCGAAAGATATAACGAATGACAAGATAGATGCGTATTACTGTGTGAATGGTTTGATTAATATCCACTTTTCTCAAGATTTATATAAATACATTTTTACTTAGATTAAACTTGCACCAGAAAATACATTCCAGTGTTTTTTTTTTCCTTTGTATTTCAAAACGGCTTTTCTTCTTTTCCTTTTAACGGTCAAGTGATAAACTGAGCATTATACACCATCAAAACAAGCGGTTCTGGGTTACCACGTTATACTACTGATACATAAGCCTACGTATCTCTTGCGTTCTGGTTAGTGAATGCTTGTAATATTAAATAAAAGACAAACCACGATATGAGAGGAAATAGAAATATATTCTCAGGAAAAAAGTATATAAAATAGAGAGACTATTAGTTGACAGGAACATAGTATTAGTGAATACAGAATAAAGATATAGTCCAACGATAGTATTGGCTTCCGTTATTACGGTAGCAAGTAATACTATTCCTTTATAGGAAGTGAAGCTGATCTTCACTTTCTAGTCTGCCCTGGTATTAGTAGCTACTGCTATATAGGGCAGATGGACTGGTTCATTGTGTGGAAAAGGGCGGGTGATATCCAACAATACATCAATAAAACAAGCAGTTCTGCGTTACCACGTCATACTACTGATACATTAGTCTACGTATCGTTCGCCGATTTCTTGTGTCAGTATAGCTTGTTGCATATTTTTTGGAGAGGAGATGATTGGCATCACGTGACATACATTTCCCTGAGAGATGACATGAAAGACAATTGCTTGGCATTGTGCTCTGACGAACTAAAAAGGTTATGGGAAGAATCCATTACCTATGTTCAGAATTTTGTATGTTCACTTTAAATGTTACATTCCAAAATACAGACTGAGTGATTGATTGACATTTATATATGTGGCGTATCAACCTATATATATATATATATATATATATATATATATATATATATATATATATAGTGAATAAGGTGTTAATGATTTAATAAAAAAAGATCTGCAAGACGAAAAATACTCTTTTCTTTAATTTGAGAGAATATTTTACAGAAAGAAGGAGTTATAAATCTTTTCTTGTAATAAGATATAATATTATTCATAGTGTAGATATTTACACTTTACTCTTGATCTGTACTTTATAATGCTGAATGTTATGCAAGGCGGATTCAAGTACTAGTTTATAAGTCATTGATAT
>OY757905.1:121548033-121573033 GCA_963585895.1 Sepioteuthis lessoniana | reverse complement strand
ATAGATTTTTTTATGTATGTAGAGAGATAGTATTAGAATATGAATTTATGGATTTATTTATACGTTAAATGGTTTTACAAAAACCCATGAGAGTGGCCTCATCAATATAGTTTATGTTTGTGTGTTTTATTTCTTATACAGCTGTCTAGAATTTTTTAATCATAATCGTTGAAAAAATTGGTGTTCATGTAAAACTACATTATTACTCTATAAAATTATAGACATGAGCACCTGTTACATTACCACCGGCAAGATTTTTTTTGAATTATATGATTCTAGATTTCAATTTAAATCTATAAATATATTTGAAAGATGATAATTTATATGCTGTATACACAGAAGTTCCTGTGCGTATGAAGATTTGAAAAAGTTTTGTGGACGATTTCACTGATTTATTAATTCAGATATGCCGACATATGTATATATTCGCAGGTGTGTTGATCAAAATGAATATCCATGTAAAAATAAATTTTAAACTACCTGTCTGTATATTTATCCATTTCTCTGTGATCTTTCGGTTTCTCTTCACAAGTATTTACACATACACGCATAACCCCACCATATATATATATATATATATATACAGAGAGAGAGAGTGGGGAGAAATGGAGTTTTATTCTTATTTGAATATTGTACGAAAATTAATTAATTTTAGGTATTGTTTAATTTTTCAACTCTCTTCTCTTGGGTATTCATTATTTACTCCTTCAGAGTTTATCACATCAGTGTTAGCTGATTGTTTTTCCCTGCAGTCTGAGTGATAGCAAGTCTTCTCAAGTGTCAAGGACTCGTCTCAGGATTCTCGCCGTTCTTAGCAATGCTGTCGTTTGGATAGTCTCTCCCTGTCCGCCAACTTCCAAGTCCTCCAGACCTTTTAATAATCCTTTAGTTATTGTGCCTAAGGCACCAATCACAATTGTCACAATCGTTACTTTCATGTTCCACAGCTTTTTCAATTTTTTAGCAAGGTCGAGGTACTTATCCTTCTTTTCACTATCCTTTAGATTTATTCTGTGGTCCGCCGGGACAGCAAAGTCGACAATTTTACATATTCTCTTTTACTATTATCACGTACTCTTTTAGATTTTTCCACATCAACGTCAGCTGACGTTTTTCACAGGAGTTTGAGTGACAGCAAGTCTCCTCAATTTTCCAGGACTCTTCTCTCAGTATTCTGACTGTCTTCAATAATGCTGTCTCCATTTGTCCGCTAACTTCCAAATCCTTCAGGCCCTTTAACAATCCTTTAGTTACTGTGCCAAAAGCACCAATCACAATTGGTACAATCATCACTTTCATGTTCCATAGTTTTTTCAATTCTCTAGCAGTTTTATTCTGTGATCAGCAGGGACAGCAAAGTCGACAATTTAGCAAATTCTGTTTTTTTTTGGTTTTTGTTTTTTTTTTTTGTTTTTTTGTTTTGTTTTTTTTTTTTTTGCTAATTATTATAGGTTCTGGTTTTCTGGTCGAAATTAGGTGATCCATGGGTATGACAAAGTCCCATAGGAGTTTATGCGTGTCATTTTCCAGGACAGGTGCTGGGTTGTGCATATAACATTTGTCAATTATTATTATTATTATTATTATTATTATTATTATTATTCTTTTCTCTTGAGAGTTTTTCTCACCAGTGTTAGCTGATATTTATTTACGGGAGTCTGGGTGACAGCAAGTCTCCTATATATCCAGGGACTCTTCTCAGTATTTTTGGTCGATCTCAACCATGCTGTTTTGTGGATGGCCTTTACTTTTCCTCTTATTTCTAATTCCTCCCGTTCCTATATCAATATTTTGGTGACTGCACCAATTACAATTGGTATGTCTCATTTTCATATTCCGTGGATTTTCAGTTACCTAGCCAGGTCTTTCTTTTCGTATCCTTTCATTTTTTTTTTCTTTTGATCAACTGTAACTAGGAATTCCACTATTCGGCATGCTCTCTTTTTTCTGTTGAATATCATTTGGTATTATTATTATTATTATAATCACCCATGCGAAATTTTAACACCGATCTTATCTTGTTGTCTTTCCCTGGAATCTTAGTGACACCATGTGTAGTCTGATTTCCGGGACTCAGCTCAGTTTTCAAGCTGATCTTAATTTTACTGTAGTCTGCATTGTCTTGATTTTTTTCTGATTGTGAAATTCTTCTACTACACTCGCCAAGCTCTTAACGATTGTTTCGAGCTCCTAAACGACAATCTGTATTCCCTTCACGAATATATTTCACTTTAATTGCTCAATTGTATATTTGCTTTCATTGTAAATAAATCATCCATTTCACCTGGTTCTAAGTAAGTTTTCATTGATTGTATTTTGGTGATTGTAACGCGCCTATTGATGCATTTATTTTTAATTGTTTTGTGCGTTTGGGTCGGTAAATGTGGCTTGGTAGGGTTCACTAGATATCATATTCTCCCTCCCTTTTTCCTCAAAACTTTTTGGGCTTTATGCTCCCCTAACATTGAATCACTCTATTTTTTACAATTTTAGGAAAAAAAGGGCTCGGTACTGAGTTACCACCCGTTCTATTTTTTGTCTGCTAGTTGGTCGCTAGCTGGGACTGCTGAGCAGATAAGTATTGTTATTCTTGTTTATTTTGCATGTTAGACCACTGACTTCTACACTTGTATTGACGCATCTTAGAATCTTCAATTCTAACGATTCCCCCCCTCTTTTTCTTACACATACCGTTTGCTTATGTCCTATCTTGAGTATAAATCCTTGTGCAAAGTGATTAGTTATTTTTTTCCTTTGAACCACTTGTCAAAGTTCATCTCTTGACCATTCTAAGAATGGTTCTGAATACAAGCTTGGTTTCCTGATGTATTCACGTTCTTCTTAGGCACACTTTTCTAGTTTTTTATTTCATTTCTGCTCGTTTCATGATATCAACTTCCAATATTTCTAAATACTTGAAGTTTTCCTAATCTAAATACCCACTGATTATTTCCTGAATTGTTAAATCATTTCCTCCAGTTTTTTCTCTTTTCCCACTTTTCATTTGCAGCATGACACATTTTTCAATGCCCTATTCCATTCTAATACCTTGCCAATATATTCTAATGTTTATTATTAAAGAATCCACTTCTTTTTTTATTTTCTCAAATTGTTTGATTTTGTCCACAGATATCAGCTGATTGATCTTTTCATGGGATTTTGTAAATTTGCTACGTGCAGTGCAAATGCTAAGTATTTGACTTAGTGTCATCATTGCTATAACAAATAGTATTGATGTAAGAGCGTCTCCATGGAAGATTATTTTCGGGATTTTCTCTTCTCTTACAGTTTTCCCCCGCTGTTAATTCCACTTTTTAGGTTTTCATGTCTTCCGTTGGGAATTTTATGAATTTTTCGGATATCTTGTTCATGTTCTCAAGGTTGCCTGTTGATATTATCGGCACTTTGTAGTCAATCTATACTACCATTATATCACTCCTACTCGTTTTTTTTTTCCTATTTGAGTATGTACTGATCTATGTATTTGGTCCAATTCGACACCTTTTCTGTTATTTCTGAAATAGTCCACGATACACTAGATATTGCGAGATCTCTTTTTTAATTTTGTGGTCAGTATATTTCACATCATAGGTAGGCATGTTATTGGTCTATCGTTTTTTTAGGGATCTATTTAGATTAGGGAGGTTTCCATTTTGTCATTCATTTGACCATTCTTGATACTACTTGGCATTTACTTGGTTTAGAATCAGTCTGTGATGGATTGGCGTAAATTTTTGAAAACTAAACTCCATGTTTACCATCATTGCATGGCATTTTCTATTTCAGTACGTTCTTGAGAGTTGATCTGTGCGATTCTAAGTGTATGTCTGCCTAAGATATTGTTTTGAGTCTTTGTAATTATTTTTGCATATTAGCCATCCATTTTGTCTTTCTGTTAAGTTCTTTCTATTCTCCTAGTTTTCATTGAAATTGTCTTGTTTCCTTGGAGTCCGGTTGTTGATTTTCCGTACAACATTCTCTATCTATTAGTTGCTAGAATATTTTTCCTTATTATGTAATATCCTGTTTTGTTTGTTTTACTTGGCCCTGTACTGCTATCTTTTCAATCCCCCTTCTTTCACCAATATATTCTGGTTTATCTCTACCAGTTGTACATTCAGACTTGTCAGCTGTTTTGTTTGGGTCATTTAATTCCACCATATCCTAGTCTGTTTTTCCTTCCTTTGTACTTTCGCTTCTTGCCGCACTTTCTTTACTCGTCCGAGCCTAAATTTCCATCCACCTTTTGTATATTTGTTCGGGTTCCTTTGGGAAATACCGATTATATCACAGGCTATTTATGCTGCCGCATAAGTTAACTCGTTTCGTTGAGTGTTATTGAATGCGTGGGTATTTGGTAATAATTCATTTCCCTTTTCAGTCTCTGCATTCACTTTTTCCCAATTTTACTTCCTGAGGGATTCTAATGTAATCATCTTTTTAATCCTGATTTTCTTTATTAACTGTAAATTTAGTCTATCTTCTTGCGTTAACATTTGTTTTGTAGTGCTGGGGTATGTGGTATTTTGTTTTTCAGGATTTTGGTCTTAAAATCGGATTTTTGAGTCTCACATTCAAAATTCAAGTGACGATTACTGATATATAATTAAGGTAATGCTTTTTATATTAATCATTTTTCGTTAATTATATGTTATTATTTAGTTTGGTAAGGCTTTTAGTTAATCGGTGTCTCTTAGTTGCGGTGTCAAATTCAGATGGTGCACGATTACGCCCGTGCGGAAAGGATATGACAATCATCATCTGTCAAGATATGACAATCATCATCAGACAAGAAATGGAGGTGCCCGTGGTTTAATGGTTATCGTCATAGGAAATTGGCACGGCGACACGAGTTAAAATCCTGGACGAGACTGATTGCATTCCACATAGCACTAATACCCTCGGGAAAGGTAGGGATCCAATTATTCTCCCTCCAGCTATGGGTAAATAATAGGGCAGACTAGGTTCTTCAGCCTTGTTGAGGCAACTATTCTAGGAGAAAGAAAACTTTGAATTCAAACCTGTTAAACTCCGTCCATAAAGTGACCTTGTGTCATATCCTGCCCGAGCGGAGGGGTTGGTAAATAGGATCAGACAAGAAATCGGGATGGATGGCCGTTGGAATGAATTGAGTCGATTGTTGAGATCGTACCCAGAAATAACGGTCCTGAAAATTTCAGGATTTTGAAAATTCGGGTAGTTGAAGTTCGACCGTTGAAGCGCGTGGTTGTTTTTTTTTTTTTTGTTGTTTTTTGTTTTTTCTTCGGATTTCATCAAAGTAGATTAGTTCGGGTCTCGACCGGCAGAGATGAGTTGAGATCTTAGACACCACAAAATGGGCCTTGTGTGCAGGGACAGAATAGTATGGTTAGCAGAGGCTTTTATGATTTGTGCATCACTCCTCGTTTGGCCAAGGACTGTAGGTAGAAAGAAATAAACTTGTTCGTACCGCCTGTATTTGTATTATTATTGTTGTTATTGATATCATTATGGCTGTACAACATTACTGCATTTATATTTAACACATATTTATTTGATAATGAAAAGAAGCCAAAAGAATTAGTGTTAATATAAGTTGAAGTTCACACGCAAGTTTCTAGGCTTTCTGCTTTCTTTAACTTTCTACATAGAGTAACTTAATGAATCTATATATTTGACCAGATTAGGATAATTACTTTCCCATGCATTTAAGGTCGGTGATGGGTCATTTTTGATATTCTGGCGGGATTGGAATTATTCATTCTGATATTTATTATTGTCACTCTTTGGGTGTTTTTTTTCCCACCAGCGTTAGTTCATGGTCTTTCACATGAGATTTTTTGACAGAAAGTCTCTTCAAATATTGAAGATTCTTCTCAGTATTCTGACCGATCTTAATAATGAATGGTCTCCATTCATCCTCTGGTAGACCAATAACAAGTGGTATGACCGTCATCTTCATGTTCCATATTTTTTAGCTCTCTGGCAAAATCTATGAGCTTATATCCCTTTTAGCTTTCTTTTATTTTCAGTCTGAGGTTCAGCGAGACGGAAAAGTTAGAGATTCTGTTGATTCTCTCTTCTTTTGTTGTTGACAATCTCTAAGTCTTGTCCTCTGGTTGGGATTAGGCAATCTATTTTTATCTCACAATCCCAGAAAAATTTTACGTCTCATTTTCAAGGGTGGTTTTTTGGATTGTGCATATACCATTTGGTTTGGTTGGTTTCTTTGTTTAATGGCATATCAACCTTTGTAGGTTATTTAATGCCAAAGCCATTCTCAGAGAAGAACAGTAGTGGTACTATTTAACCCATAGCTGGGAGCATAAGGGGGTTCATACCTTTCCCAAGGGTATTTGCCCGAAAGTGAACGTAATAGCGCAACTGGAATACGAACTCGCTTACTACGATTCCGCAGTCCATCGCTTTAACCATTACACCACGAGGACACCCCCCCATGTACCATTTGTTTGTTTAATCGAATTTCAATTTCGAGCACAATTCCAGTGGATCATCTTTCCTACCCATTCGTGTCTAGTCTGATATTCTTTTTGTGCTAATTTATTATTATTATTATTATTATTATTATTATTATTATTATTATTATCCATTGCTAGTTTTGTTCACCAATGGTAACTCATGATTTGCAATAGATCCTAGTGATAGCAAAACTTTTGATATATTCAGAACCCTTTGAAGTATCTCAGCTGATATTAAAAGTGGTGGGTCCGGATGGTCTTGATACTTCCTCACGTTTCCAGCACTCATTCCAAAGGTTTTATATTAAATTGCTCTGTCACCTTCAACCGTTGCACCTTCTTAACCATGTCCAGCTATTTGGCCAGTTTTTCCGCTTCTTTCACTTTCACTTTCTTGTCAACTGGAAATGCTAAAATCAACTAAATGACATTTTTTTCTTGTTTGATTATTCAGTGTCTTTCCTTAATATCTTGTTTTGTACACACACAAAGCCGAGTGCATCTATTGGCCCTAGGGCCCATGATGGATTTATTTGATGGGTAGAGTCTTCCGTAAAATGCAACTAAATCTGTAGAACACAATTTTCTTGACTTCTTGTATGGATCGAGATCTCCTATTACTACTGATATAGTTGAGTTCTTTATATCTCACATTCTCTTATTTTCTTTTCCTAGATTATTATATATGACTTATGCTATTTGTACTGTGGGTCATTCTTCATTGGGGACAGTTATCTCTGTGAGCAAATAAGTTCTCTACCTCCTTACTTTTATATCAAGTGTGTTGACTTTAATTTCCTTATCTGTTTTGATTGCCAGCTTAGACGTCCCAAAAATGCAAAGTTACGTTTTTACTACGATTATTAATGAGATATTTGGACACAACACTGACCTGTCAGAAGGACTTTAATATACTAACAGTATCTGCTGTAGATGGAACCCCCCCACCAGTGTTCTGTGTATGGCAATAAACTCTATCTGGTGGTGAACCCCCAGATCTAGAGAATTGGGAAGTGTTGAGTGCCAGTTCAGTTACCTTATTTTCAGATTCTCTCTTACTCAGAGTTAAAATCCATTTTAGTTTCCCATATATGGGTTAAATAGATCTTTTAACAAAATATTCTTATTCGATAGGAACACTTGATGCCATATTCCAATAAATTATTTCTATTAAGAATAGTTTCTTCAAGTTTACTAAGGTTTATGATAATTTACTTGAAACCATATAAATATCTCCAAATAAATGATTATTATTAAATAGAAATAATCACGTTAAGCCATATGATTACTTGTTCAAGATAAAAATAGTTGAGTCCATCTCAATGTGTACAAATTATGAGTATTAGTAGAATACTTAAAACCTGGCGGCTGAGTGCAAATTATTTGAATTAGATTGGAATTCTTGATATATAACATTGAGCAAACAACGCACTCAAGTAACAGCTACACATACAGTATAGCATATGCTAAACTGAATTGTTTAAAATGGAACTGTTTTTGACATTGAAACAGGACTTACACTAAACTGAATTGTTTAAAATGGAACTGTTTTTGACATTGAAACAGGACTTACACTAAACTGAATTGTTTAAAATGGAACTGTTTTTGACATTGAAACAGGACTTACACTAAACTGAATTGTTATAAATAACTGTTTGAATAAACTGAATAATTAAAGATAGAAATCTTTTTGACAATGAAACTGTGTAGTCATGCTCAACTAAATTGTTTTAAATAAAACTGATAATTTGCATTAAAATGGATTTGGCGTTAAATTAACTACGAAGGTTGATATGCCATAAAACCCAACCAACCAAACAAACAAACACTGACAGTATAAATTTAAATGTACAAAAAACGTGATTCTTTTTTTCCGTTTGGCATAAAATCATCCCATATGGTTTCTTATACCTTTAAGTCAATCAATCAACTGAAGTTAAATCACGAAGGCTATATAAAAAAAGATTAAGAAGTGGTTACACATATTAGAATTGTAATGCTGTGTCACCAATTACACGTTTGCACCACCACTGTTCTCAGCAGACACTTGTAGCACCACAAAGACATCGGTAACACCACAATTCTTACGGGTCTATGAGTGTATCACTACGCCAAAAGTTCCAGTCAGTCCCCATTGTAATTTCAGTGTGAGAAAAAGGGATGTACTTACAAAACACCGTCTTGGTTCATTAATACGGAAGTTTATTCGCTACTACCCTTCATTTTCAGTCCCTGACGAGAGAGAAAAAAAAAAAAAACAACAGGGAATCAACTGAGTCCACCTCTTTAAATAGACAGAAGGAAATAAATCGTCGCAGAACGAGGAAGACAGACACAGTGCTGGATATCCACTTTTCCGTTCCAATCGTTTTCTGTTGCAGTTTTCGCATGTGCCTTTTCGGGTTCCCATCTTCACATCACCTCGTCTTGGCTCCAGCTCTTCTTTTTCCTGTTTTATATCCCGCGTCCATTCACACGGCTTCCCGCTTGAGCTTCTTTTATTTGCCTATTTGTAGCAGATACATTTCTATTTTTAACTTGGGCGTCTGCAGATATCCCTACCAGGACTAAGTCTTTCTAGGAACCAACTTACTGCTAAAGCAATCAACCAGAGTCCCTATTTATATAACAGAAAGTATAATTATTAATAAAAAAAAGCACAAAATAAAATATAGCTTCCAGTGAAAGTTCCCTTTCAGCAACTTTAAATATACGCCTTTACATATTTAGTGCCGGAGGGTGTCGTCAATGTTTCGAGTCTTCCAACATCATACTCCCCACTGAGATGATCAGTCTCTGATACACCCATACTGTTCACGCAATATACGAAAGAAAAAAAAAAACGAAATTGAATGGACTTTTTTGTTTATTTGGACGATTATTGACCGCTCATCCGTGCATCTGATTGGTTGTCGCAAACAACCAATCAAATAGGCGGATCTGTCTATTTAAGTGATCTTCGAAGACACTTGCCTATATGTGAGAATGTGATGTAGTTGTAAGCGAGTTCGAACTCTAGTGGCGCAATTACATTCACTTTCACACTAATATCCTAAATAAAGGCATGAACCCTCTAATCCTCCAAAGAATAGGTTAAGTAGAATTCCTGTTGTTCTTTCACACGGATTGCTTTGGCATAAAAAAAAAACAAAATATAATCTTGAAACAAGATGTCTAATTCTATTTAATAACTACAAAAATATATAAATTCCAAATACCCCTTTATCATTGTTTATTCTTTGATGTATTTGCTACATTAAAATAGGAATATAAATCTTTAACATAATAAATAACTTTGGTAAAACACTGAATACATAAATATTCTATTAACTCCAAACATCTCACCATTAAACACCGAATTTCTCAAGTTTTCTCAAAATTCAATAACATCTCAGCCTACCCTTGAGAATTCACAGTGATGTTTGCAAACGATAGACGATAAAAATATGAAAAAAAATCTTTATAAATAAAGGCTTTTCATTGCGGTTTTTAACGAAATATTAATTTTAAAAAAGGCTACAGCAAAATAAAAATAAACCCCGGTAATAAACACAGTTTAAAATCCTATGTCACAAAATTATTTTGCCTATTTTTATAAATAATTTTAAATTTCTTATTCACAAGTATGTATATACCTAACTACTCCACAACCAACTGAATATGACAGAAGGTCAATTGGTAAAGAGTTCAGCGTGTTTGAATGCAGTTTTCCTTCTCCTGGTGCGTTTTTCATACCAAGCTTACGAGCCCAGTCTGTCTTACAATTTACCGACGTTTGGAGGGACTATGTTGTTATTCAATATCTTTCCAACGGGTTTTAGTTTTTACATGACACGCTAGCAACCATGTCTACGATCTGAACCCTTCATGTTCATTTTTACCAGAATGACTGTTACACCACCTGTTTTCTTAAAGTATTGTAATTCAAATACAAATCATTTATAATTGTTCCTTTGGATCGATAGAAATCGACGTTAAGTAGAAGAGGATGAAAACTAATCCTAATTCTAACAATGTAAATTAAAAATTATTATATGTTTTTTTTTTCAGTTTTCTTTTAGAATAATATTATGCCCATAACAGCAAACATCTATTTATCCCCACTATTGTCTGCATCGCAGAATTAAAACACGCAGACTAACTTATCCGAATCAAACATTATTGTCATCGTCGATAGCATGAACACAAATAAAATTAATGATTATCTAATCAATTAGGATTTATTTTGAATTAATTTTGTTATGTTGTGTAAATTTTGAGAGGTCTAAAACGGGTCGCATGTTCTTACATTCCTTATTTTTATAGAGTTATGGAAAATTGCTTTGAGTGGTTGAATTTAATTTCCTCCAAGAAAATTACGTTTTCCTCCAACAAAAGGGTTCCATGGAAAACGAATCAAACTGGGATACTTGTTTCTTTTTTTTTCGGCCTAAATCAGGATCTTCAGATAATTGTTTTGTGGTTAGACCAAAAGCTGACTTACACAAAATTTTAAAGAATTGAAACCTTACAAAAAAAAATAACGATAACTTCCATTTTCTTTTTCCTTCCTAAAGTAAACCTCAATTTAAAAAAGTTTATTCTTCAATAAATGGATTTTTTCCTATAAAAGCACTGTTCCAGTTACGCAATCATGCTCACTTGCAAACTAAAATCCTTGGGAAGATATGAAACCTATTATGCTTAGCAGCCATTGGTTAAATACCTGAACTAATTTTCTTCGGCAAACGTGGCTTTGGCCTTAAAATAGACCACAGAGGTTAATATATCATTATACAAATCCTTTGATATTGTTGCTGGTATTTTGCGAAGAGGTACATTAGCAGCATTTACATTTATAATAAATCAAGATTATGTTACGAACTTCAATAGATTTAATAAAGGAAAATTATTTCAAACTCAAAAACAAAACAAACAAAACACAAGTAGCTGATTTTAGCAAGTAAAATCAATTACTGATTCATGACGGAGAAGTAATGGCAAATGCATAATCAACGTTCTCTTATGTATGGATACACCTGTATTATCCGACATACAAAAATGTATATTCATCAATTGTTTGTGCAGAATGGCAATGGCAGATAGGAACATATAGCAAGAGGGAATCAAAGGAATTATTACTGTCAAAATTCCTTGATGATGATAAGAAGCTGGAAGAATATATTTTCTATGTGTTGAGGGTGGTTATCTTATGATGCCGGGAAATTATAGCGAAGAAGATTTACCTAAATTCTTTAACTCTATATTTTGGCTGAATCCAGGCTAACCTCGTAACAATGATTGGTTTCATTTAAAGGATTAAATCATACTTTTTTCGTGTTTTAATGGGATATCAACATTCGTAAGTTATTTAATTGCTGTATGAAAACGTGATGTCCTTGAGGCGTAATGGTTAAATTACTTCACTACAGCCTCAAGGTAAGTGGGTTCGAACTCCTATCACACTGTTACATTTATTTTCGGATTAATAACTTTACATCCTCCAGCAATGGGTTAAGTAGAATCACTACTATTCTACAATGATTTCTTTAACATTAAATAATTAGCACAGGTTTATGCATAATTAAGGATATCAAAAGGAAATCAGGTGAACAGTGATGTTATATTTTAAGACATAACTGAGATGGGTAAATTGGTTACTACTTTTCTGAAAGGCATTCGTCCTGAAGTAACTGCAAACTAGTACTTTACGCACTTCTCCAGAAAGACTACCTTCAAAAGGACTAATATATATATATATATATATATAAAATTATTTTCTCATGATATCTTCATCTATTCCAATCTAATATATATATATATATATATATATATATATATGCAATGTGTTATCCTAAGCTTTGATTAATGTGAATAAAACTTAGGGGGAATATACGTATGTTTTCCAAACCAAATAATTCTATTTTTTTTTACATTTATCGGCTCATTGGCCGAGTGGGTAAAGTGTTTGCCAATGATACTGGATACCTAGGTTCTATCTCAGGTCGCGTCATCCCAAATATTTTAAAAACGATACTTGATACCTCCTTGCTTAACTCTCAGCAATATAAGGTAAGAATCGAGGGTAAAGTGGAGAAATCCAGGGAAAGGAGTAGCGCCCTCCCCACACCTCGGTGTAGTCGCTACTGAAAAGAGAGTCTTCTGGTCACCCTCGACTACGGTCGCCAACTTGACACTTTTTTACAGTTATTTCACATATTTTGAAATGGTGCCTATTTGATTTTCTTTTTACATATTCTAAACAACTGATAGCTAAAATATATTGAAATATATACAATGAATGATTACCATTAAATGGAGATGATCCCAATATATCTGCATATTGATAACGATATGTATACCTTGATATATTCATGCATCAAGCCATACGATTCTAATTACTCAACTTTTAAATGCAAACGTATAAAAACCTGCAAGCATGTTTAAACCTGGATAAAATCGAGAAAAACCTCCATATTACTGTCTATACAAAGCCCCACACGCAAACAAACAAATATATAAATATATAGCTGTGAAGTATTAATGACAAATTGGAAAAGATTTTTGGTAAAATATGTTTATTTTTGCCGAACATGTTTCTCTATATTGCATAGCATTTTCAACGGTATGTGTAAAAAAAAAAGTTTTTTTTTACATTATATTGTTGTTAGTAACAATAAAGCATTTGTTTTGACCATAATGTAAATAAATGTTTGTTAATGTTATTTTCTGTGATGATCAAATAAGCCAGAGTTGGAGATAATTGAAATTTTCAGATCATTTATTATTGTTTCAGTTAGAAGATTAACTGCTGATTCAATGGCAAATATTTTCATATTTTTTTCTTTTAATTCAGAATTATGTTTTTCTTTGTTTCTGTGAAGGACCAAGGCATAGCTATTGTCATTTTTTGAGAGATTTATGTTCATAAATCCTCTTTTCCAGAGATCTTAATGTTTCTCCAATATATGATTTATTACAAGTTGCATATTTGATTGTATAAACTCCTGCTTCCGGAGAAGGAATTTTATTTCTATTTAATTTTTGTATGTTGTATCATTACTGTTTTTGATGTGCTGTTGAATAATTTTGAGGCACTTAGTGTATTATTGAGGTTTAGTTTTAAGTTTGTGGGTAGTATGATTCTTGTGCTATTATCATTTTTCTATTTTTTTTTTTGTTTTTTTTATATTGTTATTGTATATTTTGTTGGCTTTTCTTTTTGCATTAAGAATGAAATATATAGGGTAGTTTCAGAGCTCAAAAGTATTTTTCTGTATTCTTGTTCTTCATGTATATATTCAGGACTACATATTTTGGGTACTCTTATATAAAAACCTATGAGTATGTCGGATTTGGTTTTATTTACATGATGGGATGTACTCCTGTGGATCCATTAATTAATAGGATGTCATAAATATATTTGAAATATAGGGTGTTAGTGGGCAGTTTATTTTTAATTTTGTTTTATTCAAGAGATTCTAAGCATAAACAAGCTATAATTCCACTTAAAGCGGAACCCATAGGTCAAACAAATGTTATTTTTAGAATTTTTCGTTGAATGTGAAGAAATATTGGTTGGTGCAGAGTTTACATATTTTAATGTTTTTTCATTCGGTATTCAGAATTTTATTTTTGATTTATTTGGATACTGATTAGGGAGATCTAAATAGGAATATTGGTATATAGTCATTTTATATCTAAACTGGCTAATTTTATATAGATGTTTTTTTTTTTTAATTTTGTCATGAGGTCACCTGAGTTTTAAATGTGTGACGGGCTGATTTTCCCTTAAAGAGGGGTGAGTATTTTGTTATAGTTTTTGCTATTTTGTGTGGAGTGATGTTAATTCCTACGTTTCTGCGTTTTTGGTAATCAGTTCATGTTAGGTATTCTGACAGTCAAAGATGAGTTAGCATTCCTTGTGGCTTTGTAGAAGTTTCGCACAAAATACACGCCCACGATAGTCTACAAATGCACGAAAAGCTGAACAAAATCGTAACACAGACTTCCCTTTCTGGCGCTTGGAATTGATCCAAGTCCATCTTGATCGTTTGTTCTTCCTTCCACCCTCTCGGTTGTATTTTTTGTGGTCGTAAAGTAATGTGAAATACCCCGGCGGAAACCCCAAGATGAATCACTGGTCATGAATAATACAGTTTTAAAGAAGTTGATAAGTCGGGGGTCGGCCGTTAGGGGTGTATCACAGTATACATTATTACAAATCCCCCTCCTTTGTAACAGCGTGTAATGTGAAGTTTTCGGTTTGTGGATACTTTTTTGGGAGTGGGGATGATATGTCTTATGGGAATTGTGGTGTCATTATTTTTGTTATCGGTTGTAGCAGATATGATTCCTTTCATAAAGTCGCAATAATTTTGTCTGTAATTTTGGTTTACTGAGTCAGTAATATTTCTTGTGTTAAAACCGGTGGCAAATTTTAGCCCGAAACTGAGGGCTTCTATATGTGTTTTTGTTTGGTTTGAGGTTGACATATTTTAAATGAGATCTTTTCGTTCTATTTTCTACCATTTGTTATTTTTACATTATGATATGATTATATATTTGATATCCTAAATTGTATTCGGTTATCGAAAAAACCCAACAAACACAAATGCCTTAAAACTAAAAACAGCACAATATCAATTAGCAGGCATATATATAAAGGAACAGACAGAATACATTCAAAATCAGATAGATAAGATTAGAGACTCGGTGGAAGATAGACAATCTAGAATAGCCTGGCAAACAATAAACGAAGTGAGCAGAAGAAAGAACACAGCCAAAGCAAAACTTAAAGCAGCAAACCAACAAGAAAGAATAAAACTGTGGAAACAGCACTTCGAAAACCTACTAGGAAACCCACTGAAAATAACACATGAACCAATCACCAGAATAATTAGCAAACTATTAGACATTAAACTTGGACCGTTCACACAAGAAGAACTCGACTCGGTTCTCAGAAAAATTAAAAATAGGAAAGCTGCAGGACTGGACGAAATTCCCCCGGAAGTATGGAAGACCAGACAATTCGACCACATACTGCTCCGACACTGCAACGCAGTATACAATCAAAATCCGATAGATAGATGGACGAAGGGATGCATACTCCCCTTCCCTAAAAAGGGGGACCTCGGATTAGCCAAAAACTACCGAGGCATAACACTTACATCCATTGCTGCCAAAATCGACAATGCCCTACTACGAAACCGAATAGAACCCAAAATCGACAACATACTTAGAAAAAACCAAAATGGCTTCCGAAGAAATAGATCTACGACCTCACAAATATTAACCATCCGCAGAATCCTTGAAGGTGTACGGGCAAAGAACCTACAAGCGACATTAATATTTGTCGACTTTACCAAGGCTTTCGACTCCATTCACAGAGGAAAGATGGAACAAATCCTACTAGCGTACGGCATACCTAAAGAAACCGTAGCGGCAATAACGATTCTCTATAGAAACACTAAAGTAAAAGTACGATCACCAGATGGAGACACAGAATACTTCGACATTGTAGCAGGAGTACTACAAAGGGAAACGCTGGCCCCGTATCTCTTTATCATTTGTCTAGACTACGTACTTAGAACATCGATTGACAAAATCAAAGAGAATGGCTTCGAACTGACGAAGAAAAGAAGCAGAAGATACCCCGCAACAACAATTACCGACGCCGACAACGTCGATGACATAGCGATACTGGCAAATACACCTGACCAAGCCGAAACACTTCTGCATAGTTTGGAACGAGCAGCAGCAAGCATAGGCCTCCATGTTAATGCACACAAAACGGAATATATGTGCTATAACCAAACGGGGGACATCTCCACTCTAGAAGGAACCCCTCTTAAACTAGTAGACAAATTCACGTACCTAGGAAGCAGCGTCGAATCAACCGAAAAGGACATCGAAACGAGGTTAACAAAAGCATGGACAGCTATCAATAGGCTATCGACTATATGGAAATCAGACCTAACCGATAAAATGAAACGCAGTTTCTTCCAGGCAGCGGTCACATCGATACTGCTATATGGATGCACTACATGGACGCTAACAAAACGGCTGGAGAAGAAACTAGATGGCAATTACACAAGAATGCTGCGTGCAATCCTGAACAAGTCCTGGCAGCAACACCCCACAAGACACCAACTGTACGGCCACCTGCCCCCTATCACGAAAACTATTCAAGTTAGGCGAACCAGACATGCAGGACATTGCTGGAGAAGCAGAGATGAACTCATAAGAGATGTACTCTTATGGATCCCCACACACGGCCGCGCAAAAGCAGGACGACCAGCACGAACGTACATTCAGCAGCTATGTGAGGATACAGGTTGTTGTCCTGAAGACCTACCTAGGGCGATGAACGATAGGGAGGAGTGGCGAGAGAGGGTCAGGGATATCCGTGCTGCCAGCACGATATGATGATGATGATGATGATATTATTATTATATAGATAGATAGATGACATAATTCACATAATTATTTCTTGTATAATAATTATATAATCTGATATGATAATATATCTTTATCGTTCAGGGTTTTATGATTATTGTCTTCATCTTTATAGTTATATTCGCTGCGTTTCGGCCGATCTGTCCTCCGACTTTCTTCAGGTGTTTCTTGTCGAACACCGGAGCCTACACGGAACTTTAAACCACATCCTTAATTTAATACGCAGATGTCACTTGCTCTGATTCCATTAACCATAGCCGGATAACCTTCCAAGTGACAATCATCTGGAGGTTAACGTGAAAGCAGTCGAGTTACAATACAGGATTGTTAAACACTTCTATCAGGTTATGATTAACGGAATCAGAGCAAGCGACCCAGTGAATTAAATAAAGAATGTAGTTCGAAGTTCTGTGTAGGCTCCCGTGTTCGACAAGAAAGCCGGAGGACATATCGGCCGAAACATTGTGAACATAACAATAAAGTTGAAGACAATAGTTCAAAAACACTTATTGATAAAAATCCTAAAACTTCGTCTCAAAAATTTAGAAAACTAATAATTAAATATATATATATATATATATATATATATATATAGAGAGAGAGAGAGAGAGAGAGGGGATTTCAAAGGATATGGACAACAATTCTAAACCATTTTTTAAACGGATAATGGATGCTCAGAAAATATATATTTATTGAATAAAATCATTGAATTTTTTTTCAAACACTGATTACTTGTAATCGGTCTTTTGATTACATATTTCAAATAATTACTCTTAAAGTTTTGATTAATAATATATTGAACTCACCGTAAATCATATTTGAAACATATTATACTGCTTAGGCCCCGAAATACATCTTAACCCAGAGTCATCATCTGAAGGGGCTCGGTTGATATATATATATATATATATATATATATATATATATATATATATATATATATATTAAGTTAGACGACCCGAAGGCCCCTATTTTGATATCTATTCCATCGAGGTATAGGGACGGACATTATTCTTTTCCCTGGATTAATCTACTTACCTTTCCTCCATACCATATACAACTGAGTGTTAAGTAAGGAGGCATCATATCCTCTCTTTCGGGTCTCTACTAGGACTCAATCTGGGATTAAATCTTGTTCTTCCAGTCCAGTGGCGAACACTCTGACCATTATACCATAGGCCAACATATCTTTTAAAAATATGCAATCATTAAGTTTGTGCCATAATATTTGTTTTTCTTTCTAATTCATGAAACTTATGATCATGAGACTGACATGTGGAGGTCGGAAATCACTAATTGATTTTAACTTTTGAAACTAGAAATATATGCTCCCCCTCTCCCCGTGAGTTGAGCACTCGAGAGAGGAATTTGTCGGTTGCCACATACACAGAACTCTGACTGCCCTTCTCGAGAATTGTGTGCTCCGGTAGTCAATAACATATTTGTAAAAAGTGATATATGTAAAAATTCTTTCACATGATGAGATGATGATAGGCATGGCTTAAGATATCCGGCTGTCGTAAAGTCAGCCGTGATTCTATCTCGGTTTGAAGCTTCTCGAGTGTCTAACCATGTTGAAGAATTATGATACACAATCAGTAGGCTGGTTGGTTGTAGTTTATGGCATATCAACCTTTGTAGGTTATTTAATGCCAAATTCATTTTTATACAAATAATCAGTTCTATTTCAAACGGTTCAGTTTAGCGTAAGTACAGTTTCAATATCAAAAACAGTTCAATTTCAGATAATTCAGTTTAGCATAAGTAAAAGTAAAGTAAATCTGGTGACCTTAGTCGAGGGTGACCATAAGGCTCCCTTTTCAGTAGCAACTACACCCAAGTGTAGGGGAGGGCGCTACTCCTTTCCCTGTATTGCTCCACTTTACCCTTGATCCTTACCTTATAAAGCTGAGTTAATCAAGGTAGCATCAAGTACCATTTTTGGGGTCTTTGGTATGACTCGACGTGGGATTAAACATCGGTCTCCCGGACCATTGGCGAACACTCTAATTATTACGCCAATGGCCCGGTAAATAAGTACGTAGTTTAAATGCAACATAAGTACGTAGTTTAAAGGTAAGTACAGATTTTAATTGGCAAAAACATTTCAATTTCAAGCTATTCAGTTAAAGTAATAAAGATCTAATTCGAAGAATTCAGTTTAGTATAAGCAGAGTTGTTGTCTACACACAGTTAAATTTCAAACCAGTTCTATTTCAAACAATTCAGTTTAGCATAAGTACGCAGTTTACATGTAAAAGTAGTTCTATTTCATGCAATTCAGTTCAGCTGAGGTACGCAGTTTAGTTCTATTTGACCTGCAGATAGGACTCTTTCAGGAGCTACCACTCCGGGTCTGAGTAGACCTGGGAGCGATGGCAATGAAGGCGTACGCCGTATTTCCCAAAGCCCCAGCATTACTGGAACCTTACGAACAGATTGTTAGAGTTATATCCAGGACAGTCGTTGTGGGGAGGGGTCTTACCGCTCTGCAAAATTGTAGTCAGAGTATTATACAGCCCCAGCCGATTGGGCAATACATAGTTACATGCAAAAACAGTTTTATGTCAGATAATTCAGTTCAGCATAATTATTGAGTTTACATGACAAAACAGTTATATTTCAAGCAATTCAGTTTAGCATAAGTATGTAGTTTAAATTCAGAAATTAGATTCTAGAAACCACAGTTTAGTTCTATTCGACCCATAAATCGGAGAATATCAAATGCTACTACTGCGGGCCTCAGTGTACCTGGAAGGGATGACAATGAAGAGGTACACTGCATTCCCCAAAGCTCCTGCATTTCTAGAACTTCACCATCAGATCCGTTAGTGGACACTCGTTGCGCATGGGTCTTACCCCTCTGCAGAGATCAAGTCGGTTAATTCTACAGTCCAAGCTGACAGGACAAAAGCAAACAATCTGTCATTAGATAACAACGCACAAGTATTTAATGTCCTTTCTGATTTAAGAAAAAAAAATTATAAATATTTGCTCATTCATACACACACACACACACACACACACATTTGTATATATATATATATATATATATATTGCTTACATTTCAATCACACAAAACACTTAGTAATATTTTAATGTTTTCACTCACTTTAAGTTTGGGTTAACCAGTCGAGGTTTCAAGATTTTTCGAATAAATTCGTTGCAGGAAATGCTTATATATATTTCGAGAACAATATATATAGCTAAATGTTTTTCTTTTTTTTTTTTTCTAAAAGCTGAGTTTCTTTAGAACAAACATCATATTTTTACGTATTGGTCACTGTTTATTCTTTTAGTTTAATAGGAATACATCCCGATACTCAAATCAGACCGAGTCTTGATTTCAGCGCTAGAGAGAGTGTTCGCTCACGCCTCAGAACCATTCAAAATGGTCGACAAAAGATGTCGTCTTTGTTCGTCAGAGCGTGACGCTATCATTTAAGCCACCCAATTAACCCACAATGCATTGTCCACACCACTATTTAAAATGGCTGAAACATTATTGGAAAGCTCTACGGGACTGGAACGGAAAAGAACGAAGACTGGCCTGAGAAGACAAATCAGCGAGACAGTGTGAGAGTGGGACTGGAATGGATGGGGATCTTATGTCGATATCCTAGGAAGGATCGCAGAAATATCCTTGCTGGCAACAAAACGATTATAAATAGGGTGCGTCCCGGAAAAATATCTAGCTTAAGTCTTGACTGTGGTTGTTCTTGTTATGAATCCACTTCGGACCGGTTCTGTCCTCCACAATCGCCGTTGACATTTCTACATTGGTGGACCGGTGCGTGACAATGAATAATGGATGAGAAAACGAGCGAGTGAGTGAGATATAAACTAAAAAGACAGAAATAAAAGAAAGGGAAAAAGAAGAGAAAAATAGGAAGTAAAAATGAAGTACGTAGAGTGTGTCACGTTTAGATAGTGTGAGACTGTTGTAAAGAAGGCGAAAATAAAGAGATGGTCATATATATTGAGAGAGGAGAATGAAAGAAGAAGAAAACAGAGAATATATCAAAAGAAATTATGAGAGAGAGGAAAAAAGAGTAAATCACGTCGGTGGAAAAAGGATTACAATAAAAATATAAAAAAAAAAAATAAATATATATATATATATATTGAGAGAGAGGGAAGATAGAAATAGAGATATGAAAAATGGACAGGCGAGGAGAAACAAAGAAAGCAACATTAGATTTTACGTGAAAAATAGATTGATAGACAGAGACAGAGACGAGTAAAGAAGTATAAGCAGAGAAAGGAAAGATAAAAAGCAGAAGATAGATAGATAGATAGATAGTTAGATAGAAGGAGAACGAGAGAGAGAGAGAGAGAGAGGGGGGGAGATTGGGAAAGAGATAGAGAGAGATGTGATTACAGATATACGAAGAAAAAGTGAGAAAGTAAAAGATAAACAGAAAGCAAGGAAATGATAAAAGAGGTGGAAGAAGTGAAATAAGAAGAAGAGCGAATAAAGAAAGAGTAAGCGAGAAAAGTAGACGAATAAAGAAAAAAGAAGGGAGTTGTAAGAGATGTAGAGAAAATGATAGAATCGAAAACATGCAAACTTAAAGAAGGGAAAAAATGATAGAGAGAGAGAGAGTGGGGAAGGAACGAGAATATAAAGACAAATGAAGAACTTAAAATAGAGAAAGGAAAGAGGAAATTACTCAATCACGAACGAAATAGATAGATTCAGAGAAAGAGAGAAAGCAAAGAGTAGAAGAAGTTTTAAAAAGAAAAATAACAGAAAGATCAGTGGGAGACAGACCGATGGCTTAAACGAACGCCCGTTCCGGAACAACGTCCCAGACCGGCATCACCATCATCTTTTTGGATCAGACCCACACGCAGGATATTTATTTTTAATGGGCAGAATACGAAATCGAATCGATTGGTTTTACCAAGATCCATTTAGGATATTGTGTAGGAACAAAGAGGTATTGTGGTAAAGCAATAGTCAGAACTACGCCTACGTGTGCATCTATCCATGTTGCAGACAGAGGTCCACAAACAGGCGTGCACGCATGCGCATACCGTATATGCACATGCGCAAAACAGCGTGCATTAAAAATACAAACAGTCGCGCGCCTACACACAAACAGAAATGGCGCCAGCATCTCTAAGCTGACACCCACTTCAGCACTACAGTGACAAATTAAACCTTAAAAGCAACAATAGTAACGACGGTCTCAAACAAATTCATTAGAAATATAATAATGACAATAATACCAATGGCGCCAACAATAATGGAAGGAAAGCTTTTCATGTGAAGAGGAACTTCACTATTATTATTATTATTATTATGTCTAGTAGTAGTCACAATAGAAATAGTAGTAAGATTAGTAGTAGTAGTTGTAGTAGTAGTAGTAGTAGTAGAGTTCTTGCTTCAGATTTTGCTGCAGTTGTTGTTTCTTTTCTTGATAAGGGTCGTCTGAGAAGCAAGGTAAAGAACACACGTGCGAAAAATGGAACTGTCAAACGGTGTTCGAAATCTTCCTTAATTGCATCAAAGACAATATTCTTTCGGGGTGGAGGAGCAGGTAGCTGATATGTGCAGTAAGGATAACGTTAAAATTCCTTAGCGCTGACTGTGTTGAAAGGAAATAAAATCCAAATTGATTAAAAGCAAGCTTTTTTAATTATTTTTTTCTTATTAACCGCCAGTACCAAAAGATTTACACGGCATAGATTTTACTTCAGAAATGAACACCTGATTTGAAAATACTAAAAACTTCAATTATGAACAATCGCCAATAATGAATAAATAATCATTCAGGATAATTAATTTAATATTATACATTCTCGTAAAAGATTCGTGAACTTATCATGCCAGCAACAAATATTGCTCAATAGTAAAGCAAATTAATATTTTCTTTATCAACTCTTAAAATAACGCCAGTATTTACTTGTGATATTCAAATTTCACTCGTGAGTATCATGGCATTTGGCGACCTTTAAAGCTGAATGTGTATAAGAAAATTTGAAAAAAATTGCTAAAGCCAAATTGTTTTTACTTTTATTAATCATCAATTCAAATACTTTTTTTATTTTGAGTGGATTTAATTTAGAAATTTTTAATTTTTTTTATTTTTGACATGACTATACCAAAAATTTCATCGATGGACATTCCCAACCCAAGTGTAAGAAATAAACATTTAAATTCAATTTTATCCTAAGTATAGTTCAAAACAATTCATCAGCAGAGTCTGCACCCGATAGGGTCCAATCTATTGGTCAAATTGAACTATTTGACATTTAAACTGTTCGCAAACAAATGACATATCAAATTGAATTGTTTGCAATAAAACAGTTTGATCATTTAATTGTATGAAAACAAATGATTGATGTCTAATGGAATTGTAAATATTAAATAGCAATATTTGAAAACAAATGATTAATAGTAAATAGCATTATTTGTGTTAGATAAGAAGTGATACTATTTAACTGTGTGCAAAAGAAATGGGTTCAGGCTCGTTCAAAAATCTTATCAACAAAATATTTTTATACATATGAAAACAAATATTCAATCTGTAAAAGAGGATTTGGCATTAAATAATTAACAATGGGTGATATTATATAAAACCAAATCAAACTAAAACAATTCCTTCGTCCTTTTTTATTGGAAAGGTATGAATCCTATTTCTATAAGGATAAATCAAAACCTCATCTCCCAAATCAATTATTTGTACTAGTAATCTACCGAAATTTGGTCATAGTCATAGAATCCGTTATATTCATTGACTGAACATATGTAAAACTGATGCTCCGTCAGAAGTGTATTTGGCATAGATACTGTTATACACTAGTATTCAGCATTAAAAGCATAGAAGTTCATTTTTTTTTTCTTGAGAGTTAGCAAATTTGATACCATATCAGTTAGATTGAGAGTGTGGATATATATATATATATATATATATATATATATATATATATAGTCATCCACAGACAGACTGTTTCGTTGTATCACAAGTCTTCTGTGTGGCTAGATACTTCATGCTGGGATCGAAACCCGTCAAATATTACGGTAGACTAGGTAACTTACCGCTTATCCATTTTCCTGAACAACGGCATTTCGGGAATTATAACACATTTGGCATTAACTTTCGTTTGTTGACATTTTACGCAATCGATTCATGGAGTGCTCAATCGATTATAAGAGTATTGCATTACGTAGTTGGCAGCGGTTACTTCCTTCACCAGAGTGCTCAACCCCCTCGAGGGGAACGTATGTTGTAATCCATCGAGAAACTGTTTCGTTGTATCAAAACTCTTCAGTGCGGCTACATACGCATGATGCTTCAAGCTGGGATCGAAACCTGCCTAAGTTTACACAAGATTTAGTACTTATATATATATATATATATATATATATAGAGAGAGAGAGAGAGACAGAGAGGGTGAGTGAGAGAGATAGATAGATAAATATATACCAATATATACCGATATATATATATGTGTGTGTGTGTGTATACTTAGTATTATATATGTGTGTGTGTGTGTGTGTGTGTGTGTGTAAGTTGGTTGGCCATATTTATATTTACCAACCCCTCCGCTCGGGCAGGATATGACACAAGGTCGAGTTTTTAAGCGGAGTTTAACAGGTTTGAATTCAGAGTTTTCCTTCTCCTAGACTAGTTGCCTCAACAAGGCTGAAGAACCTAGTCCGTCCTACTATTTACCCATAGCTGGAGGGAGAATAAGGGGATTTATACCTTTCCCAAGGGTATTTGCCCGAAAGTGAACATAATAGCGCGACTGGAGTACGAACTCGCGTACTACGATTCCGCAGTTCATCGCTTTAACCATTACACCACGAGGACACCTTGGTTGGCCACATTAGAGGGCGACAATAGCTTTATTTATTGAGGTTTTGAGAAGAGCACTATACCTCTCCTTGGATGGCTCCATGTTCCATATAATTAGAAGTGTTAAGGAAGGAGACATCAAATACAATTCTTTAGTCTTTGATATCATTTGACCAGCAATTGATCCCAAGTCTTCGGGGCCATTAGGAACACATTAAGTGGTCATATATATATATATATATATATATATATATATATATATATATAAATGAGGACTAACACAGACAAAAAAGT
>OY757905.1:121508033-121543033 GCA_963585895.1 Sepioteuthis lessoniana | reverse complement strand
ATATCCCGCAGTGACGATAGAGGTAAGATTAATACTATCCTCCAGTTGGAATGAACAGTGGAAACCCGTCAAAAAAGTGACCGTTAAGAGAGAATGTGGGTCACAGAGGGGATATCAACAGGTGTTGGTACTTAGTAACCTCAGGTCGCCGGACACCGGAAGGGGGGGGAGAGAGAAGCCAAATGATTGGCCTGGACCCCAAAACAGAAGTGGGGCTTCCCCCCGTCAGCGGAAATAGATAGTAAGAAAGTTAGTTTTTGAGCAGGGCTCGTGGCAGACAGACCCATAGCCATTTACTCCGGGTTGAAGACAAAAGAATATCTGAGACACGAGGGACCCGAGGTTCTTCAAGCCAGTGTAAAAAAATAGAATAAAAGTCTATTAGCCCGTGAAAGAAGAAAGATTCTCCAGTGGAACCCCGTCGAAAAATAAGATAAGTAACTTTGGGCTATTTCTCCTTTATACCCAAATTTTATATACCACTCTCTTTCTCTTTCTCTCTCTCTCTCTCTCTCTCTCTCTCTCTCTCTCTCTCTCTCTCTCTCAATTTGAAGAAAAACAAAAATCAAGAAAAGACATTTATATTCGTGGACTGTCAATTCATTATACATATTTGGCACTTTGAAAGTGTATCTCTTTGTATAGTAAAGGATTCCTGTATTTTTATGTTACCACGTGGTCGAAGTTGTTCTTTGCAGTTCTGCTACGAATTTATTGTGTCACATTTCCTTTACAGCTTCTATTCGCCTTATGTTATCTTGCTTAGAATTGTCCTATTAATTCCTTTAAAAATATCACACGCGAAACCGGAGTTGCCGACTGCTACAATATAATATTATTACGACTAAAACCTATAGGTCCATATCTTCCGTTATCTAGGGGATGAAGTTAAGCGGCCTGGTGGGTGTGTGGATAGTGTGAAATTTGGAACCCCTCACCAGCGGTGGTCAGTCTAGCACTAATATGCCAGTTCTTATATGCCTGAGAGAAAAACTCTGAACGAGGACTTATTCTATAAGGGATCAAGTGTCAGCCTGCCCCGTTTTCACACGTGCGAAAATAAAACCCTGCTCTGGGATAAAAGTAAACCTTTCGCGTCACATACGCTTTTGAATGGGGGCTCGTCCGGGATATTTTAACCTTTATTCCCGACCCATACGCTTTTGAATGGGGGCTAAAATCCGGGATTAAAAATAAATATTAATAAAATATATTTCTTGTAGTCGTATGACAATTCCTGCCATCAAAATCTACCCTGGGAGACCGTGAAAGAAAAAAAGGAGTATCGTCGAAACAGTCAAAATTACCCGTTGATATAACTTTTTGGAAAAATTGAAGAAAAATGGACAAAATAGGAAACTTCTTAAAAGAACCCTCCATGGAAAAGTTGGAGAGGCTGAGAAAGAGTGACATAATGAAAATTGGCGAGAAGCTAGAATTAAATGTTGAAAAAACAATGAGGAAACATGAACTCGTTAGAAAAATAGCCGAGCACATGGTGGACGAAAATGTATTCGAGGAAGCAGTATTGGAAGACCTACCAACTGAAGTAATAAGAATGACGCCAGAACAAATTGAACTGGAGAAAATTAAAATACAAGCCCAAATGGAACTACAGAGAAATAAGATGGAACTGGAGAAAGCTAAAATTCAGCAAGAAATGAGGTTGCGAGAAGTCGACTTTGCGATAAGAGGACGCGAAGGAAGCCATGACAGTTTCGAAGTAACGAAGCAAGCGAGGCTAGTCCCAAAATTTGAAGAAACCAACGTGGACGGATACTTCGTGCATGTTGAGCGAACGGCACTAAATCTCGGGTGGCCAAGAGAATATTGGTCAATGCTACTCCAAACTGTACTGACAGGAAAAGCACAGAGAGCATATGCAACTCTGTCCACAGAAAATTGCGCCGACTATGATTTGGTGAAAGCAGCGGTTCTAAAAAGCTTCGAGTTGGTTCCAGAAGCTTATAGACAGAAATTTAGAACGCAGAGAAAAACGGAAAACCAGTCTTATGTGGAATTTCTGCGAGAAAAAGAGAATGCGCTGGATAAGTGGTGTGACTCTAACAGGATAGATGGAGACGCTGAGAAACTCCAGCAGTTAATATTAGCTGAAGAATTCTTACACTGTGTGCCAGAAGAAGTCAGGGTTCACCTAAGTGAAAGGAAAACTGACGTGACTTAAGAAATGGCCGCACTAGCAGACGAGTACGTCCTCACACACCGAAAGACGAAGGAAAAAACGTACACGGGAAGCAGAGTGAAATATAAAGCAGAGCTAAGCCCAGAAGGAAGACCCAAAGAAGAAAATAGAAGGACCTTCCAAAGTAGCAGCAGAACTGTGGTCTGCTATAAATGTGGAAAGGCAGGACACATAGCCGTGAGGTGTCAGCTTGGAAAAGGTCCTGAAAAAAAACAAACCCAGTCGGGAAAACCTCAAGGAGCTGTAACAACAACTAGAGGGAACAAGTCTTATCGATCCTGGACGAAAAAAGAGATGATAAGAGGCTCACATGGAGGACCAGTGGAAGTATCAATTTTACGTGATACAGGAGCATCTCAGTCGTTACTTCTACGAAATAAATTACCTAAAGGGGTAATAGAAGCAACACGTGAGACTGTGATGATAGAGGGTATTGGCGGAAAGAGGGTAAAAATACCGCTATGTACAATAACCCTAAAGTCCCAGTGGAAAAATGGACCAATTAAAGTTGGTGTCGTAGACAAGCTACCCATTAAAGAAATTTCCCTCATACTGGGAAATGAAGTAAAAACAAAAAAAGTGTCACCCGTGCAAGATGGCGAAAATAAGCGCCAAAAATGAAGAAGGAAAGATGGCGAGAATGAACGCCACACATGGAAAGAAGATGGCGAAGATGAACGCCAAAAATGGAGAAAGAAAGATGGCGAAAATGAGCGCCAAAAATGGAGAAAACAAGATGGCGGCAGAGCCACGTGCGAGATATAAACGACACAGTCGCTAGCAGAGTGAGAAAGTGGAAAGGAAGGAAGTGAATCTTCCACACCTCAATAAACAAAAAGATAAAAGGACCAGCCGTCAGAGAAAGGATGAAGGTCCAACGAATAATGGGGATAAATTCCCTAATACTTATCGAGAGGATAAGAGAAAAATAAGAGGACCCTCACAAATGGCTAAGAAAGAATTTAAGAAGGGCGACGAAGTCCTGCTACTATCCTCAAATAAAGGACCACACTGTGGTGGACGATATATAGGTCCGTACGTAATATCACAGAAAATAGACAAGAGGACATATAGAATTGATACCCACGAGGGAAAGAAGAAGACACAAGTGTGTCATGCGAATAAATTAAAGAGATATGTCAGTCAAGAAGGCCCACCTCGAAAAATTAAGAACTCGGAAATGCCGAATAAATTCGAGGAAAAATTAAGCCAGTTGTCTGTTTCAGAGAGAGAGGCCTTAGAGAAATTAATAAAAAAATACCCAGGTTTATTTCTCTAATGACCGACGAAAATGTAGTAGTGGAATATTCTTTAATAGTTGTTGAAAGAAAGAGAGAGAGAGAGAAACTAAAGAAAATGAGGAACTCTCGTCCCCAATGTTGAAATATGAGAGGGACAAAAAGGAGGTTCGTCAACAAGTGACGAAGAGGGGAGAGAGAGAAAAGAAAAGGAAATTTTCTCCCCAAAGCTTGATAAATAAAATCATAAAGTCGTCAAAAGTGACGAAGAAAGAAAGAAAGAAAGAAAGAAAAAGGGATTTACCTCCTCAAGGTTGAAACATGATACGGCCAAAAGCCGGGAGAGGAAAAGAAAGGAAGACAAGATTAAAGAAAAAGAAAGGAAGAGAGAGAGAAAGAGAGAGAAAAGGAATTGTCTTCCTCTATGGTGAAAATTAGGAAGGACGAAAAAGGAAAAGTAAAAGAATTCGTCAAAGCGTGAAGAAGAAAGAGGATAAAAGAAACGTAAAGTGAAAAAAAAGGGGGAAGAAAAGGAGAGAGAACAGTGAAATGAATTACCTTTTTTTTATGGTATATCTGTTATCCCTTTCTTCTTTAAGTTGGGAGATGTCACGTGATACCCCGCGGAGACGATAGAGGTAAGATTAATACTATCCTCCAGTTGGAATGAACAGTGGAAACCCGTCAAAAAAGTGACCGTTAAGAGAGAATGTGGGTCACAGAGGGGATATCAACAGGTGTTGGTACTTAGTAACCTCAGGTCGCCGGACACCGGAAGGGGGGGGGGGAGAGAGAAGCCAAATGATTGGCCTGGACCCCAAAACAGAAGTGGGGCTTCCCCCCGTCAGCGGAAATAGATAGTAAGAAAGTTAGTTTTTGAGCAGGGCTCGTGGCAGACAGACCCATAGCCATTTACTCCGGGTTGAAGACAAAAGAATATCTGAGACACGAGGGACCCGAGGTTCTTCAAGCCAGTGTAAAAAAATAGAATAAAAGTCTATTAGCCCGTGAAAGAAGAAAGATTCTCCAGTGGAACCCCGTCGAAAAATAAGATAAGTAACTTTGGGCTATTTCTCCTTTATACCCAAATTTTATATACCACTCTCTCTCACTCTCTCTCAATTTGAAGAAAAACAAAAGTCAAGAAAAGACATTTATATTCGTGGACTGTCCATTCATTATACATATTTGACACTTTGAAAGTGTATCTCTTTGTATAGTAAAGGATTCCTGTATTTTTATGTTACCACGTGGTCGAAGTTGTTCTTTGCAGTTCTGCTACGAATTTATTCACGAATCACACGGGAAACCGGAGTTGCCGACTGCTACAATATAATATTATTACGACTAAAACCTATAGGTCCATATCTTCCGTTGTCTAGGGGATGAAGTTAAGCGGCCTGGTGGGTGTGTGGATAGTGTGAAATTTGGAACCCCTCGTCAGTGGTGGTCAGTTTAGCCCTAAATTGATCCCTCACATAATATGTCAGTTCTTATATGCCTGAGAGAAAAACTCTGAACGAGGATTTATTCTATAAGGGATCAAGTGCCAGCCTGCCCCGTTTTCACTCGTGCGAAAATAAAACCCCGCTCTGGGATAAAAATAAACCTTTCGCGTCACAACGACGTATTTATAGAAAATACCGTCTTGTAGGTGGCTCAAAGACGAAGGACTTGAATTTACGCGCGCTGACGTAGTTGTAAGCATATCACCAATCGTTTCCCGAGACTGAACATCGAGCGTCCGCCATCTTTGTTGGAACAAGTGGCATACCGCCCAAAATAATTTATATGAGTGTATAGTCCTATATGCCCCCCACCCCGCAGATTGATAAATATTGAAAATATTTTTCAATATGTTCTCTAACGTGGAGGCAAATTTGCGTGACTGTTGACTTTGTTGTGGTGAATGAATGCAAATGTATTTTTTTAGCGTGGGAGTTATTTCACACTTTTTTTGGCATTCCTTGTGGACACAAGGTGAAATTTTAGTGCTGTTTTTTGTGTAGAACAGCAAGTACCCAGTGTTTAACTCAATTCGCTGTAATAATGTCTTACGTATCTTGTGTTAGGCTCATTTTAGGATGTGTTGATATTTGAAGTTGTGGAAACTGTCTTTTGTTTGAGCATTCCATGAAGGTTGGGTTGTGTGCAGTTGAATGAAGTGACAGGTGAATTTCGTTTTTAGTTGAAACGATTATTCATTGTTGAATTTAGTCTAGCTAGGTTGTTTGTGCTTTTCCCTAAATCCGGTGTTTTAGCGTGGCTCGTGGGCACGTATTGACCACGCCTCGAATTATCTTGTTGGTGTGCACAATTTTATAGCTATCATAATTCCTGTTGTGTTGAAAATTTCGTAGTTGAATGTTGTGTAATGGAATGTTGCGTCAGCTTGGAACAAGTTTCCTTCAGAGTTTTTAGTTGTTGGACGTCTAAGTATTAGTGTCGATTTTTTTTAAAGATTTGCTTGTCTTCGTTTTCGTAAAATCAAACTTTCAGATGTCTAAGTAGTTTTTTTGATTTGCTTGCTTTGAGAGCGAGGGCTAACACCGTATCCGGTCTTAATTGGGTGCTTTTTGGCTTCGTCACTGGCACTCACTGATAGTTTGTCGAATTATGAAGATAGTATGTGAATTGGTTTGCATTTTGTTGGTATTAGTTCAGAAAATGTCAGGAATTTTTTTTGGCTGGTGGAGAATATCGCGTAGTCCTGTTCTTCCTTGTCGTTGTGAATGTCGTCCCAATGACAAGTTTGGTAGTAATAAAAGAACTGTGTGTCGTCTACTGACCTGTCTGGTAGCAGCAGAAGAAAGTGTCTTAGTGGCCAGTAAGATTAGGTGGGCAAGTAAAAGAGTTGAAAGGTTACCTGATTTTTGGTAGTGGAGAAAGTGAAGAAATATGCCTAGTGTCACTAATAGCAGCATGTCAATATTCCCCTCCTCGTGTGCTGTGAAATAAATTCTGCCGTCCTGTTTCTGAGTAGGAATTTTAGCTTGGAAAATTTTGTTTAAATTTTTGAATGTAATTTTTGTATATGAAAATTTTGAATAAGATACTTAAAGAATTTGCATGTGTTCGTCGCTCTTATTTCTCAAGTCCTCGCGCCGTAATAGAATTTTCATGTTGTCTTTGAAATGAGTGAAATATATTCTTAAATGTTTCGAATGTTTAGGAAATTTTGTATGCTCATTTTACGTCGTTGGGTTAACATTTGTGGTTGCGTTTTCTCTCAAGAAGTAAGGTTTCAAATTTGTAGGAGGTAATGTAGAAAGAGTTCCATGTGCTATGGGTATATTTAATTTATTTCTATATTTGGTTGCATGTTCTATGTCGGAGTTTACCATTTTGCAGGAGGATGGACCTGTATTTAGTATTTTAGTTCCACAACAAGTTTAATGTTGAAGACAGGTTTGAATTAAGTTTGAATAAGCACATGGATAAAACAAATGAATGAATAAAGCATATTATATGGTCCTCCTGGCCAATGGTTTCCCGAGACTGAACATTGAGCGTCCGCCATCTTTGTGGGAACAAGTGGCATACCACCCAAAATAATTTATAGGAGTGTAAAGTCCTATATACCCTTTCATTGACATTAATATAAGGTAAACTCTGACCTAGAGTGGTAGTACCTATTAGGGTCTCATCCCTGTTCAAATATAACTGTTTAATCAGTTACAAAGGATTATAATCCTTATAAGTAATTTGAAGCCATCCACCTTATGGGAATTTTTTTGCAACAGATGAGAACACGTGATGAATAAGAATACAAATGTTAGACTGGAATGCTAGAAACAATTTTACTTTGAATATTTAACGGTTAGTAAACAAAAGCTTAATGGTAAATAGATTTATTTTTGATTGATAGCAATGTTTGAAAACATTTAACTGTATGTAAACAACGGACTAAAATTGAATAAAATTTTTGTTAGCTTTAGAGATCAGAACAGTAAATCATTTAACTGTGTGTAAACAACGGTGTAATATTGAATATAATTATCAGTGTTAGAGAGCAGTACTTGAAACCATTTCACTGTGTTCACAGAAATTAGCTCAGACTCATCCAAATGTAATGTTACCGACAAATTATACGTTTACAAATTATACATACATACAAATATATATATACCCATATTTACCAACCCCTCCGCTCGAACAGGATATGACACAAGGTCAATTTTTAAGCGAAGTTTAAAAGGTTTGATTCCAGTGTTTTCCTTCTCCTAGACTAGTTATCTCACCAAGTCTGAAGAACCCAGTCTGCACTACTATTTACCGATAGCTGGAGGGAGAATAATTGGATTCATACCTTTCCCATGGGTGTTAGTGCTATGTGAAATTCTATACATATATAAATGTGTATATATATATATATATATATATATATAGACACACACACACACACACACACATATATATATATATATATATATAGGTGTGTGTGTGTATGTCTTCAATTTTCTTTCAAATTTGACTAGTACTTTTCATTGTTGATTTTGGAGATGTTTATATGATCATTTGTGTTATTAATCTCTACACCAGCCTTGTTTAATTTATAAATTTGTAATTTTCATTCACGATTAATGTTTCAGTCTCGATATACTTTGATCACGCAGACAGACACACACAGACACCGACACACCCCACCCCCATATATATATATATATATATATAAGAAAAAAGACAAGATGCAAGAATCATGTCAAAACTCTGAATGCGATTTATAAAATCGGGGTTGTTATCTCAAAGTAAAGTCAAAGAAAAATAAATCAACATAGACATAAAAAATATACAGGAATCCTATGAGCTAGTGTTAAACAGCCACTGAAATATTTCTGAAACTAACATTGTCAATAGAGACATAGGAAAAAGATGAAGAAATCCTGTGAGCCAGGGATAAATAGCAACTGGAATATAGCTAAAACTAACACTATCAATATAGCCACAAACAAAAAAGGATGAAGGCAATCTATGTGCCACAAAGTGGAGTAGAATCGTGGATAACAATGAACACAGAAACACAATATGATGCAGGAATTCTGTGGGCTAGTGTTGAACACGAACCAGGAAACTTATGCTAACACCACATAGACACAAAAATGGATGTAGAAATTCAGAGAACCAGTGTTAAAAAGATGATGGAATCTTGTGAGTCAGGGATAAATAACAACTGGAATATAGCTAAAACTAACGCTATCAATAGAAACACAGGAAAAAAGATGAAGGAATCCTGTGAGCCAGTGTTAAATAACAACTGGAATATAGCTAAAACTAACTCTATCAATATAGACACAAACAAAAAAGGCTGAAGGCAATCTATGAGCCACAAAGTGGAGTAGATAACAATGAACACAGAGACAAAATATGATGCATGAATTCTGTGAGCTTGTGTTGAACACGAACCTGAGAACTTATGGTAACACCACATAGACAATAAAAACGGGTGTAGAGATTCAGAGAAACACTGTTAAACACAAAGGGGAGTACAGCCGCAAATAACAATGAACACAGAAACACAGAACGATGTAGGAATTCTGTACGCCAGTGTTAAACTCGAACTGGAGTATAACTGAATCTAACCGAACTTGGAAAAAAAAAGAATGTATAAAGTTTTTGAGCCAGTGTTAACTAAGAACTGGGGTAGAGATATAAGCTGACACATCATAGAGAAAATGATGTACGAATTTTGTGAAGCAAATTTAAAGGGGAACTGCAGTATAACTGAAAATAACACAATTAGCATATAGACAGAAAATGCGATGTAGGAATTCTGAGAACCAGTGTTAAATATTAACAGGATATCATCGAAGTTGATGTGTGTAACAAGAGAAAGTGATTGTATTTTTACAAGACGTTTTTCTACCTAACCTTTTACGACGAGTCGTTGTTTTCAAAATGAAAATTTTTTCTACGAACATGGCTTCAGTTTATATAGTTACATAGCAACGTCTCTGGATGTTCGCTCTCGCTCACACACACACGCGGGCGTGCCCCTATATATATATATATATATATAAAGATGGTCGTTGCCCAAAAAAAGAATAAGGATATATTTTAAAATAAGAAGGTCCACGAAGAGATTTGTATATTTTAATTCATTTACTTTGTTCCTACATACGTGTTATATATATATGTATGTTTCCAGTTTTCGTCAGAGAACACATGTTGTACTAGGCCTTGCTAATGGGGTATATATAAAACTTGAACTCACCGTTTGGTCAGGCAAGTTTATATAGGGGTCTTTCTCCCTCTTTACAGGAGTGTGTTTACTTTGTCTGCTTTCCCGTCTTTGATATTTAATAGTTTTATAGTTGTGTGTGTATTGGAGTCGAAGTGGTTTTGGGTTTCTGTGAGGAATAGTAAATTTGAAAAAAATAATGGTGTTGTACAAATCTATTTTTCTTATGATAATCTTTATATGGCAATCAAAATGACACAAAGAAATTCTAAAACATTTGTGTTGAAACTATGAATGTAGATGATTTATACGTTACCAAATACAAGAAGACGGAGTTTCGCTAATGTATTTCTCTTTTAAACAATTATGTACTCCATTCAACTGTAAAAGTAAAAGTCTTAAAGTAATTAAAGTTGGTGACCTTAGTCGACGGTGACCCGAGTGCGCCCTTTTCAATAGCTATCATAGCGACACGTACGGGAGAGCGCTACTCCATTCCCTGGGCTGTAGAATACGCCGACTGCACATCTGCAGAAGAGTAACCCCCACCCAATGAGTGTCCTGTATATGACACCAAACAATCTGATGGTGAGGTTCCAGTGATGCTGGAGCTCTGGAGAATGAAGAGTATCCCTTCATTGTCATTGCTGCTTGGTCTACTCAGGCCCAGCATCGTAGAACCTGATCTATGGGTTAAATAGAATTAACTGCATACTTATGCTAAACTGAATAGCTTGAAATAGAAATGTTTTTAATAATTAAACCGTACATACATTAAAATAGCGTACTTATGCTAAACTGAATTACTTGAAATGGAACTGGTTTTGACATTGAAAATGTACTTACACCAAACTGATTTGTTTAATATAGAACTGTTTGAACATTTAACTGTGTGAAACCAAACATGTACTTATACTAAACTGAATCATCTGAATTAGAACACTTTGACTAAAAAATAAACTGTACTTACATTTAAACTGCGTGCTTCTGCTAAACTGAATTATTTGAAATGGAACTGCTTTTTGACATTGTTTTATATAGGACTGTTTTGACATTTAACTGCGTGTAAACAGAATCTGTATTTATACTAAACTGAATTAGAACTGCTTGACTCAACAGAATAGCTTGAAATAGAACTGTTTTTCACAATTAAACTGTACTTACATTTAAACTGCGTACTTATGCTAAACTGAATTGTTTGAAATACAACTATTCTTATAAAAATTGATTTGGCGTTAAATAACCTACAAAGGTTGATATTTCATAAAACCCAAACAACTAACCAAATCCATTTCCTAGATTGTTCCACTTTACCGTTGATCCTTATCTCATAATGCTGGATGTTAAGGAAGGCGGCATCAAGTACCATTTTTTCAGTCTTTGGTGTGACTCAACCCGAGATTGAACACTGGTCTCCCGGACCATTGGACAACCCTCTACTCATTAGACCAATCACCCGGTAAAAGTCATAAGAAAGCATAAATTCATCAATATTCCTGCAAAGAAACACTGAGTATACTTTGTAGTTATTATCGTTTTTCTGATAATAAATTTAACGTATTTCTTCTCTCTGTTAAACATGTTCTGTTATTTGATTATTTATTAACATCACTCTAATTTAATTCTGTCTACGAAGACATTTTTTTTTCTTTCGACTAATTCAGGAGGATTTTGTCTGAAATTACTTACTCACATATGGCCGACAATTTCACTTTGAAAGATAGAGTCTACGCTTGCGCATTTAATGCCATAATACATTAGGCGTGACAAGAGAAGGGGAAATCAAAGAGACGGACAACGACGAGAAATATAGGACAGACATAAGAAATAAGAAGCTGCGGCAAAATAAAAGTAACAGTGAAATTATCAAAGAAAGAAGGAAATATGAAAACCAAATTAAAGGTAAAAACAAGATTTAAATAATAAAAAAAATATTAAAACAGGATAATATTTCATGATGGAAGAAGATAAAACGCAAAAAATATATCAATAGATCGAATAGGAAGAAAGGGAGGACGAAGCGGATAAAGTAAAAAAAAAAAAAAAATTCGAGTGAATTTAGGGAGGAGGAAATATATTTAGAGGCAAAAATGAAAACAAGATAAAAATAACAGTAAGAAATGAAAGAAAATATATCAGTAGATACAGAGAAATAAATGGTAAAAGAAAAGTGTGGGAAAACAATGATGACAAAACAAAGAAAGAAGACATTCCGACCGATAGAAATACTTGTATATATAGATATCAAAAATTCAGTAAAATCGGGAAAGACAAATGAAAAAAAAAACAAAAAAATTATGAAGAAATCAGCAAAAGAAAAAATATGGAAACAAAACGAAACAGAAGTATATGTCGAAAAGGAAGAAAGGAAACAAACAAAGAAGCAAAGAAACAAAACCAAATGAAAAATGAGTATAAATAAATAGAAAAAAGAAACAAACAAGAGAAAAAAGAAAGAAAGAAACAAAAAAAAAACAAGAGAAAAAAGAAAGTAAGACAGAAACAAACAGACAAAAACAAGTAAGAATTAGTACATATAATTTAATAGAAAAGGAAACAATTAAAAGAAAGAAAGAAAGAAACAAACAAACACAAATAAAGAATGAGTATAAATAAAATAATAGAAAAAAGACAAAGGAAATAAAGAAAGAAAGAAAGAAAGAAAGAAAGAAAGAAAGAAAGAAAAAAGGAAAGAACTGAACAACAAATAAACAAGCAAACAAACAAAAACAAAGGAAGAATGTGTATGAATAAATTTATAGCAAAAGAAACAAAACGAAAAAGAAAAAAAGAAAAAAGAAAGAAAGAAACGGACAAAAAAACAAACAAAATCAAAGTAATAATGAGTAGAAATAAATAGCAAAAGAAACAAACAATAGAAAAAAAAACAAGCAACAAAAAACAAACAAGCAAAAAAAAAAATAAAAGAAAAATGAGTTTGAATAAATAGCGAAAAAAACCCCCACAGAAACAAAGAAAGAAACAAAGAAACGAACAAACAAACGAACCAAGGAAGAATGAGTAGAAAGAAAGAAAGAAAGAAAGAAAGAAAGAAAGGGCCATATAAAAACCGAGAGAAAGAAAAAGGAAAGAAATAACGAAAAAAGAAAGAGAAAACTTAGTGTATAAATTGGCAATTACTATGAAGAAAGAAAGAAAGAAAGAGTGTGTATAATATTGAGAAATATCAATCAAAACAAACAACAGATTGGAATAAACGAAGAAAAAAATAACAAACGTACGGAGAAAGAATATAGAAGGAAGATAGAAACAAATCAAAGAAAGAACGAAATAAAGAAAAAAGAAAGAAAAAAAGAGTTTAAAATGAGGAAAATCAGATAATCTAACACAAGATGAAGGACAAGAACGATGACAAGCAAAAACCGAATGTAATATGAAATATCTGAAAAATAAAAATAAAATCAATAATCATTGAAAACAAATGAAAGAACAGATAATAATACGATATAGCCGAATAGAAATAAGCAACATAAACCAAGCAAACAATATATATATATATATATATATATATATATATATATGTGTGTGTGTGTGTGTGTGTGTGTGTGTGAGAACAAATAACGAAAAACCAATTCTTAAAGAAAGAAAAATGGGAAAAGACAAACAAACTATAAACATAGAATAGGAAAGATGAAGACACAAACATTTTCTTGAGTCATTCTTTAGAAAACACGTTTATTCCTTCTTGGTTTCCATTTCTTTCACGGTGTCTTTTTGGTTTTCTTCCAGTCTTTCTATAACTAAATTTCCTTCGTATTTCTTCTCATGTTTTCTCGTGCATCCCCTTTCGACAATAATCCAATAACATATAGAGAACCGAGTCCAAGCGGCATTAGCCTCATCGGGCGCGTCCTTGTGGTGTTAGCCGGCAAACATCTGCCTTTTATATTCTCCAATTCGTCTCCGTCCCATGTGATCGCGGCGAAGGAAGCCTCCAACTCTCGCTTTTGCAAAGGCGCACGACTCTTGCAGCGGCTGGATAACAGCGACACAATATCGACAGCAAGACATAAAAACTGTGTCCGCCATCTTAATGCTCAAGCACATCAATTGTTCGACATAACGTCCAGGGAAAGAAGATGACGGCCACTAGTCTCTGGATTACTAGATCAAATATTGGTTTTGCGCGTTATTCATTTGGAATTTCTTGCGATGTAGTTTAATCTCTTTTACTTTCTTTGTTTTCCCCAGTCTTTTTCTGTGGTATTTACTTTTTCTTTATTCTTTTATACTCTATTTCTATCTATTTTGCCTAGTTGTCTATCATTTTTCCTCTCTTTTTACTCATTTCATTGATTAGATCTTTCATCATTTTCTTTTATTTCTTCATATACACTTGGCTATTTTCTTCCTTCGCTTCGTCTTTTAATTCTATATTTATTTTTATCTTACTCCTTTTGAGTTTTCCCACCAGTGTTAGCCAATGGTCTTTCACTGGAGTCTGCGTAGTTGCAAGACTCTTCAGGCCTCCAGGACTCTTCTTACTATTCAGGCCGATCTCAGCAAGACTGTAGTTTGGATAGTCTACACTTGTCCTTTTTTTCCACGTCCTAAACTGTACCAGAACGTAATAGCGCGAAGTTCGAACTCACGTATTACGATTCCGCGGTCCAGCGCCTTAACCATTACGCCACGGAGACATCCACACACATTGCGGATACACAGATAACAGAAGTAGGTTTCACCCGTGTTCCACAGATTTTCTGGAATAACATCTAAGTTTTGAATACCGCCTGTTCCTTTTCCAAGACAATTTACCTTACAAAGGAAAAAAGAGATGAATCTGCCTTATAATTTTCCTCACAGCTGGGTTAGGTGGGATTAATTAATGTCTTTTCTAAAAAAAAATTAATATGTGTTTAAATGCAAACAACATCTTCTAAGACTTGAACTTGGCTCGTCAGTTCCATTTCATTAATATGATTTTAGTTGCAACTGGCACATAGCATGTGCACACACACACACAGACACACACACACACACACACACACACACACACATATATATATATATATATATATAAGTGTGTGCGTGTGTGTATACATATTTCTATATTTGTGCAAACACAATACGTATACGTGTGCAAACAAACGTATATGTGTATAGAAATACGTATGTATGCTTTTACGAATGTGTATTATTATTCATGGCCAACGTTTTCTATATATATATATATATATATATATATATATATATATATATATATATATATATATATATACCTTAATAACCTGAGAATTATTTTGGCGTAGCTGTCTGAAAAAAATATTGATTTTATAATGTGTCTGATGCTCAAGGTGCTAGCCCGTCTAAAGTAAGTTGTTGCACACACACACACACACACACACACACATATATATATATATATATATATATATATATATATATATATATATATATATATATATAATTTCACCTAACGAGTAAACAGCGATGACTTATCAGTTTTCAAGCATCGAAGTTAGGTAGTCATTCTACCACCTGTTGAAATATTGAGGAAATCTTACAAAGATTTTTATCTACAAAATATTCACAATTCTCATTACAGTTTCTGGAAGTGGATGCTGGATGTCTAGAAGAAATGTCTCGGCACAAAAATATTTTTCACTTTAGCATTCTAATACAACCCTTCTGGCCCTGTTTTCTAGGTCTGAAACAATTTATGAATTCTTTGCTGGTATCCTGGTGGAAAGGGAAGCAATTATCTCACCGATAGAAATGTTAAATTCTTTATAGTCTACAGACACAGCCACAGACACACTTCGTGTCCAAATCAATCCTTAGATTTCCAGATAATACTTTTTCACGCTACGAATGACTTTACAGAAGATCATAATTATTTTTTTAATATTTTTTGATTGAATTATTATTACTAAAAGATTCACTTCATCTATTCATTTCTTTCGCTCAATGTCTCTCTGTCTCTCTGTCTTTCTCTCTCTCTCTTCTTCTCTCATTCACTCACTCCCTCGATCGTTCTCTCTCTCTCTCTCTCTCTCTCTCTCTTTCTCTTTGCAGATAGATAGATAGATAGATATTCACAGAAACTAAAGATACTAGGGTTTTGTTATTTATATTAGAACACTATGTAACCAAAACAGATATGTTTCGGTATTATTCATTGCCAACATCTACTACAGTGAAATTCAGAGAATATACATATTTGTAATGTACCTTTCAAACTTAAAACAAATATATCATAATTTTTTTTTAGATGTTCTTCTAGTTCGAAGATAAAATATTCATATTTTTGGTCGCGGATTGTCAAGACGGTAGAATTTAATGATAAAAAAAAATCTTATCATGTCAATTTCGACTATATAATAATCCACTCAGTATAAGAAGAAAAAAATGTAGTATCTTCGATTTAGAAGAAAAAAAAAAACAATTATAAGCGCTAAATGTTTAGTAGGGCTCTTAGCCAAAATAACTTCATGACCTAACACATGGAATTAGGAAAATTTAAAAAAAAAAGAACTTAAATTGTCCTAAAATTCCACTGGCAACGACGAACCCACACCTGTTGGCCTTGGTATAAGCACCCATTTTTCTAGGTCGTTCAAGTCTTCACTGAATATTTTCACTTTCTTTACTTTTTCAGGGAATCCATATTTCTATACATATATACTCTAAACTATATTTGTTGATCTCAAACCCAGAATAAGCGTGAATTGTCGTCCGATAAGGCCCAGATAATATTCTTCGTCGAAATGAAGTATAATGGCAGTTTGACCGTGGTTGAGATTTCTTCATGTTGCAATATATATATATATATAATTTTTCAAAGTTTTCATCATACAAAGTGTGAAAGCACGTGTGATACTCTGTCCTCATCAGCCGCCAACCAGGGTGATAACACAGATTCGGTAGCTCAAGGCGGTACTGCCACTCCTGGCGCTACCAATTAGCTTTTGCCGCCAGAAAAAGCTGCTTGGTAGCGCCAGGAGTGGCTGATAATATTCTTCGTCGAAATAAAGAATAATGGCAGTTTAACCGTGGTTGAGATTTCTTCATGTTACATTATATATATATATATATATATATGTATATATATATATATATTGTCATCCACAGAAAGACTGTTTCCTTCTATCAGAACTCTTCAGTAGACACGTAGACACGTAGGACGCTCGAAGCCGGGATTGAAACCCATCCAACGTTACGTTAGACTAAGTCTCAGACCACTCGGCCAACAAGCGTACCACGTTTGGCTAAGGGAATTGTTAAGGTATTTATGTAACAACAGTAGCAGCGTCTGTTTGTTTACATTTCTTAAACCGTATCGGCTACCAGAGTGCTCAATTCTTTCGAAGAGTTTTGCATTATGCTAGCGGCGGCCGAAAATTCCTTCACCAGAGTGCTCAACCTCCATATATATACATAAGACAAATATATATATACATATATATATATATATATATATATATATAAATAAGACAAATATATATATATATATATATATATATATATATATATATATATATATATATATATATATATATATATAAAAGACACACACACACACACATATATATATATATGTATAATACAAATTTCACTCTCTTTCTCTCCCTCTATATATATATATATATATATATATATATGTGTGTGTGTGTGTGTGTGTGTGTGTGTCTAATAGATAGATAGATGGCACGCGATATAAAATAACTTTAAATTCAAATCATCGAATATCACAAAATACATCATTTGCAGAGTAAATCTGAAAAAGAAAACAAAAATTGTAAGTTTAACGTTGTTTGGAACGAAGTAACATTTTAAAATCACATCAATTACGGCGTTTATTTTTCTTTCTTTTTATTATCTCTAGGATGTATTTCATTTCTACCTGTGTTACAATTCTCTAACATATTCCACTTAAACAGATGAAATGCTGTACAGAAATTATGTCATAAAAATACGAGCCTCACGACGAATGCACTATAAATTCTTATTTAGCATTCTGAGTGTAAAATGTTTCCAAGTGATATCAAACTTTGTAAAATTAGGGAAGATAGAAAAAATTATATATTTGAGTGATTATAGGACCTTTAAATAAATGAATATTTCATTTCAGGATGTATTTCATTTCTTTTTTTTTTTTTTTTTGTAAAATTAGGTTTATTAGAATGATCGCTGAAGAGGCACACCTAATTGTTTACTGGTGACACTATATATAAATAAAAAAAAAAAAGGTTTTTAATGGAAATTTCTAAAACTATTAATTTGAACACTTAGATTTATCAAATATGAAAATTGTCAGATAGTGTGGAATTATGGTAATTGAATAGAATTAGAAATAAAATATTTGTAAAAATGCTTTGAAATTTGTTCGAAAACAAACAAACATAGAATTGGGTAGGCCGTAGACGGTGGGGTAGTTTAAGTTATCAAAGAGAGCTGTTGATTCAGGTTCTAATTCTTAAGAAAAGAGTGTTGAATAATCACGTTGATCTCAATAACAGCAGTGATACAGACTGATTTTGTCGTTTCGGATACGAACGGGTTTATTAATTTCTGGCTTTTGTCCATGGCGACACAATTATTAAAAGCCTATGTTCGGTGAATCTTGTGATGTCTAAGATCTCAATTCATCCCTGCCGGTCGAGAACCAAAAAACTCAACCGCATGCCTCAACGGTAGAAAACCCAACTACATCTTTCAACGGTCAAATACCCAACTGACGTTTTTTCAAAATCCTCAAATTCTCAGAACCATCTTTTCTGGGCATGATATCATCCACACTCCAACCCCATTTCCTGTCTTGGGGTTTATTATGACAAATGGTGATTGTCATATCCTTTCTGGGCGAGCGTAAAACTGCACCAAATGTCTATGAACCTGGTCTAAGAGACTCGAATAGTTCAAAGCCTTACCAAACTGAATGATAAAATATAATTAACGAAAAATGATTAATATAAAAAAAATCATTCCTTAATTATATAACAAGAGGGCAGAAAAAGAGGCTCTAAGGTATCGGATGATGACAAAGAAACTAACTGTTGTGGGAGCCTTTATCATCTTACCATTATGGACTCTTTTCACTGTTATTAATACTAGAGATTTTGCTACCAGAGGGCAGATCAATATCGGTGTTATCCGAATAGTAAGAGACTTCTTACCTTTTCTATGTAACTCTATCTTTCTTGTGTATAATAATCTGTTATCTAATATCCGTGTTTGTGTTTTTATTAGTGACCCTTTCCGGGGCCACAACACTAACCCAGTTAATCTTACATCAATTCCATATATCTAGAATGCAAACAACCACAATGTCGGCTCCACTAACTGAAACTCATGTGTAACATCGCGTGAGTACATTTCTGATTCTTGCTTTAGTACGTACGGGACGAAAAAGCGGTTGATCCATATTCCTCTTTAAATAAAGAAAGGAGATGACAAACGTACGTTAATATTTTTATCTCCACGCTAATTTAGTTTAAGCCGGCTTTTTCTGAGGGTGCTCACTGTCTTTTGATAAATTCAGGAGAAAAAAAAATAGATCTTCTTTATTTTAGTTGTCGGCTTTGAACGTCAACACATTCAAAATACGTAAAACTGCTTATGTCATTCGTACAAACAAATGAATTAGGGGAAAAACTCCGTGGCACAATCGATGAAATACTGGATTTCGGTCTCAAAATAAACGAATTCAAAGTGCAGTCGTGCTATTTTGGTCAATTTCGCACTAATTCCTTTGAAAAAGGTACAAAACCCTAATTTACCCAGTTATGTTGTAAATAGTATTGCTACAGAGCTTCTGAGAGGAGGCTTTGTTATTAAATAACAAACAATAGTTGATATGCCATTGAACTATAAATTAAAAGAAAAAATATTTTCCTCTTTCTGGTCATGTGATTTCTAATCTATATTATATGATAGATATCCTATGAAATGTCAAAAAATGTTATATGGATATCATATCACACATCATAACGGACTGGGCCAGACGAAGATAAGCAAGAATTGATTTTTGTATAGCCGTTTATGGCTGTTTTCACTGTTTGATGTTTGAAATGATTTTAATCGGTGGACATCCATGATTCCAAATCGTTAGTTTTCCTTTTTCATTTAGTTCATATAATAATTCAAAACCTTTGATTTTTCGGCCATCCATCACCTCCGTAGGTGTTTGAAGTCGAGGTCAAACACCATTACCAGGTTCTGTACTCAATGACATATTATATTACCTATGTACTGCCACTTTTCAAGAACTTCCAAGAAAATAAACGGGACTCTAATTAAGAAACTGGTCATTGTTATTATTTTTTTGCTGTTGATGTTTACTCTCAAAGAGTCGATCAGCTCATAATAATCTTCACTGTTTTTAGTTCTGTAATCTTTATTTTTTCTTAGAAATTAAATATATATCGTATTTCGGTGTTTCACTGGTTTTTAATTAGATTTGCCAGGCCGAAACAGTGTATTTCAACTGAAGGTTTTAGAACTAGAACTTTAATTGCAATTAATTCCAATATATCTTACCTTTGCAATACGAAGACAATTTCCCAGTAAAGCAAGACATGAAATATGAATAGAAAACAAAAATGAATTCTTTCTTAGCATTTCTTCTACTGTTTCTGGGCTGCGGCCGAGACAGAATTCTATTGTCCCGAGAGACAGGTTAAGTAACCTTGATCCTTCCATCATGCGGAGAGGCACGAAGGAGATCCAGGGTTGTGTATTTGAGGCCAATGTCGTCTCTCTGACTAAATCATAAACCGATCTGATTCCTGCGTATTCCGCTGGTCTCTCTACTACCAGTCAAACAATAGAATAAGATTTCAACAAGGACTGAGCACTTCTTAGTGAAGCAAATTACATGAGCTGAATAAAGATGATCCTCCCAAATTACTCTGCCATCAGCTGCCATGGCTCATGCCATTATAACGTGATCTCTATTCATTGTTTGATGTTCATATCATGAAAACGAATATATCCTCGATTTATAAGCAATTTTTACAATGTTTATTTTGATTTTATATTAACTTTTAATTAATTAGTTGTTTGATTTTACCATCCGGCTCGAGGTATTTGGTTCATAGGTGTTGGGGAACGATGTACATTGTATGTATATTGAGAGTGTATTCTAAATTATTATGCACGTGCATGGTAATGCAAGCTTTAAATAAGTATTAAGCCTAGTCGTCTGGGGTAGTAAAGTATACCGACTGCATCTCTACAGAGGTGTAAGACCCCCTCCAACGAGTGTCCTGACATGATATTAAATTATCTGATGGTGAGCATCCAGAAATGCTGGCGCTTTCAGGAATGCGGTGGACCCCTTCATTGACATTGCTCCAAGGTCATGGAGTGGTTTCACCTGATAATGTCCGATGTATGAGTAAGACAGAACCGTTTGACATTTAGAATGTGTGCAAACAAACTATTCATGCTAAATTGAATTGCTAGATATAGAAATCTTTGATGATTTACCAGTGTGTAAACAAATGTTGGATGTTTAATTGAATTGCTTGTTTCTTATAGCAATATCTGGAATAATTCATCTTTTTTGACCTCTGCTTAATTGAATCATTTGAAATAGAACTGTTTAAGTATTCAAATTTTGTGTTTAAAATGTGTTTACAAACTTGATATATTTGATATATACGTACAAACAGAAATTGGCATTAGATAATGAAAATTGGTTGGAGACGGTTAGAAATTATATCATAAATGTACTTCCATATTGGTGATAGGTTCAATTTAATCTCCCCGAGTATTTGCAACAGGCAGAACCCGAAGAATACTTTTCTATTCGCACGCTACACAAATTTAAAAATGTAACGACAGATGATCAAGTCAATTAACTGTGAATAAACTGTTCTTGATGGGGCTTAGAATTCGCTGAATACTGCACAAAACTGCATCGAATGGTGAAATTCTAGATCTGTGGATCTTAGGAATGTGAAATACTATTTTGCTGCCATTACTACGAGTTTCACTCTCACCCACATGTGTAGTCCCTGAAAGGGTCCCATTAATGGTTAAAACATATCTGTTTGTTCTTTTCTGATCAAATCGGAGAGAGAGCATTAAGAAAAATCTTTAAAAAAAACAACTACATAAACAAACGAATATCAATTAAAACCAAACCAAACAGGATGTGGCGTTCAATAACCCACAAGTGTTGGTTTGCCATAAAACCCACCCAATCAAATCACCAATCTAAATGAGTAGGTGCGAAAGAAATCATTGTGTAATAGAAAATGGCACGTGGGAAACAAGGAAAACTAGATAATTTCATCCATATGGAGGGTAATATCTTTGATAACTTAGCGAAATATGCTAAATTTGGCCTGAAAATTCCAGCAAAATACAAAAAAGCATTTTAGGAATATTTTGCTTTATGAACTTATTAAGTAATGATAGCGACCTTAGTCGAGGGTGACCCGAAGACACCCTTTTCAATAACTACCACACCGATGTGTAGGTGAAGGTGCTACTCCATACCCTGGATTGATCCACTTTACTCTTGATCCTTACCTTATAATACTGAGTGTTAAGCAAGACGTTATCAAGTACCACTTTTGAGCCTTTGGAATAACTTGAACCCTGGTCTTCCGGACCATAACGTAATACTCTACAAAAGGCATATATACATAATCTTCTTTTGATTAAAATTATTTTTAGAGAATATAATCTGTTTGTTCATTTTATCGACATTTCAACCCGTCAATGGTTATTTTATGCATAGAGGTCATGGAATCGCGTTTATTGTACATTAATATTTATTTGTTTGTGTTTCTTAAGAATACTCTTAACGCTCTCTGTCCAATTTGATCAGAAAAGAAGAAGCAGATATGTTTTACCCATTAATGGGACTTTTCTTGGGACTACTTATGAGGGTTAGAGAGAAACTTGGAGTAATGGCAGCGAAACAGTATTTCACATTCCGAAGATCCACAGAACTAGAACCTCACCATTCGATGCAGTTTTGAGTTGTGTTCAGCGAATTCTAAGCCCCATCAAGAGCACAGTTTATCCACTGTTTAATAACGTAATTATCTGCGATTACATTGGTAAATTTGTGCAGCGTGCGAATATAGAAGAATTCTTCGGGTTCTGCCAGTTGCAAATACTCGGGGAGATTAAAATTAAACATATCATTAATATGGAAGTACATTTATGATATAACTTCTAACCGTATCCAAATCTTCAAGATCGCTACCAACTCATTCTAGGAATCTTCAACAGATGATTAAAACAATCTTAGTGTTTCTTTGAAACTAACAATAGCAAAAAAGAGTTGTTGATTACGCAGATCACACCCGAGCCCAGTCGGCTGCAGCAGTAGAATACACCGACTGCGTCTCTACAGAGGAGTAAGACCTACGCAACGAGTGTTCTGCTAATGACATTAAAAAGTCAGATGGCGAGGCACCAGCCCTGTAAATTTCGGGAATAGTCATTGCTATCACTCCCATGTTCAATCTGATCTGGAGTGATTGCATCTGAGAGGGTCCTATCTACAAGTCAAATAGAACAAACTGAGAACAAACAAATGATTTACGAGGTGCATACGATAAGTTTTCAGATTTTTTTTCGTATGAGCATTTAAAATTGTCGAAGACTCTTGAAAATGAAGTATGTTATTGTTATGCATCTTATCAGATGACTGACTAATTTTTGTGATTTCAGGTTCAAATCAACAGCTACAGCAGCAATTAGAATACACCTTATTAAAGCCTGATTGTCACAGCCGGTGAATTTCAAAAATGCAATCTGACACTTTAGAAGAACGAAATGCAACAAGATTGTTTTAAACTTGGAAAAATGCCACAGAAACGTATGGAATGCTTCAGACTGATTTTCGACCATCTTGCATAAACCGAGCATGAGTTTTTCAGTGGCATAAGAGATTCAAGGAAGGCAGGGAGTCTGTGAGGGATGATGAGAGGTGTGGTAAGGAGTAAGGAAGTCAATACTCCAGAGTTGATTGGCCAGAGTGTTAGGGTTAGGGTTAGGGTTACAATGAAGAGATTTTAAGGGAGTTCAGGAAGAGATTCCGTCGGAAGAGGCAAGCACTCTTCCAATCGGGTCAGTGGCATTTCAACCAGGACAATACACCAGTCCACAACTCAATCCTTGTCACAGACTATTTGACCAAGATGGGCATCAAGGCAGTTCCTCACCCTCCCTATAGTCCAGACCTTGCTCCCTGTGACTTTTGCTTATTCCCTAAGCTCAGAGGCTGTCGTTATGAAACAATTGAGGAGATGAAAGAGGCTGTGACGAAGGTCATTGACACGCTCACACAAAAGGACTTCCATGGGGCCTTCCAAAAGTTGTTGGTACCGTACAACAGCTGGAGGAGATTACTTCGAAGGAGACTAGAGTTTAATGGGTGTACTATCAATAAAAGTTCCCATAAGAAAAAAAATCTGGAAACTTATCGTACTCACCTCGTATATTAAAATTGTGATTTTTATATAACGATACTTGAAACAATTTATCTGTGTTCAATAAAGAGCCGAGGCTCGTTTGAGAATGTTTTCTTCAAAATGTGTTTAAAAAAATCATATATGTATCTAATATGTACAAACATGATTTGGCATTAAATAACCTATAATGTTTGATATGCCAAACTAAACAAAACCACCAGATAACAAGGATGGGGAATAGATGGAGACTTTAAACTAATGATAAAATGAAGGAATTCCCCTGGAAATGTTGACATTCTAACCACCCTAAAGTTTTCTTTAAAACGAAGTTGCACTTGTTTTGAAGGATTACCACCCGTTGGATAATCCCCAAATAAAATTCTAAGTGTTAAAGCGTCGCCATTTTCCCAGTCAAGTTGGAATCAAACGAGACTAGGAGGGATAAATGAGTGAAAAATGGCCGCCTTTATTCATGTGCTTTCACGATTGCTTTTTAAAATACTACAAAGCCAAGTATCATAAGATGTGATCCAACATACTTGTAAGACATAAAATACGTGGACTGTTTCCTTTACAAAGGAATATGACCCATAAAACGTGAATGCTGTGTAAAACATTAAACTTCATTCAGTTCTAGATATCTGGAGAGTGTTTACTACCTATTCATCAACAATAATCCCAGGTCAACTCTCACAGAGAGAGGTCATTCGTATTAGGGTCCTCTCAATGAATCTAGCTGAGTTGTTTAAATTTATCAGTATCAGAACAGAATACGTTTTTCATAGACGACTGTTTGCTACCATATGATTATTAAAAACATAATTATATCAGAGAATTCATTTTCATTTATTGCAGACTTTTTGTCTTATCAACCGTGAGAGATATCAACAAGCAACTACAAAAGGCATGGATATCAATCAATAGGCTATCGGTCATATGGATGTCAGACCTGACTGATAAAAAAAACTCATTTTTTTCCAAGCAGCAATCGTGTCGATACAGCTATATGGATGCACTAAATGGACGCTAATTAAACGTATGGAGAAAAAGCTTGACAATTACATAAGAATGCTGCGAGAGATATTGAACGAGTCCTGGAAGCAACAACCGACAAAGCAGCAACTGTACGGCAACATACCACCCATCCCGAGAACTATCTAAGTTAAACGAATCAGACATGCGGGGCACTGCTGGAGGAGTAAGGACGAGCTCATAAGTGACTTACCTCTGTGGACCCAATCAGATGGACGAGCAAAGGCAAGACGACCAGCTAGAACCTATATACTACTGCTCTGTACTAATACGGGATATAGCCTTGAAGACCTACCGAGAGCGATGGACGATAGAGACGCATAGCATGAGAAGGTCAGGGTGATCCGTACTGTCGGCACATGATAATGATGATGATATATACCCAATACTTCCAACTGACCGGAAGTGACACAATATCAATTTTTAGAGGGGTTTATCTGGATTGAATTCAGAGTTTTTCTCCTCGTAGACTAGTTTCCAAATCCAGCTAAAAGGGTTCAGCTTGTCGAATAACTCATCCATAGCAGATGAGAGAATAATTGGATCAAAATTGTATTAACGCTTTATAAAATTCAAACAGCCTCTTGGAGGTTTTGAACTTGGGTGGTTACGTCACTTTCCTCAGACAGTAACCATTACACCACCAACGCTTTCTTTTCCAATATATTCTCTGTTTTATTTTGCTTGGTCTTCTTTATTTCTTTTACGATTTATCAACTCCGTATAGGTAATTTATTGCTTAAATTATAAGCATTCGTAAATACTTAATTGTAATAACTATATTTCCAATGTTCCATTATTCTTGTTTTGTATGCATAGCTGTGTAGAGTTCCTGTATTTCCATCAGATGCTAATAATTTATTATGATAATAAAGTAAAATAAGTAAAGTTGGCGGCCTTAGTCGAGGGTGACCCGAAGTCTCCCTTTTCAATAGCTACTACACTGAGTTGTAGGTGAGGGCGCAATTCTATTCCATCGATTGCTCCACTTTACCCTTTTTCCTTAATTTATAATGCTGAGTCTTGAGCAAGGCAGCATCAAGTACCATTTTTTAGTCTTTGGTATGACTCAACCTGGGATTGTACCCAGGTTTCCCAGACCATCGGTGAACACTCTACTCATTAGACCAATGGCCCGGTGACTTATGATACTAAAGATACACGTTATATATAAGATATTAATAACTGATACTCTATGATACTAGTATATAATACAAATAATATATGCCCAATTATATAATATTAATTTGTATAGGTATATCGTTTTATAAGTTTATGTCTAACATGAATAATTTTAATCGGAAACAATACTGACAACACGATAGATGACAGAATGACAAAAACTAGGAAACAAAAATGCTACAATGTCGAAGTAGTCTGGGTGTCCATCCGGGGATCGGTCTTTTAATTTCGTGTTTCTTTATAGCATCATTATGACCTCGACAGTTTCTTTGGGTAAGCCGTAGGCGATTAGTATTTCATCCATCTTCCTTCTGTGTATAGAGTTGATGGCCTTGGAGAAGTCGACGAATAATATTGTAGCCAGTAGGTTTTTTTCACGTACACCTTCTAGAATTCAATGGATAGTCATAATTTATGATGTCATTGATCGATTTCTCCTAAAGCCATTTGAGTTCTTCCTTATTATCTTCTCAATTCTGGGTTCTATGCAGTTGTATAGTAGAGCATTGTAGATCTTGACCGCTATGGATTTACGAGTTATACCTCGCTAGTTCTTGCCTATTCCGAGATCACCCTTCTTAGATAATGGGGAGGCATCCCTTTGTCCATCTGTCTATTGTGTTTTGGTTATATACAGCATTGCAGTTTTAGAGCAGTATGTCGTCAAATTCCCTTGTCTTCCATACTTCTGGGGGTATTTCATAAAGCCCTGCTGGTTTCCTGTTTTTAATTTTTCTTAATACGGAGTCGAGTTCTTCTTGCGTAAACTGTCTTAGTTGGATGTCTAATGGATTACTAATAATTTTCGTGATTGTTTCACGTCTAACTTTCGGAGGGTTTCCAAGTAAATTCTCGAAATGTTGTTTCCACAGGTGCATTCGTTCTTCTTGGCTGGTAGCTTTCGCAGTGCTCTTCCTTCAGCTCCATTCGTTTACCGTTTGCCATGCTATCCTAGATTGTCTATCTTCAACCAAGTCTCTAATCTTATTGATCTGATTTTGTATCTATTCTTTTTGTTCTTTTCGGTATGCGTTAGCTAATGTTTTTTGTGCTTTCTTAAGTTTAAGGGCATTGATATTGGTTGGCTTTCTCCTATTACATTTGGAAGCAGTTTTTACGTCTGCATGATTTTTTTCTAACCGCGATGTCTCCCATGAGATTCTAGTTTTAGCTCTTTGTTTAATTATTATGCATTCTGCTGTCGCTTCTAAGCGTGCCTTGACGAAATTCTTATATTCGTCATTCGGAGTAGGTGTTTCTGACATCTCCTGCAGTGCATCAAATTTGTTTCTTAGTGTTAATGTATATTTTTCTCTAATATCCCTGTTGTTAATCAGGAACCAGTCATAGTATACAGTACTTGTTGTTCGGGCCGCATTCCTTCGTAGACTTAGCCGTATTTTTGCCGTGACGATTCGGTAGTCGGAGGAAACACCCTCGAATGAGGAAATGCTTTGCTATTCAATGCACAATTATTCTAGTTCTTATTAATAAAAACATGTGCTTTAGTATTATTTGCGTATATGTAGGTTCATATTTTTCCCTTCCTTTTCTGAAATTTACTATTGAGGCATGTTAATCTATTTTCTAGCGTGAAACCTGTTTGATATTCCCCATTTCTGTTTGACGAGTTGTGTAAGCTGAATTCCTGGCTTACGTTTTTACCATTTTGGGCATTCATGTCTCCAAAGATGACGAGAACGTTGTGTTTCGGGATGCTACGAACAAAGAAGGATAGCTCGTTGAAGAAATCGATGAGCTCAGTTTATAATTATATGTTAAATTAAAAATAAATACAGGCATGGGGGGATATATAAATATATAAATATATATATTTACATATACAATATAATGAAAGGACCCATGTTCCTCGTACCCCAGTAATAGCAGTATAATTAGCCATTATTTAAGTGCATACTGATCACTCAGCGAAGGACTCTAAGCGAAGGACCCTCAGGGTAGGACTCACGTGATCGACTATTGCTTGGACTTAATATTATCCTTGCGAATATAGTAATCCACCTACTAATCTACTTTTCATATTTATAGACCCGTCCGTATAAACCTGGCTTTCTGTTACACCTACCTAATGTGTCATTATAGATACCACTCGGAATAGCCTGTCATTGTATATCATTTACGATATATATATATATATATATATATATATATATATATATATATATATATATATATATATATATATAAAGTTTAAGTGAAATTCCTTTATTACATCTTGTGATCAAACATAAGAATATCATGTAAAATGATCTCATATTGCCTGCTAAATAACTTCTTTTCCTGCTACCTTTATAGGGGAATGTTAGTTATTAGGTGGTGCTTATTTCAAATAAAATATGACAGGCTACACTGGGTTATATAGTACCAGCAGTAAGGAACGCGACTTGATCTAACGAAGTAATATTATATAAATTTCATACTTATCTTATCAGTAATGCAATGTTTTAAATTGCTTATTTAATGAAAAATCGAAATAGAATAAAACTAAAGGTTGGAGTATGGTGGTTGAAATGTATTTTCCTTGTATAATAAGAGCGATCAATCTCCAGTTTGCAGACTCAATGTGAACATATGTATATATATTTACCAAACGCTCGGGCAGGATATGACACAAGGTTAATTTTTAAGCGGAGTTTAACATGTTTGAATTCAGAGTTTTCCTTCTCTTAGACTAGTTGCCTCACCAAGGCTGAAGAACATAGTCTGTCCTACTATTTACCCATAGCTGGAGGGAGAATAATTGGATTCATACCTTTCCCAAGGGTATTAGTGCTATGTGAAATGCAATCAGTCTCGTCCAGGATTTGAACTCGTGTTGCCGTGTCCATTTCCTACGACGATAACCATTACACCACGGGCACCTCCAAATGTGAACATATATATCAACCGACCCTCTACCGCGACGTGCAGGATGCAACACAAAGTCCATTTTCAGCCAATCACAGACAGTTTGAATACAAATTTTCCTTCTCCTTGATCGGTTGCTTTACTAAGATTACAGAACAGTTTTCACCCAGAGCTCATGAGGCATAAAAATGACTTTTCCTAGGACATTAACACGTTGTGAAACAGTTAGCTTCGTTCAGTTGAAGTAGATTCCTACAGTCTCTCAACAAGATTTATTGCACTGTGGTTTCACAAGCATGTCTATTTTAAGATGTGTATATGACTTTGAAATGTACGGTCATTTGATGTGATACCAGTTGAATTGTACAACATCTAAAAAAAAACATTTATGCCCGACAAGAGAATTTCAGAAAAAAACTTACCAAAAACATAATATAAGAAAAATAAAATAACAAGTAAAAAGTACAGATTCTCAATGCTCTACTTATTAGAAATATACAACCCAAATTTAATAGAATCAATTTTGTAGCCAGGGCTTATGTACTTAAATGTCTTTAGCTACTGATGTTATTCATGGAGACAAATTTACAAAAATAAACGCTACACAATAAACCAGTATAAACGCTTATTCTTACCAAGTAGAAATGTACATGCTCAAGTTACATCACTTTTGCAAAGCCCACACCCTTGATGATGGGCCCAAGTTTGAAAGTACGAGGTAAAAAGGTAATTATAGAATGTTTATCAGCTAATTTCCGCCGGATATCATAAAATTGATTCAGCAACTCGAGAGAATTAACAAAAAATATTTAGACCAAAAATGTCTATAATGTTCAATCAAATACGTATCAATGAAGAAAAGCTATCGAAATAAACATACACTCACACACAAATATATATGTGTATGTGTGTGTGAGAGTTTGGGGCTGGTCGCCTTAAGCTTTACTGGTACTATGTAACCCATTTCTACCTATTTCATCGTGGGATCATTGCGACTAAACTGGTACTACCATTTATATTGTCTGGTGAGGACAGTATATTTTATAAGATAATGTTCCTATCTGCAGATCGGACAAGATATTCTTCTTGGCGGCTGTCCAACACAGAATCCAAACTTCTTTTATGCTTTACCCCAAACTTGCAAAGGAGAAGAAACAAACTGGTCCCATGTATATGAAAAGTTCGATAATTTGATGAGAACATCCCTGTCCTAATTCAAGTGCAATTCACTAATTTTCTTATCAGTAAGACGACCCCTACCCCCTAAAATGCAAATTAAAGTCCTGTTTTTTTTCGATTATATCGTAGCAAATAACAGTTCGTAAAGTATCTATTTTTTTCTGTCATTCCAGATTTGATTCTACATAATTCGATAATCTATTTGAATTAATATACCCGTTGTCTTCTTTGCCCTTTTTGTGTCTTCTTGTTTTAAAATAGATAAACTTTATTATTTGATGATTTATAATAGTGACTATATAACATATTTTTTATCATAATACTTCAAGGCCCAGTCGGCTGAGGCGAGAGAATACACCTGCTGTATCTATTTAGAGGGGGTAAGACTCCCTCAATGTGCGTCCTATATATCACACTAAACAATCTGATGGTAAGGCTTCAGTAATGCTGGAGCTTTGGGGAATACAGAATACCCCTTTTTTTGCCATCGCTACCAGGTCCTTTTCAGCCCGGTGTGGTACCATCTGATACGGTCTTATCTCTTGGTCAAATAAAAGTAAACTGTGTATTTATCATATTTACCCAACCCCTCCGCTCGGGCAGGATATGACACAAGGTCAATTTTTTCGAAGCGGAGTTTAACAGGTTAAAATTCAGAGTTTTCCTTCTCCTAGACTAGTTGCCTCAGCAAGGCTGAAGAAGCTAGTCTGCCCTACTATTTGCCCATAGCTGGAGGGAGAATAATTGGATTCATACCTTTCCAAAGGGTATTAGAGCTATGTGAAATGCAATCAGACTCATCCAGGATTTGAACTCGTGTCGTCGTGTCCAATTCCTGCGACGATAACCATTACACCACGTGTATTTATACCAAACTGAATTGTTTGAAATAAAACTGTTTATATGTATAAATATAGATTTGGGATTAAATAATCAGCAATCATTGATATGTAATGAAACCAAACCAAAAAAAAAAAAGACAATTATATTTCAGATGGTTTATTTTCGGGTCTTTTTACTGTTATTTGAGTTTCATTTTTTATCCTTCCTGCATATTCCTTCTGTTGTGTTTTTTTTTTTATTCATCATTTGCATTGCATAATTCTCAATACAAAATTCCATTCGATGGTTTGGGACCATTCTAATGATTTTTTAAAGTTTTTTAGAATCCTTGCAATTCATTAAACATAGTTTTTGAACCCTGGCAAACACTTAAACATATTGCAAGTAGAGTGGGTAGTATATTGCTTCTTTCCACAATTTTATTGATGAAACGTTTCATCCGAAACATGGGAGTTGAATACAGTGTACGAAAAGTAGCCTCCGATACGAATCATTGAATGATATATCCGTATAATTCATGCACTGATATGAGAAATTTAAATTCCACTTTGAACCCAGTAAATTATTTATAGAGATCAAATTATCAGCCAAAATAATAGTTGTTCAATTAATGTATTGAATAATGAAAAGATAACATTTCGGAACTTCCGAATGCATTTATAATCATTCAATCTATATGCATACTTTTAACTTACTTTTTGTCTTTTTTTCCTTTCTTTTGCTTTTTGCTGCTCTTTTTTCTTTCTTTCATCTTTTTTTTTATTGCTAGTTCTTTCCTTTTTTTAAATTTCTTCTTTTCTTTTTCCTTATTTCTTCTTTTACATTCACTTGTGTACTATAACCCTTGTAAATGTTATAAACCCCTTTATTCCCACAGATATGGTCTAAATAGTATTACGGCTGTTATTTCCCAAGGATGCTTTTGGCATCAAGGGTTGATAAGCCATTAAACAAAGAAACCAATGTAAACAAATATTTCGAACTTTCTTTGTTTCTTTGTTTCTTTCTGGTTTCTTTTTTTAATTTTTATTTTTAGGTCAATTTTATTTCGGTCAGTTTGGTTTTTATGGTATATCAACCCTTATAAATGATTAAATGCCAAATCCTGTTTATACATATATGAAATAAACTTGTAAGGTTGAGGTAACATTTCGTTTGCTCGTTTGTTTATAAATATATTTTTTATTGTTCATTTATTTCTTATTTATCGTTCTCCTTATTTGTTTTCCCTTTTGTTTTTGAGTCTCTTTCCTTCTTCATTTTTTTCCTTTCTTTGTTTTTTTTTTTTCATCATTTTTTTCTTTCTTTTCTTTTCCTTTTTTCTATCAGAATATGCTTCTTTTTATTTTTGCTTCCATCTTCCTTCTAACTGGTTTTATTCTTTAAATAATCAATTCTTCATGAAGGGAGATATTTATTTCTTCTTATCTATAATAGTGTATGGCAGAGAAGGTCTACTACAAATTAGAAACCAAACGGGCAAGAACTTTAAAACGTGTATGTAATTCGACATATCAATTACGCTGTTAGATTCAATTTAGGACATAATATTTCATTTTTTGTCAAAGTTCCTTTCAAAAATAGAAAAAAATTAAAAATGTATTGCTCTCGTTTTGAATATTTCAAAGTATACCGTTTTCTAGTTCCCTCTTTAGGGCGATTAAGTTTATTCTTTCGCTAAATCTTTCGTAATGAATGAAAATGCATACCTATATTTATTTCTATATATATACAGGGGTGTCGTGAAATTCTCAAACCTAGAAAGAATGGAGAGATTAAGTTCAGTGAAACGCTTCTCTGATTCCACCTCCCGAAGTTCAACTTAATTTGGGACAGAGCATCAGATATTTTGTCAGGAAAGTAATTACTTTTTTCGTTGGATCCAAACATTTTCCCAACTCTTTTCAATTTATCTCAACTTGCAGGCTCATAACAACTTGATATTTTCTTGATGTGAGATAAAAAATAAGAGCTTGTCTTATATCATAGTCCCCAACGAATATTTCAAAATATCATAGAAGCGAATGTTGACACGGTCTTAAAGAAATGTTGGGTTTAGAAAGAATGGTTCAACAAATCCTCAGGATTTTCGGTTTCCCACGCTTTGGAAGCTTCCCGAAATGTGAAGTTGCACTGGGTATCTTAGTATTTAACCAACACATATTGTATGCGATCTTGGTTTAAGAATGGGTGACCCAGAGGAATCCGGATTCACGAATAGTGATTGCAAATTTGTTCAGTACCGTCGGCATTCTTTTTCAAGAGCGCTTTATGTAAACCCTTACTCATTTTTGACATGGGTCAGCTACTGCTTGAGGTAACACCTCTTGGAACTTGGGAAATTCATTTTCAGAGATGACCTAGGAAGAAGGCTAGTTGCTGAGTTTATTGGTATGAAACTCATGCTATCCAAATCTCTTTATCGGTATATTTATTATTCAAATCCTTCTGCCCTTTAATGTCCTATACTATTTCCATATCTACCGATTTATCTAAGTCTGTTAATGTGTAACCGACTTAATCTGTTCATATCTTTTTGTCTGCACATTCAACTATAGATTTTCTCCGCTTTCTTTTTCCTAATACTATTCCCACATCTTTCTATCTATCTATCTATCTATCTATCTATCTATCTATCTAATAACTAGCAAGAAATGCTAACAAAAACATATAAGTTATTACGATTTTTACTGGATGTCATGTACTTCGGGTGTTTTTTTTTTTCATTGTAGTCATTGAAAAAAGCTTTATACTTCCATGACTAATTTACTGACTCTAAGTTTTTTAAAAGATTTGACATGTTATATATATATATATATATATATATATATATATATATATATATATATATGTGTGTGTGTGTGTGTGTGTGTGTGTGTGTGTGTGTGTGTGTGTGCGAAAGATGAGATTATGAATAATATATAGACGGATATAAGACTGCTCTAAATCCTCCATTATGAGACACCCATCATAGACACAATTCGTTCCACTCAATAATAACCACCCTGTTAAGAGTTAAAATTTTCAAGGCAAATAATTTCATTGTGCATCTATGCTGAATGCATAGATGTACGGTTGAGCATAATTTTTCTACTGATGAACATTAACTATGCCATTGGTTCAATATGTATATTGGTGCAATTAGTGCCTTTATTTGACGATATCTGAAAGTTTGCTTCCGATTCGCTGGTTATTCCTTCTTCAAGCCCCTTTTGTCTGGGTGGAATTCTTCAAGTCTCTCCGACAAAACCTTTTATTCACGCCTTTGTTGCTCTCACAATCTGAACTCGATCCGAGTCCTATTACTGGCGCATCTGACTCCAGTTCCCTGTCTCCAGGCTTTTTTTTTACAACATTTAAACATTTTCATCCACTCCTTTTCTCAAAAGGAAACAAAAAGTCTCCGCCAAATAAGGAACTAAGCAGCCCCTTTCATAGATTTTTATTCTTCAAAACCTTTCAATTCAAACGTATTCCAAAAATATTTCTTGAATTCTTCAGAGCTGTCTAAAAACCATTTTCATTCTTAGACGTACTAAAGACTTGACAAAACGATTCCAGTTTTTGATAGATATTTTCATTGACAATGTCACCCTAGGCTAATAAATCCCTTTGCTTAAAATCTCTATAGAAGAAATTTGGCCAAGACTTTTTCCAGACATAATGTTGTCTTCTAATATTCAGATTCGGCACCAACAAAGAATTTCATAATCAAAGTATCCGTTCTCTTTTATACTGACGCCAATTGGAAGAATGGTTTCCGATATTTGCAAAGAATACTAACAAGCTGGGTGCATGTATTCAATATTTTGCCAAGCACTGTAGAAACTTTTCGAAAACTAACTACTGGTTTCTTTCGAAGAATGGAACAGGAT
>OY757905.1:121480533-121503033 GCA_963585895.1 Sepioteuthis lessoniana | reverse complement strand
AGAGATGTTTTGTTTTTTTATAAATTTTTCCAAAAATATTTTTCTCAATCAATAAAGTAAAGTGAATATGACAATCATTTCTGTTTTGAAAACTGAATTACTAATTTCGGTCTCTCGTTTAAAATAAATAATTGACCCCACAAAGTTAATCCATAAAATGTTTTGATTCTTTTTTTGAAGTTTTGCTGATTCAAATAATCATAAACAGTGCTTTCAATTCATTAGTTCTCATAGATTATTATTACCGTTGTTTTCTATTTATTAGGTCTAATGAAGTCTATAGAAAATCCTTGTCATTAGTATCAATTTAAAAAAATCGATTCTTTGTTGTTTGTGTTTCTATGGGTAAGTAATTTGTTTGGTAAGGGAACTTGATCTTTTTAGTTACTTTGATCAATTCCAGACAAGGTTATACAAAAAAAAGATAGAAAATACTATTTTTATATAATCATTATTATCTATTTAAATATGATTCGCAGATATTTTGCATTTGGGGCAGTTAAACATGTGACTACATAAATAATTTTTTAACTACTTAACAAATAGAATTATTCTTCTTGCGTAATATTTCTTCTTTGCACTCTCAAAACCAAGGAATAAGATAGGAACAATACATTAAAAAAAATTTGATTAGTAATATACATATAATAAATATAAAAGAAAGGTTTCCGACCGTAGTTGAGGGCCACCCGAAAGGTCTTTTTTCAATAGCTACTACACAGGGGCGATTGGTAGGGCGCTACTTCTTTCCCTGGATTGCTCCACTTTACCCTCGATACGTACCTTATAATGCTGAGGGTTAAGCAAGGAGATATCAAGTAACATTTTTTGAGTCTTTGATATGACTCGAGCTAGGATTAAACAATTCATTCAATAAAATCTGATTAGTTATAAACATTTAAAAATAGATAACACACACACACACATACACACACACACACACACATACACACACACATACAGATACACACACACACACATACACACACACACACACACTCACACACACACACATAAAAAAAATTATATAAATATAAAGGTAAAGGTTTTCGACCGTTGTCAAGGGTGACCCGAGGATTCTTTTTTCAATACCTACTTCACCGAGGTGCTTGGTAGGGGGCTGCTCCTTTCCCTGGATTAACCTTATAATGTGGAGTGTTATGTAAGTACCATTTTGAGTCTTTAGTATGACTTTACACACTTAGCCAATGGGCCATATATATATATATATATATATAACGCAATCTGTGCCTAGATATTTGTTAATATATTTGTCTAATATATTTATAGATAAAGTGACTGAGCCTATATCTCAAAGCTATGAGAGTCAACATTACAGAAAGACTGTCACTCTCATGCCTAAATGACTATCATATCACTTATGCATATATATATATATTATATATATATATATGTGTGTTTGTGTGTGTGTGTGTGTGTGTTTGTGTTGTGTGTGTGTGTGTGTGTGTGTGTGCGTGCGTACGTATATATATATATATATTTTGTGTCTGTGTGTGTGTAAAATCTCGGTTATGACATACATTTAACTACTAAAGTATGCGTATTTGGGTGAAGGTAGTTGATCTTTCTATTTGTATTTACGTACAAGAAATTTTTTTCTTTCATTTATTTTTCAGGAGTGATCATTACATTTAGAAATGTGCCTTTTATTCGCTGCTTACACACATCAATTAGTCTGATCCGGCAACTACATGCAATGCAGCCTAATTTTGTGCATGTGAAAGTGGAGCATATGCGAATATGTGTATATATCTACCTGTCTAATGTGTTATTCACATTAGAACAAGCGCTGCTGTTGAGACACTGGTGCACATTCCTTACTAAAATTTGTGGTAAGTTAAATCATCTTATCAATATCATTGACAAGGGAAATATCTTACACCTTATATATAAATGCTCATATACAGGACATAACTCACACCGATTCGGCCTTATTTCTGCAATGTCCGGGAACTCATGAAAATTTCAAATTAGATAACTGACCCTCTTATCTTTCTTGCGTTTTTCTGGAAAATTTATCCACCAATAGACTTTTCGATTTCGTATTTCTCATATTTCTACAATTCTTTTTTTTATGTTTGCTCATACAGAACTTATGGCCTCTCCAACCCTGCGATATGACTCACAATGATCGTTGACAGACACTGTTTGTTTTGGACACAAGCAAGATATAAAAACATCAGGAATTAAAGGCCTGCACTGATTTTTCTCTAATGTTTATTATATGATGCACACACCAGGTATTTAGTAACCGAAAGAATGGATTAAAAATATTGACGATAAAGATAATAATTCATGAATTTCATGAATGAGTCTGTTCAGAAATTGGTCTGTTAGAGCATGTCTGTCCAGAAATGAAGAAAAAAGAATAATTCGAATATATAATTGTTTGTATAGACATGATACAACTATACGTATACATATACATGCGGAAACATAATCAACAATAATGAACGAACGAACACACACTTCTTTAGAAAAATATACCTCTCACACTTTATTCTCGAAAGGGTTGAAAATGGGTTGATGTGGGTTTTGTGTGAGAGGTGAGTTAGAGACAGGAACAGACTGCCACATATTGACCCCAAGTTCCTCTGACTATTGCAGCACTTCCTCATTCTGCTGGGCTGCTCAACCGGAGTCCTGAGGGCCCAAGCCCTCTGTCTGGAGCTGGTTCTCACTCTTCGGAAAGTGCGACTGGAACTGAACTACCGCTCGAACTCCAACTAACTCAAACCGTCTGTGGCTCCTGTTTATATAATTGTTTGACGTACACCAGCTTCCTGTGGGCGTCGCAATTGCACCGAATTCAACCCATCCAAAGGTCAAGATGATACCCCGATATCTTCGACCGGATGCACCTGTTTCTTGATTGACGAATGGGTCGAGGGTCAATATGTAACATATTGCCCTGGCCTTAAGACGAAGTTCCAGTAAAATTCGAGTTCATTAAAGTTCATTTGAAGTCTTCATCTCTCGGAATATGCAATGGCCGATGGAGCTTTTAAACTATGTACAAGTATTGTTGACCTCAAAAACTTTACGCTGTCCAGGCCGCTTATATGATTTTAGAAGGCCAACAATATGCCAGGTGGTCACAAAGAATTAGTCATAACAGATCAAATATATTTGAAAAATAGAAAAAAAAAAGAAATATTAAAGAATAAAGGCTCTACTTCTCTCTCTGTCTCTGTGTCTGTCAAACTGAATTTTTCCATGTCTCAAGCAACTATGCAGTTTATTTTGTTACGAAGTTATTTCCGTATGAACAGCACACACACACACACACACACACACACATATATATATATATATATATATATATATATATGTGTGTGTGTGTGATTAAATAGGACATCCATTTCATGTCTTCCTATTCTGTTTTTGATCCGTTCAATTCTTCGCGTGAGTCATTTGATTTCTCCATGAAATGGATTCAGAAAGGTGCCGTATTTCCCCAACTGCTCTCGGTCTTAACAGAAGCTTCTTCTATCTGCCCCCTTTCGGAATTCATTTCATCGAATAGCCAAAGAATACATAGAAAAGCTTGAACAGTTCAAAGACAGAATAGCCAAACATAAAGCGTCTGTTCAATTTAATCAGATATGTTTAATAGAGAAAATGTGTGCCTCTACGTGTGTGTGTGTGTGTGTTGTATGTCTGTTGTATGTGTGAGTATATATATATATATATATATATAAATATTATAGATTGAACGTAAATAATAAGACAAATAAGATCATTTTGTTGTTTATTTTGTGATTATTCCCCTCTTGTCTCGACAATAAGTTATCGTCAAGAGAAAACGTTTTTGTAGACATTTTTTTTTCTGAGCAATTTTTTAAATATTTTCAAAAAATAATGGAGTCAATACGCTATAAAAAATGATTGGAAATGTATGTTTGCATAGTATATCCTTAGCTAAATGGAATACTTATAAATCTAATATAATATAATATAATGTGTTATTTTATATATAAGAGGATATAATATAGTGAGGTATTTTCAGTTTCAATGTGATGTAACATTTATCAGCTTGAGAAGAGAATCAGATATAGAAGTTGAAATGCTGAATGAACTGGTTTATACCATAATCACCAAGAGAAAAGGGCACATTTATTTATCTATGCGTTTTAGATTGCCTCGTTATTTTGGTATGAGAATAGTATGCAATTGGTCAATCCATTCTCTTATAATAACCTTCTACGCCAAACTAGGGACAAAATGATCTATGAATGGAATGTTTATTAGAAACATGACTGATTAATTTTAACGGCATATTTATTTGTCTTGTTTTATTTCATGCCTTGAGGTTAAGGAATCGCATACACTGTATGTCTCTATAGGCATTATTGTTCAGTTTTTATTTAGAGATTTTTTTTTTAACTACATTTAAATAATATCAAGAGTTCCTCTCTTATACCAATATATTTCAGAAAAATCCATAGAAAAGATTTTAACGAGTACTCCCGCTAAGCGTAAGAGTGGACCTGGGACTAATGTCAATGAAGGGATATTCTACACAACAGAGAGAATTCCAAAACTGGAACCTTGTCACCAGATGCCTTTTAGAATAATGCTTTTAGAGGGAGTGGGGGTGTCTTACCTCTCTGTAAGGAATACAGTCGGTGTATTCAAAACCCTTCGAAGGGCTTAAAAGAAAATGGCAACGTATATCCCAGGCAATGTAGAATTCGTTCAAATTTTAATTGCGACCCAAGCGAAATTTCTTGAAAAATCTAATTATATTTCTGTGATCAACAGTAACTTGATCTTTTGCAAAACAAAAGTTGTTAATTGCTTCTACGATTTTATCGTCCAATTCTAACAAGCAAAACATAAATAAATAGATTATGTCATATGTTCATCAGAGCAGTTTTTAATCCACAGGTGGAGACTGTATGCGCAACGTGTCAGCGCATGAACTTCAAATATACTCCAAATAAAAGCAGTTACCTACCATGCATTGAACTGATTTGGTCAGCTAAGATACGAACCACAAACCAACTAGTACCGAAATATTGCAAAACTTTCTAAGAGCGGATGTTTTTAACTTTTCTTTTATTCTTTTTCTTTTATTTGTCTTTTTTTATTTATTTATTACTTAGATAACATCAATCTATGAGATGATAATTTCGACTTTGACTTTTTTTCCGTTATGGACGTGTTAGATGTAACCGCTGTCTATAAACGTGTACTTTAAAATTATCTACGACGGTTGATGAAGCATAACATGTAGAATATAAAGCTGGACAATAATTATTGACTCGTTATTTTTCACATCTCTTCTGTTTTACGATTCACCAAGTCACTAATACCTATTTCCCGCCTTTTTTTTCTGAAGGTTTAATGTCTGCGTCAGCTTTTCTTTTTCTTCTTACTCTTTCAAATATATTTTTATTCGTTTATGTCCCACAGTGCCAGTGAACAGTAGTTTATCTTCATATGATTTATTTTAGTTTAAAACACAAGGATCCAGTCGACCATTAAGGCATATTTTTGAACGATAAGCCTTTGGCACTAATAATGTGTTACGGGTAATAGAGATAGAAAATAAGGTGTTTTACTGATTAGTGTCGATCCGGTTGTGTCAATCATGCAGAAGAATCATTGCCACAAAGCATCAGTATTACTAATGGCCGGCTAAACATGATAAGTGGATTTTTGTAATAATGTAACGTTAGGCCCACGATCGACGTGCATGCTGATATGAAAGCTGAAGAAGAATAACCGGTAGAACAATGGATATTAAAATGTACAGGATGTTTCAGACAACTTTATATCTTTTGATATGAACTGAATGTTTAAGAAAATATGATATAATTTCGTAATCTTATAATTTGACTAATCATCATTCAAATGATATCAGATTTTAACAGTAAAAGCAACTTGGATTGTTATCTTTAACGGTTAAACACATTGTTTTTCATTGAATTGTGTTTATATCCCTGATAAGAAAAAAAAGACATAAAAAATTAAACATAAAATGTTGTCATTTCTACTCAGACAGTTGAAATTTCAGATAATTTAGATAAGAATTGGTAAAGTTATAAAATTGCGAAATGATATCGATTCTTCTAAAATAAACCGTATTTTTCATCTATTTTTGGTGATAAGAAAAGGGGAAGATTAGGAAATATTTAGAGTTTTGTTGAAGAAAAGTAAAAGCAAGTAAGAAAAATTAAAACAAGACATTTATTATGAAAGGCATAGTAAGTCCATTTTAATACGGTATGGCTTTCTTATCTGATATTTTTTTAAACAGAAATGCCCCTCTCATTTTTTTACAATCATATTGACCCTAAAATATGATAATTTTACTATGGCAGAAGGTTAAAATCATAACACCACCAAACAGCAGTGTTCTAGGTATGTCACTGAATTGTAAAGTACTATTATGGAATTCTTGAAAGACTAGATTAGCCCTTAATTGCCATAACTCCAAGATTTACTATGACTCGGAATTTGAGTGCCTGTTGGGCTCTATTTATGGGCTAACAAGATTTTTTAAAATTAATTTGTATTGAACAGGACTGTGTTAAAAACAGTTATGAAACAACTACATTAAAAATGAAAATATGAAGGTTCAATAAACATGACTCCAAATTCAATGAATAAAATCGACTTGGACGAGTTGATGTGCCTTTAAAACCAATAAATCACTCTCAATTGCTTCTTAAAGCTTATAATTATTACCGAACATCTTACCAGACAGTTTTCCTTTTATCATATTCCAAATATGTTCAATTATATGTAAATTTTAATTTTTTCAATGGCAGATTTTTACCTGTAATGCGTTCCCAGAAAGCTTGATTTTTTCAGTTGAGCAGAATGAGAAGTTGTGTTATGTGCAAAATGGAATCTGCTAACTTTCCTGTAGAGAAGCGCTCACAAGAGCTGGTAGTAATCCTTTCTCAAGAATATTGTTGCATTTTTTAGCATTAATATGTTTGTCGTGTCGAATTAGTTCATCAACTCCAGAAAACAAGAATTTTATAAATATCGATATTCTACCATTTACATGTTTAATTGTTTTTTGAGTTTTTTTAGACATCCTAGCAACATTTTTTCAACTGCTTTTTGTTGACAACGTTTAACGCATCACTAAATATCCAAAACCTTTGTTCATCTAAGCATGGCCCAGTCGACTGGGCTTGTAGAATACACCAAATACATCTTTGCAGAGGGGTAAGACCCCACCAATGAGTGCCCTGATATGACACTAAATAATCTGATGGTCAGACTGCAGTAATGCAGAAACTTTAGAAAATGCAAAGTAACGCTTCAATGGCAACACTCAGACGTCCATTCCAGCCTGGAGTGGAAGCATATGACAGGTTCCTATCTATAGGTGAAATAGAACCCCCTGAAATTGAGACTGAGTGTAAACAAATGACTAATGATAAATTGAATTGCTTGAAATAGAAATGTTTGATCACTTAACCGTGTGTAAACAAATGATTGATGTTTAATTGAACTGTTATTGATACATGATAATACTTTTCAAATCGAACTGTTTTATAATTTGACTGTGCATAAACAAATTACTGATGTTTAATTGAATTGTTACCTATACATTGCAATATTTGGAAGCATTCAACCTTGTTGATTAAGACAATTGACTTGTTAGAAATAGAACTGATTCTCTCACTGGTCATCATCTAACATTCTACCTATATATATATATATATATATATATATATATATATATATATATATATATATATATATATATATATTATTCAGTCTAGATAAACCGAAGTCTGGAATAATTCCGTCAGGAAAAAAAATCATTCAACTATGAACATTTGAATTTTCCTGGTAAAGGACTCAATGTAACTGAAATTACAGAGTAATAATTTCTTTTAGAAAAACAAAAACCGGTCACATTATGATTATAAATTTATTTCTATCCTTGTATGGGTATTGATATGAATCAATAACACCAAAAAAAAGCAGCACCTTTTCTGAGCTAATGGATAAATAATTACATTCAAAATAGGCACAGGAAGGAAGGGTGAGAGAGGGTAGAAGAGGGGTAAAGAGTTTCCTCCCCATTTCGCCCACTTCCGGTTTTTATTTTTTTATTTTTTATCACTGGTTGGAATCACAGTAAATTGATTTTTTTTTAATTTTTAAATTCTTAATACATTTTAACATAAAAGTCCAGATTTAATGATAATTTAGGGAAGTATAACATTCCTTAACAACCTTACGAAAGGATACAGCAATACTTATCTTAAATTAAATTCAAAATTTAAAATTTGAATTTTAAATTCAAAATTTGTATCGTGCCTATTAATTCAGTTACCCTTCGATTGAAAAGTACGTACACATCACATGGTATCTTCTCAACTTTTTATTTTATCTTATTTTATTCATTTCACCTCAATTACTTCCCTAAATTATTATTAAATCTGGAGTTTTAAGCTAAAATGTATTTAGAATTTAAAAATTTAAAAAAAATTAATTTACTGTGATTCTAACCGGGGATAAAAAATTAAAAAAATAAAACTTGAAGTGGGCGAAATAGGGAGGAAACTCTGAACCCATCTTCTACCCCCTCTCACCCTTCCTTCCGGTGTCTCTTCTGAGTGTAATTATTTCATCTTTTAGATCTGAAAAAGTTCTGTAATTTTTGGTGTTATTGATTTCTATCAATACCTATAAAGGATGGAAATTAATTTATAATCCTAATATATATATATATATATACATAATTATAATACGTCTCTCTCTCTCTCTCTATATATATATATATATATATATATATATAGAGAGAGAGAGAGAGAGATAGAGAAAGACTAAGAGACAGAGATGGATTGATAAATAAAAAAAATCAGTTCATATCTCTCTATATGAGATCAACTTGTCTATTCCTTCTGATTTTTATTCATCTATCCGTCAGAAAGAAAGAAAGAAAGAAAGAAAGAAAATCGGTACGAGTATATATTCGTAGAAATTACCCACAAATACATATTGCATTTTCGGAATCTTATCTCACATTTTCATTCAATAAACTACGAAACATGTCTTTAGAATTTTCTTGGAATAAGAACAAGGAATTTCGTCTGTCGGACCGAGTCTGGTTTCAGAGAACGGACCCATAAATTACAGAATTCCTGAAACAGCGTTTGATTTTTAAACATAATTTCATTAGACTTGTTTCTGTTTATTAGTTTTGCAACAGCAGGTTTTGTCGGTTTGTTTGAAGATTGTTTTGCTTTAGAAGAAACCTATCGATCAATACAAGCCGACATGAAGGGCCAACAGAATTCAAGACAACTGCTTTAACACCAAAGGGTTGTTTGATCTTCATGCTGAAAGAGCAATGTAAGTGAATAGAAGATATCCAAGCTCTCTTGTTATGGTTAGGAATCCCTTTTTGCTGGTCAGTGAGTTCAGTCCTCATGTTGGCTCAAACGTATAGTTCTATGTCGACATAATAATGTTTAGTAAACATCATAGAGGATGTCTCAAAATATAGGCTACCCATAAATATGATAATAATTTATTACTGAGACAAGTGTAAGGGCGATCGTTTGGACCACGTCCTGTAAAAAATGCATCTTTTTAGCTAGATATATGATATCAATGTTCTTTTTTTAATTTGTATTATACCAGCTTTTAGGACAGAGACTCTTTCGGAGGTTTTCTTGTCTCAGCAATAAATCACTATTATCCTAATGGTTGCATTCATTTTGAAACAGTTTTTAAAAGATGTTATCTCCAAATAATTAGTGATGGATTTTTTTCCTCTTTTTCAATCAAGGATTAAAATGTTTATTGTACCCATTTTCAAATCTGAAATAAAAAAAAAAAACGCAACATTATTATGAATATAGTTATTAGCAGTCACATGGGTCCCATGTACATTGAGGCATCCTATTGTATTTCATGACTGAAATAGTTACGTATTTTTCGAATACTGATAATGGCACAACATGATCTTCCTAACAGCAACTTTTCAAATTCAACCTCGTTCTAAAAAGTTAAGTATAGTAACACACACAAATAAGCAAACTTCTAAAATTGTTTCAATGCATATTTATTTTTTCTAAACAATAGATATGGTTTTATTATGTCAGGATACAGGTTATCTCAATATACACGGGGCCCATGTGATTGCTAATAACTCTACTGATAATAATGTTGGATTCCTTTTATTTTTTTTCCAGATTTGAATTTAGTATACTATAACATTGATTGGATGTCTTTCGCTGAAAAAATGCATTTTTTGTTCAGGACGTATTCCAAATAACCGGCCCATAGTTCGTCTTAGTTATAAATCATTAACATAATAATGGGTTGCACCTATTTTAAGACACCCTGTATCTAGTCAAAAATATAACTAATTCTGTCTGTAGAACTTAGAACATACTGACTTTATCCTTTAAGAGGGGTAAGAAACGCTCTTAAAAAGATGGTTTGGTTTCATTTGTTGGATTTTATGGCATATCAACCTTTGTAAGTTATTTAACGCTAAATCCATTTTTATGTAAATAGTCAATTCTATTTCAAACAATTCAGTTTAGCATAAGTACACAGTTTAATTGTCAAAAATATTTCTATTTCAAACTATTCAAGCAGTTATAGGTAACAATTCAGTTAAATGAAAATACAGTTCTAATGTCGAAAAGCAGTTCTAGTTCAAATAAATCAGTTGAGAATAAGCACGTAGTTTAAATTTAAGTACGGTTTAATTGTCAAGAACATTTCTATTTCAAGTTATTCAGTTTACTCAAACAATTCAGTTTAGCATAAGTATGCTGTTAGTTCTATTTAACCCATAGATAGGGCCTTATCAGGTGTTACCACTCCGGGGCAGAGTGGACCTGGGAGTGATGGCAATAAAGGGGCACTCCGCATTCCGCAAAGCTCCAGCACTGCTGAAACCTATACAACAGATCGTTTAGTATCATTTCCAGGACACTTGTTAGGGGGGGGGTCTTGTATTCAGTGTATTCTACAACACCAACCGACTGGTCAAGCGCTTAAAAAGAGATGTCTTGTATATGTCCCTAAACTGCGTTTGATCGCATGGCTATATTTCTGGAGCTCTTAGGAGAGTGTAAGTACCACATCATTACAAGAAGTACACGCTATGATACAGGTGATATGCTATAGACTGTGATATCGTCAAAAACAAGTTCGGACACTGGTTGAACTATTACATTCACTTTCAGAATTATACACTATGGAAAGGTATAAACCTACTTATCTCGCTAAGTACGGGTTAAGTATTACCATCACTTAATTTACAATTATGATTTTGACATCAAATAGCCAATAAAAAGAGTCATTAAATAACCCATGGTGTAATGGTTATCGTCGTAGGAAATGGACACGGCGACACGAGTTCAAATCCTGGACGAGACTGATTGCATTTCACATAGCACTAAAACTCTTGGGAAAGGTATGAATCCAATTATTCTCCCTTCTGCTAGGGGTAAATAGTAGAACAGACTAGGTTCTTCAGCCTTGGTTAGGCAACTAGTCTAGGAGAAGGAAAACTCTGAATTCAAAACTGTTAAACTCCGCCTAAAAATTGACCTTGTGTCATATCCTGCCCGAGCGGAGAGGTTGGTAAATATGATTAATAACCCATTAATATGGCATTCAACAAAAGAATCAAACGAAAGCAAACTTTCATTCCTATTACTCCCAATTCAACACTGAGTTGGAGAAGGAGTATGTATTAGTTTGCCAATTATAATTCAAATAGAGATGTTTAGAAATATTCGTTATCATGTGAAAAAAAGAAGAAAAAAATATACAGGAAAAACTATAGAAAACGTGAACGCAAACACATCACTAATATAATTACCTATGTTCATGGTAAAAAAATCTAGACAGGTTTGCATATTAAAATCCATCCATCAATGAATCAATCAATGAAATAAAGATATTACAATCGAAATGGATACTATAAGGTGATATTTTATTGGGTCAATTCGTGACGAGAGTGAAACAGCCATCTATCGACTTATAATGTATCTCAAGTAGGCATTTGTGGATTGGATCTATCAACCATCAAGGAAATATCAAGAAGACATTTTGAACACATATGTATCGACAGTAAAAAATAATTTAAAACTTCCTCTATTTCCTGCCCTGTAAAATAGACACACACACACACACACACATATATATATATATATATATAACTACATACATTGATACATATTAACACACACAAATACACACACGTATATATATATATATATATATAATTTTATTGTATTGAATATATATATGTATTTGTCTACTTAAACGTTTCAGACATTGGGTTGAACCACTAGATAAATAAATCTGTTGCAAAGGGAGAGATTAGGGGTTCCGGCGAGAACAGGATAAGGAATTTTTTTTTTCTCTATCAGCTGCTCCTCAGGGCGTACGATGGCTTAAAGGGAAGACCAGCTACGATGAATCTCATTCTTCCCTGCTCGTATCATAGTCTGCTGGTTACGAGATTGGAGAACATTGATCTTTGGGGAAATAAGTTCCCACGAATTATCTGGTCCAGACGGGAAAAACACATTTAGTTTTACCGAAACACAGAGGAAATTGACAAACTAATATCAAAAGACGAAAAGAAACGTCAAGATAACGGTACTATCGTAACTTGCAGACGACATTGGCGACAACACACACAGTAAAATATATCTCATTGGTTCTAAATATCTTCCCTTTGTATCTTAACGTTATAGACGTATTTAACTATTTAATATATATATATATATATATATATATATATATATATATATATATGTGTGTGTGTGTGTGTGTGTGTGTGTGTGTGTGTGTGTGTGTGTATTTAAAGTAAAGTTAGAGACCGAAGTCGAGGGTGACCCGGAAACTCCCTTTTCAATGGCTACCACACCGAGGTGAAGCGGAGAGTGCTTCTCTATTCCTTGGATTGCTTCACTTTACCATTGATCAGTACCTTATGAAGCCGAGTGTTTAGCAACACGGCAACAAGTACCATTTTTCTGAGTCTTTGGTATGACTCAACCTGGGATTGAACCCCGACCTCCTGGACCATTGACGAACATTCTCTCCATTATGTCAGTGTCAACATAAATAAGGTTTTTTTATGCTTAGAGATTAGGTAATACCGTATATTTTACGTTTATATTTAACTTTTCAGGGTACTTTTTGTTGTTTCGATTTTTCTTTGGCTCAGTTATATGCGATCGAGTATTCATAACTAATACACTGGGCGGGATAATTCTCACAGCCTAATGGCAACATTGCGAGTCCACAACCTTGAATTTAGCAAGTTTTAAACACAATCGCGATGTTACATCAACTTTAATAACCAGTTGATAATTATAAACCCACTGATATCCCCACCTTGGGTTAAATAGTATCGCTGCTACGCATTCTTTAAGTAACTCTTTGGAAGTAAATAAGACACAAAATTTGATATGCCATTAAGCAATGAAAGTAAAGGAATAAAAATTATCCTACAAATAATATTCGCCACAGTTGTATCAAATCAAGTGTGTAATACTAATATTTTATATTCGGTTACTGGCATGATCATTTGAGTGTTCAGCAATGGCCCGGGAGACCTGGGTTCAATCCCAGGTCGAGTCATACCAAAGACTCAAAAATGTTACTTGATGTTTCCTTGCTTAACACTCATAATTATAAGGTACGTATCGAGGGTAAAGTTAACTAATCCAGGGAAAGGAGTAGCACCCTACCCTACACTTTGGTGTAGTAGGTATCAAAAAAAGAAACTTCGGGTCCCCCTTGACCTCGGCCGCCAACTTTACTTTTATATTTTCAAATTATTGTTTCGACTTAACAATAATTATTCGTCTAAATTTCTGAGATGAAGCTTGATAATTGATATTACCAAGAATATTTAGACTATGGAACTCTTTTTTTTTTCTTTTCTTTTTTTTTTTTTTGTTATACTCATAAAATTCAGGTTGATTTGTCCTTCAGCCTTCTTTAGGTGTTTCATGTGGAATTCTGGAGTCCGTACAAAACCCTTTCTTTTAACCTCGGGGATAGACTGTTCCAGTTCTGTTAACCATGACAGGTTACAAGTGTTAAGTTGTACTAAGTGTCCATTGTTATTCGTATCAGTTGCTGCAATTGAACCAGCAACCTCCAGATAATTTCAAACGCCAATGCACTGCAACATGTTTCCTTGCCGGATAGAATTGGGACAGTCAACTCATGTTCAATAAAGAGTTCTGCTGAAGATTCTGTGTGGACTCCCAGATTCCGATATGGAACACCAGAAGAAGGCTGAAGTATAAATCGGTCGAAATACTGTGGGCATAACAATAAAGATGGGTCACTAGTCCGAATATTATAAGTAATAATTATTATAATTTCATTGAAGACACTATATGGTATCTCGAAACTAATGATCATAATAATCATGATTTTAATATTTTACCTTCTATGACTATTATCAATACAAATAATTCACTCTGAGTTATGTGGTATCAAATATTCAGATCACTTGAATATATTTATTTGACACATAGATCTCCTAGATAGGAGCCTTGCTGGTACTAACAATCCGGGTCAAAATGGAAATGGAATTGATAGCAATGTAGAGAACATTATATCCCTAGAGTTCAAGACGGGAGACTTAAAACCGGACACTTTATTGTCGCATCGTGAATAATATTTTATTTATTTATTCCTTTTTTGGTGTGAGGGTTCTCATCATTTTCAAAAGGATACAGACAGTGCATTCTAGGCCCTCACTCTCTCTCTCTCTCTCTCTCTCTCTCTCTTTTATCTATCTATCTATCTTTATACACACACACACACACACAGAAAAGGTAAAACAAGAAAGATATAGGTTTTATGCTTTGTTTGTTTGCCGACGCGTTTTGACAGTAATTTTTTTTTTTTCTGAATGCAAAAATATTTTATCATAATTATTTTAGAATGAGAAATAATTATGACTGACAAATTTTGATTCTCTAGGAAATCAGTGACAGAAATGTAACAGTCACCCACACAATACGCTATTGTAGCAAGCTGGAAGCGAAGCAATACTTGACTAATTTCGACTAGGTGAGAAATGTTTTCTACTCGGAATTTTTGACCATGATGAAAAATGGTTATAGTAAAAACCAGATTATGACCGAAAAATAGGACCTAAAAGATTTTCCGAATATTTGTGACTTGAGCTTAAGTAAAAAGTTCATTATCTGACAAAAATGCATTCATGGAATATGTGTAGATGAGGTTTATATTCTCCTTTGAGTATCGCACTCCAAACATCGGTGTTGTAATGTTTTGATACAATTGTTAAAAAATAAAAATAAAAATCAACAGCAATTATGACGCCATCATATGAATTTTACCAATGAGTCTGAATGATCAAATAAATTTATACATTTGTTTGATTAACCAAAATGGCATATTTTTGGGTTATTTAATGTCAAATACTTCTAGAAAAACAGTGGAGGTACTTTTTACCCCATAGATTGGAGGATAAAGAGGTTCATACTTTTCCCAAGAGTACTTGTCAAATAGTGAACGTAATAGCGAATCTGGAGTTCAAACTTGCTTATCACAATGCATCAGCCCAGCATAGTAACACTCCCGACGTTACATTGAGATCGCATTTGATAGAAGTAGAATAGACGTCGTATATTTTGTACATAGGTCAACAAGAAAAAATTTGTACTAATTAAATAAAGACTTTTTGTTATAATCCCGAGTTTAAAAATCGGATCAGAATTCAGATTCACTGATGTTATTTTTGATTGCTTAGAATTTTAAAAACTATTAAACTTTTAGTGCAAATAATCGCAGAATTCTTTTTATATCAATATCAGACAGTCATTAAATAGCTACCATTTAGATGAATAGAATAGGATTTCATGACGATATTTGGTATATATTTGGATAAAAAATCAAGTTATAAGTTATAAGCCCGCTCGAATGTGCTTGCTGATTATAAAGGGTGTTAAGGACATTATATATATATATATATATATATATATATATATATATATATATATATTATCAGATAAGTCTGACTTCCATATGTGACATCATATATAGCTACTATACCATGACTACTGGCTATTGATGTCATTTTCCGTCGATGGGACACCGCTTCTGAGGTAGGTGAACTTTTCCACTAGTTTCAGAGAACCAACATTTCGTGTGGAGATGTTGACCCTTTGATTAAAGAACATGTACAGCACGCTAACTGATCGTAGAGAGCAAAAGCTTGACGGAAATTGCACCAGGATGCTACGAGCTATATCAAACAAATCCTGGAAGCAACATGCCGACAAAACAGTAGCTGTACTGCCAACAACCATCCATTTCGAATACCATCCAAATTATACGAGCAAGACATGCGAGTTACTGATGTAAGAGCTAGGACAAACCTATTCGTGACGTTCTTCCATGGACCCATTCACACGGACACGCAAGTGTAGAACGACCAGCCAGAATTTATCTACAGCAGTTCTGTGTAGACATGCGATGTGGCCTGGAAGACATATCCGGGAGCGATGGATGATAGAGATGGATGACGAGATAGAATTAGGGAATTCCGTGCTAACGTCAAGACATGATATATATATATATATATATATATATATATATATATATAAATTTGCATGAACTTCATGTAGGACAAGTTAATATCATTAAGCGAAGTTTGGCTGGTTCAATTCTGAGTTTTCTATCTCATAGAATTCTTGCAATGCCATCATTAAAAGTACAGTCTGCCCTACTATTATTTAATGCATTTCTTTCCCAATGACATTAGCTTTATGTATTATACAAACAGCTTCGTCCAGTATTTGAACTGGGGCCTTCACATACATATCGTATATATTGTATATTGTATACTTTAGATTGTATATATATATATATATATATATATATATATATATATATATTAATATGAAAGGAAAATAGTATGGAAAAAGAAGTAATGATTTCAATTATATTTTTCTTCTAATATCACACCTGAATGTGCTTGTATATTTTGGCTTGTCGGTAAAGTGTTCGCCAATGGTCCGGGGAACCGGGTCCAATCCCAGGTCGCGTCATGCCAAAGACTTTAAAGATGGTACTTGATACCTCCTTGTTCAACACCCAGCAATATCAGGTACGTATCAAGGGTTAAGTGGAGCAATTCAGGGAAAGGAGTAACGCCTTCCTCTACACCTCAGTGTAGTAGCTATTGAAAAGTGAGCCTTCTGGTCACCCTCGACTATGGTCGTCAACTTTACTTAAATATATATATATATATATATAAGAAGAAAAGATTACGATGAGCGAGTTTCAGGTGGGTTTACAAAAGGTAAACATCAACTTTAGTTATTTTAAGAACATGATATTCGTTGGAGTCGCTTATTAAAAGGTATTCACCTCATGACAAAGATCGCAGATTTCAAAGTCATGCATGCGCAGTAACTTACTAGAATTGAGATGCATATCAAAATATCATACTCACAACACACACACACACACACACACACATATATATATATATATATATATATATATATATATATATATATATATGTGCAGATAAGAGTGTTAAAAATATACATCTAATCCTTTTAGAGCCTCTGTGTGTATCTGTACATAAATGCTCTAATTCCTAAACAAATAAATGAAAACTGTATATTAGAATGTATGTTTTTTTTGTGTCTGTGTGATTAAAATTTAATGCACACAAAAATAAGCTTATACCGATATAATGCACTATCTATCTATCTATCTATCTGTGTGTGTGTGTGTGTGTGCTTTGGTTGGTTTCGGAGATTCCAAATCTGTTATCGTAGAACAAAAATGGCATACATTAACAGGCAGCTAGAGGTAGATAAGGGCATTTCACCAATGCCAAGTGAATTGTCGCATCTTTGCATAACAGACAGACTAGAGTTCAGTACAACCCCGTTAGCCACTGCAACACGAGGACATAAAAATACAGACAAATGGATGGACAAACGTACGTTGAGACAATATATCGATTAATTATTGTCCTTCGTCTAATTATATATACCTAATTATATATACCTATATAGGTAAATACATATTTAACTCGAGGGAAAGTTTTTTTTTTCCCACCAGTGTTAGCAGATTGTTTTGTTTCTAAATGCCAGCAGGTCTCCTTATTTCAAAAATGCTGTCGTTTGGATTTCCACTCTTCCTCTAATTCCCAAGTCCTCTTGTCCCTGTACTAAACTTTGAATGACTGTACCGAGCTCCTCATTTACGAGTTGTATCACTATCAATTTTACGTTCCATAGTTTTTTTCTCTAACAAGGTTTTAGTTTTACCTGTGGTCAGCCGGAGCGGCAAAGTCCACAATTCGCCTTGCCCAGACGGCTAGAGCCGTAGAATACACCGACTACTTCTCTGCAGATGGGTGAGACCCGCCCCCAACGGGTCTGCTGGATATGACACTAAACAATCTGATGGTGAGATTCCAACAGTGCAGGAGCTTTGGGGAATGCGGAGTACCCCTTTATTGCCATCGCTCCCAGGTCCACTCTAGCCCGGAGTCGTAGCACCTAATAAGGGTCCTATCTATGGGTTAAATAGAGCTAAACAGTCGTTGGCATTTACTATTTTTATGAATTTGAACTGCGTATAGATGCTGAACTGAAATGTTTGAAATAGAACTCTTTTTCACAACTAAACTGTGCTTACATTTAAACAGCGCGCATATGCTAAACTGTATTATTTGAAATTGAACTGTTTTTGAAATTGAAACTGTACTTACACTAAACTGTATTGTCATATATAACTGCTTGAATAGTTTGAAATTGAAGTGCCTTTGACGATTAAACTGTGTACTCATCCTAAACTGAATTGTTTGAAGTGGTTATTTATATAAAAATGGATTTGGCATTAAATAACCTACAAAGGTTGATATGCTATAAAATCCACCAAACCAAACCAAACCAAACCCTAATTTTCCAGGTTCTTAATTTTTTTCTTAACTGTAATTAGATCTGCCCGTCTAGCCAAGATTAGATGATCCATTTGCATCACAAAATTCCAGAGAATTTTGTGCGACCAATTCTTTATGGCAGATTTTGTGTTGTGCATATACCAATTTTTCCATGGTCAAATTTAAACTTCTTGTACAATTCCCATTGGATCACCTCCAGACAGTCGGGTCTAGTTTTATAATCTTTTAGCGTTAATTTACTGCATTGATCGTATCGTTCCTACCATCACATAATCTACATCAACTATTTTGTTGCGTATAGTCGATTTTTGATTTTGCAGGCTCACGGAGTTCCTTTGAATTGATATCAGGAGAGATCTCTGTTAAGATTTTCCTCTCTTAGTCATATCCAAGTTTTCTGGAGTAAGATTCCGTTTGTTTGTTGCTTGAAATGTACATAGATTTGTTTTTCTTCTCATTTCTGTTTTCTGTTTTCTTTTTTCTTTTTTTATTGTTTCTGGTGACTGTTATCAGTCTCTCCCTGCATTTTTAATGCAGTCTTTGTATTGATACATCAACTCTATCTTTACTGCTGGTAAATCCTCTTCCACTTTTATTTTTTTTTATACATGCAACCCTCTACCTCATCTCTAAAAATTATGGTCTTATGCATAGTCGTAAGGTTTCTTGTTCTCTCGTTCATATGTAGATATTCTTCTCTCGTCGACTCTAAGAACGGCACCGAGCGTCTCATGGGTGGTGGGCAGCTCAGGTATTTATCCCGTGGATAAGATTTCTGTTTTCACGTTTTCACCTTGTGAGTTTTTCACCTCAAGGTTAGCGGATGGTCTTTCAATTGAGTCTTAAAGAACGCATTATTCCTAAAGTCTCCTGGACCCTCAGTACTCTAGCTAATCTTAATAATAAAGGAGTCTAGATAGTCTCCTGTCATCCTCTGGTTTTTAAGTCTTCCTGTCCTTTTACCAAGCCTTTCAGAATGTTCAGAGCGCCCATTGCTAAACAATTGTTATCACTGTCACCTTCATATTTCTATTATTATTATTATTATTATTATTATTATTATCAAAAGAGTATTTCTAAATCATGCAAATGAAAAAAACCTTTATGCAATGACAGGTAATCCAAAACATCATACATTTACATATACGCCTCCATATATATATATATATATATATATATATGTGTATATTTATTTCATCCAGAGACGGACTCTTTCATTTTATCACGTGAAATGCTTCAAGCTAGGATCGAAATGCAGCCAACTTCATGTCAGTCTGATATCTTACCCCAGAGCCACCATTGTTCTCTGTGTTTTTGAATAAATTTTTACGCATTTTTTTACGTATACGCTATCGGCTTACGAGAGAACACAATTCATGTGAAGAGATTGACGCTCTTCTGTCTTCATATCAACAAATTAATGTTTTTGTCTAATTATTTGTGTGTGTGTATGTATGTGTGTGTGTGTGTGTGCATTTATTTTTAAGTCTTAGCGTTGATGTATCTGTGTGTGTGTGTGTATCCAATTTTTGTAATGCATGTAGATTTTTTTTAAGATTATCTCCTTTCTCAAAAAAATTTAATTCGCCCGGGAATATAAACGTTCAATCAAAATACATCTTATCAGTATGTGAGGTTTATTCATATTTTCTTCATCTTGATAAATATAAATTGCCAATTTACAATGTATAATTTTGGCCAACCATAGTCGAGGGCGACCCGAAGGCTTCCTTTTCAAAGGCTACGTCTACAAAATATTCGGATGGGCACTACGACTTTCCTTGAATTACTCCACTTACTTTATCATGCTGAGGCATCGAGTGCCATTTTTCTTAGACTTTCAAGTAACTCGACCTGGAATTGAACCCCAAACTCTCGGATCATCAGCAAACATTCCAATCATTATGATAATGAATCACTATAACATGCATCGTTTTTGAGTGCTATTGAACCGCCACATACTCACTTAACAGCTAAACGTTCTACCCTTGTGATACAGGGACATCGATTGAGTATATATATATATATATATATATATATATATATATATATATATATATTACATGGGTAATTACCGACGTAGGAGCCAGTATCATACATCAAATTGAAGCGAGTTCTCAGTGGATCACATCCCTTCTTCTCTGCATAGTCACTGTTTCACTAAATAGCAAAGTTCCAACTTTGAATGAGATCCTGGAGCCCTGACTCGAAACATTCTGTTGATTGTTCTTTGAAACGTTCATCACTACAATTTTTATTTCCTTCTCACTGACATAATGTTTGCCTCTTAAACTCTTTTTTCATGAGCCGATAGTTTAAAGTCGCTACATATTTTGAGTACGGAGGATGCGGTAAATTGTCCACCCGAATCAAGAACTTGTGTGTGGTCTACCATTGTCATGCAGAAGAAAGACATTATCGATAAGCAAGTTAAGTCTCACAGAGAGAGAGAGAGAGAGAGAGTAAGGTAAGCCTCATGGTCCATGTTAACCTTGAATCTGTGAGCAATATTTAGCTTACTGTGTTTCCCAAATCGAAAGCACACCTCAGTAGACGAAGTTAATGAACTGTTTACATTTTGAAACAGGTGTTGCATATTGATCTTCCTTTGACAGAGCCTTCAGTTAGGTATTACAGGAAAACAAGCAATGCGTGGGTATAAGCAGATAACCTGAAACTTGAACCAGAAGGCATATGTGGACGTTATAAAATTACAAATACACGGGTACCCTCAAACTGAACGGTCAATTATGGTAAGTCGCTGTCAGTTGGCAGTCAAAAAGCAGTCGGATTCAGAGAGCGGCTGGTGAGTGCCCAGACGGGGAACATGTGGCCCCCGGCAGACACTGGGTGAGAACCTTTTGTCAAAGCATCAATGATGTAGGACCCTGGATATGGAATCACAACGTGGATTTAAAGAAGATCAATATAGCAATCCTACGTCAGCCTGTGTACGAGTCCTTCGTCTCTGTCTTTGTCTGTGTATCTGTCTCTCTCTCTCTCTCACAATTCCAACCAAGTTCAGAACCGTCGAGTAATAAAGAAAGACATATATTTTTCTATAAACAAGCTAGTGACGAAAAAAAAAAAAAACATCAAATTTGTGTCAGAGAAGAGTTTCTAATTCCAGTGGTATGAACAAGATATTAATCGATGCGTGCCTTCCTAAGATAAATAAATTTAGGTTTAGTGATTTATTATTCAGTAAATGATGTGAAAAAAAGTGAAACTCATTATAGCATATATAGCTTATAAAGACAAATTATATATATATATATATATATATATATATATATATATATATATATATTGGCAGCATTTCTTTATTAATACAAATTTCGTTGAACATAATAGACATTTTCTGTCTTCATGTTTTCTTGTTGATCCTTTCATATTGCCGTATTGATTTTATAGTATTCGGCAGGAATTGATAGATATATTTTCCATAATTGTTTATTTCCCATTTACTTTCTGCCCGTCTTTGGGACATCATCAGGGGAGGATTTATGACAAAATGATGTAACTTTTGTATGAGTCGCATA
>OY757905.1:121470533-121478033 GCA_963585895.1 Sepioteuthis lessoniana | reverse complement strand
TATCATTTACGTATGTACATTTACGGTTATAATTTACGGTGTTTTCCTACACTCACCAATATATTAAAGTTACAGTGCCATATATCATCATCATCATCATCATATCGCGCTGGTATCACGGATATCCCTGACCCTCTCTCGCCACTCCTCCCTATCGTTCATCGCCCTAGGTAGGTCTTCAGGACAACATCCCGTATCCTCACATAGCTGCTGAATGTATGTTCGTGCTGGTCGTCCAGCTTTTGCACGGCCATGTGTGGGGGTCCATAGGAGTACATCTCTTATGAGTTCGTCCCTGCTTCTCCAGCAGTGTCCTGCATGTCTGGCTCGTCTAACTTGAATAGTTTTCGTGATAGGGGGGCTGGTGGCCGTACAGTTGGTGTCTTGTGGGGTGTTGCTGCCAGGACTTGTTTAAGATTGCACGTAGCATTCTTGTGTAATTGCCGTCTAGCTTCTTCTCCAGCCGTTTCGTTAGCGTCCATGTAGTGCAGCCATATAGCAGTATCGATGTGACCGCTGCCTGGAAGAAACTGCGTTTCATTTTATCGGTTAGGTCTGATTTCCAAATTATCGATAACCTATTGATAGCTGTCCATGCTTTCGCTAACCTCGTTTCGATTTCCTTTTCGGCTTTATATATATATATATATATATATATATATATATATATATATATATATTATAACAGTGCAGTGTAGAGTTGTTTCTATTTCACTTGGTGGGTTTGTGGCCGACCAAATGCGATATAATTTGGAGAGTGCTCAATAGCTATGATAGAGCTATTATATAATAATAACGATAAATAAAAACATATTAGTTTATATTAGTTTATATATATATATATATATATATATATATATATATATATATATATATATCATAGCCTCGGTGTTGATCTGAGACTAATGGTTTCATGCGGCTTCATTACGACAATCATCATTTGTTTGTTAGAGTGATTTCGGATTACACTAACAGTTATTTCTTCAGTGAAATCAGCAAACACACACACACACACACACACACCATATAAAATATCAAAGACAATTTGGGGTGATAATGACTAAAGTAGACACAATCGGAGAAAAAAAAAGAGGAGTGACCGCTATATAAGCCCATAACCAAATGAAAAGCATTCAAACTTCAAACACAAGTAAATTCAAGTCCTAGTGCCATATATGTTATCTGAAGAAAGTAACAAATTGGAAATATACAGGTATGTAAGACCAAAATAAATAAATGATTCTTAAAAGATACAAATCTTTTCATGGGCGTATTAATTATATATATATATATATATGTATATATATATTCTACGTTGTTTAGCCTTGACATGTGAGAGCACAGAAATACAGTTCCGCATATGAACACTTGGACTCCCTACACAAGGGATTTGTTTATTGATCTGAACATTTATGTTGAGTTGGGGTGTCCCTGTGGTGTAATGTTTAAAACGCTGGACTGTGGATTTACATTTCATCTGGAGGTTATATATATATATATATATATATGTGTAGAGAGGGAGAGAGATACAGGGTGCAAAAGCAAAATATTACATTATTCTTAAAGCGTTGTTATTTAGTCTGATTAGATAACATTTTTAAAAAAAATTATTTACATTCAGCCTAATATGATTGAGCAAGGAAGGAAATGACAAAGAATCTATGATTTGCTTAACGCTGAAACAAATCCACGATTTGTTTACCATATACAAAGCCAAGGAAGCTATTCACGAAAAGAGACTTCCTTAAGGAAAAGAGGCAGTTGAGGATTAAACAAAAAAATGGAAAGAATGTTTTTCGACTGCTCTCGCTATGGCTATTAAAAACTCGACAACGTCAATAAGAAAGCACGCTAATGAATTAAAACTCTACGAGAAAACTATGAAGATTGCTATTAAAAATAATTAAACCCAAACCTTAAATGCCTTCATTTAGTTATATTGGGCCTTTTAGAAAACAAAACAACTGCACGTTCCTATTCAGATATTAGTTCACTTAAGACTGCAACTGAAGAAGAATGTTAAAAAATATCTGAAGATTTATTTTGAAGGCTTGCAAATTGTGTCAAAAGCGTGTTGATACAATAACGGAAAAAACGGTGGTCACATTGAGTAAATTTAATCTTTTGTGTCTATCTTCTCATCTTCCCAATTTATTATTTATTCTTTGAGTTAAAATTAATCTTGTTTTATAAAAGAGTCATTTATTGTTATAATTGAATATTCTTAGTTTTGCTTCCATACTATATATATATATATATATATATATATGAGCGGTATGATACTAAGTCTAACGTAAAGTTGACCGGATTTCTATCCCGGCTTCAAGCGTCCTATGCGTCTACTCCACTGAAGAATTGTGATACAACGAAACAGTCTGTGGATGACAATATATATATATATATATATATGTGTGTGTGTGTGTGTGTGTGTGTGTGCGTGTGTGTGCGTGTGTGTGCATGTGTATAAGCGGATGTATGTGATATTTTTACATCTTATATAACTGAGAAAGAATAACACACACACACACACGCACATATATATACACTGTGTGTGTGCATTTTCTCAGATCCACTATAGTTGTAGAATAATAATAATACATTTACCAGTAGATACATGTGTGTATATATATATATATACACACACATACATATATACCTATATATATATATATATATATATATATATATATATATATATATATGTGTGTGTGTATATATATATATATATATATATATGTGTCTGTGTGTTTGTGTGTGTGTGTGTCTTTGTGTATATATATATATATGTGTGTGTGTGTGTGTATTTATATATATATATATATATATATATATATATATGTGTGTGTGTGTGTGTGCGCGCGCGCACATTTGAAACGAAGCAGTATGTGACGGGGAAGTTCTATTTCTCATGCCTTGAAGAATGTGATGTACGCCTCTACGGCTATTTTTCCTCTGATTGGTAGTATTTTTAATGTCCTCTCCATGACTCAAATAGATATGTTTGATAACTCTTCCTATTCATTGGGACTTTATACCCCACAACCAACAAGAAAACACTTTAAAAATCAGCCACACAAAAAATTAATTGAAAACATATAATGAACGTTATTTTACAACCTTGTGGCACACAATTACCCTAGACGAGTCGTCATGCCATTAAAAATCAATAACATATTCAATTAATCTTCATGTCTTTCACATGCTCCAACATAATTTAAAACTGGCTATAAAATACTGAAGCTCCAATTAAATTTGCATCAGACTATGTGAATTCTTTTTTAGAAGTCAAATAGAAAAACTGAATTCCAGTTTCAAGGTACGATTTTTATATTGTTGTGTATATGTAAGTATTCTTCACTGTTTTTTAAATAAATTATCATAGTCGACTATTAGGACCGGCACGCAATGATTTCACATGTCACCTAGTACTTGTTTATTTGGTAATCACGTTAGTCTGAATCCATAAATATTTGACCAGATGTTTGTGTGTTGTTGCGCCATTGTAGATACAATGAAAAGGCACGCTCTCAGGATATCTCCTCTGAGTTCAGATTACACCCAATGCACTAATATCTCTTCGTTGCCTTCTTTATAACTGAAACATTCTCAACCCATAGAAAATCCGTCAGTAATTTGAATACGCCACTCGGACGTTGTTCACGAAGAAAGGTCGACATGTGTTTGTTGAAACGAGTTTGTACGCAACATGACGGGTCCATCACATTGCGTTTACGGTCTCGTGGATCTGCCGAACCATATCAGGTAGTCATGGCGGTGTGACTGCTGTAGACATGATTAAGTTCGTTAGCTGAATACTAATCCGTTGATGTATCGATTGCAGGGTTTCGCTATTATACCTTTTTTTTTTTCTATGTATTTTTTGTTTTTATTTTATTTCCGTACAAGAAAGGTAGGCCTGTCACCACAAAATGTTATGAATGCTGATGTAGACGTGGAAGGTTTAACGTGTATTTTATCCACACTCACACATAAAAATATGAGCTCACTCACAATGGTCATATATATATATATATATATATATATATATATATATATATAGGGGGAGTCAGATGTGTATCTGTATGGCGTCTTTTGAGATAGATTATGTCCAGGTCATGCCGGCAATCGAATTCCCTTGGTGAAGACTAGCTGATATAGAAGTATGAATATTTTTAATACGTGAATAAGATATATAATATGTAGATATTATATAGGAATACTATATGTGCAGGGTTATATATGGCAGTTTGTATATATATATATATATATATATATATATATATATATATATACTACTTTTACAAAGTATGTTTGTATGTGATATTTTAATTATTCTCACACGTGTATAAATACACGGTGCACATCCATATCATATGTTCCGTAGAATGTTCAGTTATGCTCATATAGTCAAACACACACACACACACACACACACACACACACACATATATATATATATATATATATAGCCATGGCCAAAATTGTGGAGCGCCTATAAAAAATTGAGATAATAGTTTAAACCTACGTATTTGAAGGTTACGAATCGTACAGTGAACAATTGAGAGCAAATGTAAAATATTTAACAGTAGATTGTAGTATTTTTTTGGGTTTAAAGCCTCTCTCAAGAGCTTTAGCTGAGTTTCGTACTAAATTCATTCCAATATTCAAAATGATTTAATGTCATACTAAAGGTTGTTTCGTAATTTTCGGGTAATATTTGATTCCTACCAGTGCTATAATAGTATATTTAATTGAAAATGCCTCCAAAGAACCGTTTTCAGAGATTAAAAGGGCACAAATTGTTTGCTTTATCTGGTGAAGGATATTCTCAGGTTGAAATTGCCAGGAAGATGGAATGTTCAAGGAAGGGGGTTCAAACAATGATTAAAGGGTACAAGGAAGCAAAGTCTTTCAAAAATAGAAAAGGACAAGGCCGTAAAAAGTCTACAACCAACAGGGAAGACAGATCTTTAAAAAGAGCATCCCTTGCAGATTGGAGGAAAAGTTCTTCAGCGCTTCCTTCTGAATTTAGGGAGGGTGCAAACAAAAACATATCAGCTCGAACAGAGAGAAGAAGGTTATTAGAAGTGAGATTAAACGGATGCAAAGCCTGGAAGAAGCCATACTTGTCTCAGGCCAACAAGAAAAAACGACTGGAATTTGCAAAAAAACATGAAAATTGGACACCTGATGATTGGGGCAAAATTGTTTGGTCTGACGAAAGTAACTTTGAGGTAAGTTAACAGTTTCTATTTCCTAAACTTTGGATGTAATAATTGAAATTTTTATGTGAATACACATCCATAACATTTATTCAAAAATTGCAACAAATTATTTTTTTTTCATCAGATTTTTGGCACACCTGGAGCGGTTTATATTCGCCATCGGGAAGACGAGACATTTCATCCTGATTGTGTAGTTCCAACTGTAAAATTTGAAGAAGGAAGCGTAATGATTGGGGGCTGCATGGCTACTTCAGGCACTGGAATGTTGTACACATGTGAGGGCAGAATGAACTCCACAATTTATACTAACATGCAAGACCAGGTTTACCGAACCTCTTTGACTAAAATATTTAATAATAACATTCCAAGTGATGTAATATTCCAACAAGACAATACTCCATGCCATACATCAAAAGTTTAAATTGGTTGGTTTGAGAAAAAAGGGATTACAGTGATGAAGTGGCCACCTCAGTCTCCAGACCTAAATCCCATTGAAACTGTGTGGTCCCATTTAGGGAAAAGAGTTAGAATGCACAAATCTTCATCAAAAAAAGAATTAGAGGCCAAACTTCATGAAGAATGGCAAAAAATAGATCCTACCACCAGCAACAACTTAGTCAATAATATGCAAAAACGAATAAACTCTTATTAAGGCAAAAGGAGGACATACCAAATATTGATCGTTGTCATAAATGTTTACTCCACTATTCTTAACCTTTAAATATATAAGTTTGAATCATAATTTCGATTTTTCATTGGTGCTCAATAATTTTGGCCAAGGCTATATATATATACTCAAACACGTACACATAAACATGCACTCATCTATATATCTCTATATATATACGACGAGGTTTTGAAATATCCTCAACTCTAATAAGAAAGGAATGTCACATTTTATACACTTTTCTTTTTTTAACCTTTTTCAAGTTTTTTAAACCAGCGTTAGCTGATGGTTTCTCACTGGAGTTTGAGTGACGACAAGTCTCCTCCCGTCTCCAGGACTCTTCTGAGTTTTCGGTCCATTCTCAATAATGCTATAGTTTACATGGTCTCCACTTGTCTTCTTATTTCCAAGTCCCCCACTTCCTGTGCCCACCCTTTGGTGACTGTACCGAGAGTACCAATTACAATTGGTATCACCGTCACTTACATGTTCCTCAACCATTCCAGTTCTTGACTACGTCAATTTAATCATCTTTCTCTTTGCTTTCTTTCAATTTTACACTCAGGTCAGCCGGGGCCGTTAGCTGGTTGTTTCTCATTGGAGTTTGATCGAGAGCAAATTTATACGGGTCTCCTGGACTCTTTCTCAGTATTTTAACTGATCTAATATGAAGTTATAGACAGGATGATATCTCTTTTTTCCCTTTGCTGTAATTTAGATGGGCTTCACTTGTTTTCTTATTTCCAGATCCCCCAGTCGCTGTGCCTCTCCTTTGGTGACTGTACTAATAGCTCCAATTAAAATTGGTATAAACGTCCCTTCCATGTTCCACAGTTTTTAAATTCCTTAGCAAGGTCAAGATATTTCACCTCTTTTAATTTTACTCTGAGGTTAACCAGGACAGCAAAGTCCAAGATTTTGCTAATTCTCATTTTTTTTGGTTGATTATGATAAAGTCTGGTCGTTTATTTTATTATTGTAATTATCATCATACTCCTTGAAAGTTCTTCACACAAGCATTAGCTGTTGGTATTCCACCGTGGTCTGTGTGACAGTAACTACACTTAGGTCTACGGTACACTATTATTATTCTGGCTGATCATAAAAACGCTGTAGAATGATTTGTCCTCCGATTTTTCTTCTGTTTCTGGCTTCTTTTCTAGCCTTTCGGGACCGTACTGATTGCGCTAATCATAATTGTTATTACTGTCAAACTTATGTTCCAAGGATGTCTCATTTCTCTGGAAGTATTTGTTTTTTTTTTTTTTTCGCTTTCTTTGATTTTCACACTGATGTCCACTATCATTATTATTATTATTATTATTATTGTAGTTTTGTCACATCAGTGTCAACTGATTGTCTTCCTCTATAGTTTTGAGTGACAGCAAGTCTCCTGAAGTCTCCAGAAGTCTCCTGAACTCTTCTCAGTATTCTGGCCGTTCTCAATAATGATGTAGTTTGGATGGTCTCCACTCGTCCACCAATTTCCAAGTCCTCTAGTCCCTTTAATAATCCTTTAGTTACTGAACCAAAAGCACCAATAACAATTGGTATAATTGTCACCTTCATGTTCCATAGTTTTTTCAATTCTCTAGCAAGGTCGAGTTA
>OY757905.1:121432708-121467833 GCA_963585895.1 Sepioteuthis lessoniana | reverse complement strand
TATATATATATATATATATATATATATTAACAAAAAATCAGACGCTAGAGGTGGAATTATTTCTGGCCAAGAACACAGACACGGTGATCTGATCAAATCCTGGACGAAGATTTTATATATCCCTGATACGTTTCTATCAATCCAACTATTCTCCTTATAGGTAGAGGTAAATAGTAGTGTATGCCCTTTTTAACCTTATATGGTAGTCGTCTCACGTGAAAAAATCTCTGAATTCAAACCGGTTAATTCCACCTCTTTTTAAACTTATATAAGGTTAAAAAGGGTTTACACTACTATTCACCTCTACCTATAGGAAGAATAGTTGGATTGATAGAAACGTATCAGGGATATATAAAATCTTCGTCCAGGATTTAATATGTATTAATTCCACCTCTAGCGTCTGATTTTTCTTAATATATATATATATATATATATATATATATATATATATATATATATATATATATATATATGCGGGGGGGGTGCTCGCATGAGTACGAGAGTGCATCCATGTGTATCCATGTGCGTCCCATAAATCCGAAAAAGCGTTACCATGGTGCAAAGACAATATATGTGGCTGCAAAACTCTATCAAATCCGTAACAAAAACTAAGAAAATCGCAAAATATTCAAATGAAAATAGCTTTGCTAATAACATCTCAGCCAAGTCGGCTGGGGTAGTAGAAAACACCGACTGATTCTCTACAGAGGAGTCAGACCCTTCTCCTCCACCGGGTGTCCCGAGTACGACATTTAACCATCTGATGTGGAGGCTCTATCCTGGGAGATTTTGGGGATGTGGAGTACCCCTTTATTGACATTACTTCGAAATCCACTCTGACCAGGAATGGTAACACCTAAAATGGACATCTATTGTTCAAATGAAACTGTTTAATCTTTAAACTCTGTGCAAACAAATGAGTTATACAAAATCGAATTGCTTAAAATAGAAGTTTTTTTATAATTTAACTGTGTGTAAAGAAATTACCGATGTTCAATTGCATTGTAAATAATACATAACAATACTTGAAACCATTTAACTCTAAGCAAAGAAATGACTGATATTGAATCGTGTATTTGATATTAAATAGCAACACTTAAAAATCTTTAACTGTGAGACTAAATTAAATCATTGGCATTACATAACAATACTCAGAAACATTTGCCTGTGAGCAAATGAAGGAATAGCGTGTATTAGAATAATTATTGTAAAATAGAAATACATGTGACTTCATCACTGTGTGCAAACAAATGATTAATACTGAGTAGAATTTATAGTAATAGATAGTAATAATTGAACCATCTCAGCGTGTCGAAAAAAATTGTAACACTGATATGCAAACACATTAATTTTAACTCGTTTTAAGATGAAATTACCGACAAACTATATATATATATATATATATATATATATATATATATATATATATATATATATATATATATGAATTGAGCTCTCTGGTAGCCGGTAGGGTATGAAAAAATGTAAACAAAGGCTGCTGCTGCTGTTTGCTAATTATAAAATACCTAAAATTCTCTTAGCCAACGTAGTCCGCTTGTGGCCGTGTGATCTGAAGCCTTAGTCTATAGTGAAGTTGGACGAGTTTCGATTTCGGCTTCGAGAGTCCTTCGTGTCGAGCCACACTGAAGAGTTCTGATAGAACGAAACAGTCTGTCTGTGGATGATTATATATATATATATAATCAGCATTTGGTATTAGATAACCTGTAAGGGTTGACATGCCGTAACATAAAACCTACCATCTTTAATGATTTAAGTGGTCTTTTTCTCGATGACAGAGTAAGTATTTATTTGTTATAATATATAATCATTACCGTGATTTTAACAAAAAATATTAATATGTACAATTCAAAAAACGAGTGTAAATATTTTATATATATTCTTACCTTTTTTGGTGGATATTGGAAGTCTACCCCAATATATCTTTGTTTACAAAGTTCTAGCACTTAATAATTTACGCATAAAAATAACTTAATACATTTTTACTTTTGCTGAAATATATTATAGAGGAAATATTAATGATATTATGGCGTCTTTACTTTATTTAAAATGTGAGTTCACCGAAGAATCTGTGGTAGTTTTCATCATTATTATTATTGGACTATCCACCCCTCTCACTCACTCCCTCTTTCTCTCCCTCTCTTTATATATATATATATATATATATATATATATATGTGTGTGTGTGTGTGTGTGTGTGTTTGTGTGTGTGTGTGTGTGTTTTTAAGTATATGGTCTTAAGTTCCTTGTCCATGACTTGCAGAAAAATTTACTTATATATCACTTTAAGTGTCTGTTTAAGGCTGATAATGTGGGTCGAATCATTCAAATATCAGAAATAGATTCGCTTCACTAGTATGTGTGTATGCACAAATTGCATACACACGCTCATATATATATATATATATATATATATATAGAGAGAGAGAGAGAGAGGTGAGAGATAGAGAGAGAGAGAGAGAGGACGAGGGAAAAATGAGTGATAACCGTGAGATGATACACACGCTCATATATATATATATATAGAGAGAGAGAGAGAGAGGTGAGAGAGAGGACGAGGGGAAAAGAGAGTGATAACTGTGAGATAACATATATTGGTCAATAGAAAAGCATACTTAATAATTTTCACAAGGAAATACATAATTACAACTACTATCTTGTACGAAATAATGAATTTACAATTTTATGTTAGCAAATAATCGTTCCTATTTAACTGATATAAACTGCTTTGATGTTTTTCTTTAATGACACATCGACCTGTATTGGTTATTTAATGCCAAAGCTTTCCTTGTAGAATAATAGCAGTGATGCTATTAAGTCCATTCATTTGGAAGGATAAATGGTTTCCTACCTATTACGAGAACATTAATTAGAATGTGAACATAACAACATGCCTGTAGTGTGAATTTGCTTTATTTGAAGCCGGGTTCCAGCACATTCGCTGTGATACCATTTGTCTACCCTCAGTAAAAACAACAACACCAACAACTACCACAACAATAATGATAATAACCAAGACATTGCTTGAACACTAAAAAAAAAAACAATGGAACATGAAAGTGACAGTCATACCAATTGTAATTTGTGCACTAGGAAAAATATCCCAATGATTAATAAAGTGACTGGAAGACTTTGAAATTAGAGGAAAAGAAGAAACGATACTAACTAAAAAAGTATTATGATCGGGCAGAATACTGAGAATAGTTTTGTAGACTTGAGGATATCTTTTTTCACTTAAACATCTACTAATGTTGGTGGGAAAAAGTCTCAAAGTACTACTACTACTACTACTACTACTACTACTACTACTACTACTACTACTACTAATAAGATCAATAATAATATTACTAGTGAATTGAAAAAAAAATGGAATGTAAAATTGACAATTATACCGATGATTGGTGCTTTTGGTACTGTAATTAAAGGATTATTAAAGGGGCTGGAGGACTTGGAAGTTGGCAGACCGGTGGAGACCATCCAAACTACAACATTATAGAAAACAGCCAGAATACTAAGAAGAGTCCTGAGGACCTGAGGAGTTTTGTTGCCACTCAAACTCCAGCGAAAGACCTTTAGGTTAAACTGACGTGAAAAACTCTAATGAGTAAATAATAATAATAATAATAATAAGAACCCGGCACCTGTCCTAGAGAATGACTCGCATAAACTCCTATGGGACTTTAACATACAAATGGATCACCTAATCCCGGCAAGAAGGCCAAACCTTATAATAATCAACCAAAAAAAAAAGAGATTTGGCAAAATTGTAGACTTTGCTGTCCCGGCGGACCACAGAATAAATCTGAAGGAAAGTGAAAAGAAGGATAAGTACCTCGACCTTGATAGAAAATTGAAAAAGCTGTGGAACATGAAAGTAACGATTGTACCAATTGTGATTGGTGCGTTAGGCACAGTAACTAAAGGATTATTAAAAGGCCTGGAGGACTTGGAAGTTGGCGGACGGGTAGAGACTATCGAAAAGACAGCATTTAATCCTGAGACGAGTCCTGGAGACTTGAGGAGACTTGCTGTCACTCAAACTCCAGTGAAAAACCATCAGCTACCACTGATGTGAAAACTCTAAAGGAGTAAATAATAATAATAATAAAAATAATAATCGATACAACGGCTTGAAGACTACATAGAAAAACATGAACGTGGACTGACTAGAGCCATCAGAAAATATACTGAAAACACGACAGACGATAGAATGACAATAACTATGAAACAAAATGGAAAAAAAAACAACCCAATGGTCGCTTAAAACGACTAATAAACATTATCTCACGCAAGAAAACTTGGACCTGGCTAAGAAAAGGTAACCTTAAGAGAGAAACGGAATCTCTCCAAATAGCAGCACAGGTAACGCCATATGAACTAATCATATCAAAGTGAGAATAGACAAGACGCAACAAAATAACAAATGTAGACTATGCTGTGACAGAGACGAAACGATCACATAGTAAGCGAATGAAGCAAATTATCCTAGAGGGAGTATAAGACAAGACACGACTTGGTCGGCAAGGTGATCCACTGGGAAATGTGCAAGAAATTTAAGTTAGACCACACTAACAAATGGTATATGTACAATCCAGCATCTGTCCTAGAAAATGACACACATAAACTCCTATGGGATTTTGACATACACACGGATTTCCTAATCTCGTCCAGAAGACCAGAACTTATGATAATTAACAAAAAAAGAGAATTTGCAAAATTGTCGACTTTGCTGTCCCAGCCGACCACAGAATAAAACTGAAAGAATGTGAAAAGAAGGATAAGTACCTCGACCTTGCTAGAGAATTGAAAATGTTGTGGAACATGAAAGTGACGATTGTACCAATTGTGATTGGTGCTTTTGGGACAATAACAAAAAGATTATTAAAAAGCCTGGAGGACTTGGAAGTTCGCGCACGGGTGGAGACTTTCCAAATGACAGCATTACTGAGAACAGCCAGAATACTAAGAGGAGTCCTGTAGACTTTGAAGAATTGCTATCACTCAAACTCCAGTGAAAAACCATCAGCTAATACTGAGGTGAGAAACTCTAAAGGACTAAATAACAATAATAATAATAATAAAGAGCGACTATATCAAATTAGGAATAGATAAGACGCACCAAATATAGGTTATATGGAGATAGAGACTAAACAATCAATCAGTTAATAAGTGAATTCAACAAACTCGTACAGAAAGCGTATGAGACAAGACACGGATGGGTGGGCAAGATGATCCTCTGAGAATTGTGAAAGAAATAGAAATTTGGTCTCACGAGCAAAAGTTATACGCCCAACCCAGAATCTGTCCCAGAAATTGAGACGCACAAACTCTTTTGGGATTTTGAAATACGAACTGATAACTTAATCACAGCTAGACGACCAGACTTAATAATAATTTACAAAAAAAAAAGGGAGAGAGAACATGCTGAATTTTAGACTTTGCTGTCTTCTCTGACCAGAGAGTAAAATTTAAAGAAAGCGAAAAGAAGGATAAGTACGTGGACCTTGCTAAGGATTTGAAAAAAAAACCGTTGAAAACGAAAGTGACGATGATACCAATTGTAATTGGTGCACTTGGAACAGTCACCAAATGATTGGTACAGGGACTGGAGGGCTTGGAAATAAGAGAATAATTGAGACCATTCAAACGACAACATTTTTCGGAATGGCTAGAAAACTGAGAAGAGTCCGATAGACTTGAGGCGACTTGTTGTCCCACAAACTCTTGTGTGAAACCATCGGCTATTACTGAAGATATAACTCTCAAAAGAATAAGAATAATAATATTTTTGTTTGCACATGAATTTCAGCATTTTCGTGTAATTTTAGTTTTAATTCTGAACTGAGAAAAATAAAAGCTATGTGACTAGGAGTTTAACTGAAAAGTTTAATAAAAAAAAACACATTCCAGTGCATTTTTTATATCTCTATATGTAAGCCTTTTTATGGGGAGGTTTTCGTTGTTAACTCTGCGTAAAGGTGAAGAATATAACGACAATATCAAATAGAAAGTTGACAGAAAGTGACAAGAGAAAAAAAAAGAAGAAATCTCTAAGAAACTCTCTCAAGTCGAGAGCAATCATCTATCATCTCTTAGGTAGAGCCTCCGCTCCCCATACGCATTAGTTCTTTAGCCTCTCGACCTCAAATCCTCTTGCTCTATCAATCACATCTAATTCTCTTCCCGTAATTTTTCGTGACTTGGCGAGACATCTGAAACCGCTTTGTACACTCAAGTATGCGGCCCACGCGCTGAGATGCATCATGGCGCTAACAGTATCTTTTCCTGACTTCATATGCCGGATTAATTTCTTAATACTAAGTCAGTCCCATCTACTCTTATTCACGCAACTGTCATCAAGAAAAAAAAAACTAGTTGAAAATAAAAATTTAAAAAAAAAGGGAAATAAATCTGTTGAAAAACAAAACGTTATACCGTATCACATGTAAATAGATCTATACCAACTTTACAGACAATGGTGAATTATGCAATGAAGACAGATACTTCACTTGTAAAGTTTTAAATCTGATATTTTTAAATACTTTACTGAAGTTAAATACTTTTCTTCTTTCGCAAAAAATGAAGACAAAAATCATGACAATGTCCGACTGAAGTCTTTAAAAAAAGATTAAAATATTTAATAATCTATTTAGATTTATCTTTTTGGCACCAGCTGGAGTGGCACAAGGTCAACTTTTGAGCAGAGAACAACTGGTTTGAATAAGGAGATTTCCTTCTCCAAAAAAGGTTAATATACCATGATTTTAAAAAAATCTACCCTACTATTTACTCACATCTACAAGGAGAACTGAATTTATTCATATTCCAGGGGTTATGAATAATGAGAAGAGCTTCTCAATGAGAAGAGCTTCGTCCAAGATTTGAACTCGGGTCTCCGTGTCTATTTCCCGGAAACAGTAACCATTACACCACGAGTGTCTGTTCTCATATTTCCTCTATATGAGAGTTAAAATATCAGAAAATTTTTAGATCTTTAATCAGAAATTAAGTATTCTACGACTAGACTGTTAACGTAACAAAGGTAAAAGAACCAACCTATCCTACTTATTACCTATAATTCGGAGAAGAACATATGCTTTTCCAAGTGCTTTATGGGAAGTGATGAGATAACAACCTTGTCCAGGATTTGAACTGCTAACAGATGCTAAATTATCCGACAATAACCCGTAGGTTAAGCATGCCTGATGTAAGTCACCCATTTTCTGATTAAATCAGACATTTGTTAATTTGTTTTTGTTTTTTTTTTCAAGGATAACTTGCAGAGATATCATTTAAGGTGTATAACACGCAAAAAAGAAAAAAAAAATCGGAATATATTTTTTGTTTAAACACAAATAAGATAGTTTTTTTTTTAAAGACTGTTTTTGTTTTGCCTATATCCCAGTACCTTATTTACCTAGATTCCAGTACTTCGTTGGGAGAAAATCAGTTCTTTAAGAGTAACTTAGAAGTCATTACCTTTACTTACTCTGACTTTTTGTTTAATGATTTTTAGGTACGTGGTCACACATTTAAATACTAAACTCACAAAGCATGGATAGCATTCTATTATTAAGTGAGAACTGATGATTTAAAGTCGATAAAAAAAGTCTCCATGAGGAATTGGAAAGTTACAAATGTTTTGTTTTTGTTTTTTTTTATTCTTTTTTAGTTGACCGATTGTTGTCGAGGACGACCCAAAGTCTCCCTTTTCATTAACTACAACACAAATGTGTAGAAGAGGGCGTTATTTTTTCCCTGGATTGCTTCACTTACCCTTAATCAGTACCGTATAATGCTGAGTATGAAGTAAGGAGGCATCTAGTACAATTTTTGGAGTCTTCGATATGACTCGAATTGAACCCACTTCTTCGTTATTTAATTAATACACACTGTAGAGATTTATCGATGATTAAAAAATTTAGTTCATTGGTTGGTTGATTGGTGGGTTTTGCTTTATGGCATACCAACTCTTGTAGGTTACTCAATACCAAATCTTTTTTATATATATGTATATATATTTGTTTTGTTTTTTTCCTAATAAACTAGATATTAAAGGTAGTGATGTTGGTTGTGTAATTTTTTTTTAATGCAAATTTTTTAGCTGAGTAGGTGTTTGGTCAATAAAATTGTGTTTTCCCTAGTGTCGTCAGTCGGTACAAGATTCCCTGAAAGAATGAGTGATCATGACTCATTCTTTACAAAAAATATTCTTATTGCTTCTTGAAAGGGTTCAAAGTGGCCGTAAGTGAGAGAGACAGAAAGACAGACAGAGATATGAACAGGGAGATACAGGACCCGGACCCAGTTTGGCGAAGGACTGCTATATTGACCCTTTCTTCTTCGACGTTGTGATTTCATATTCGGGGACTTACATTTTGCCTTCCTTAACGATAGGTTTTCAACTGGGATTCGCTAAAGCCCTATCTGTGCACTCAGTGGCCGTGACTATATGAGACAGACCGTGTATATCTGTGTAAAATATAATTTCGTAAAGCCAAAGCGTTCCGGTTGTGTTTCACGTGATCTGTTCCGCTTGTCAACCCATGCAAGCTGTCCTTCTGTTTACACAGTTAGAAAATCTTGACTCAAAATCCCTGACTGATGGCTCTGTCAAAGGTCAATATGCAACACGAAATTATCAGATATGTACCGGCAATAACAGACGGCTGAATAGAATTTCAATTATGCATGCTCAGTTGGAAAAACAGTGGGTAATTCATTTTTATTTTGCCTAAATTAACTCAGCTCATTCTGAATCTATGCTCAGAATAGTTCGAGCTCATTAGGGTTTCATTCGATTTAAAGTAAATATCACATGTAAAAATATCTAGAGATCTTTATTCAATCCCTTCGCAAAAATCTAGCTTCATTAAAAAAATGTCATAAAATAAATGATATATAGTGAGTTTTGTTACATGAATATTGACATATAAAAAACTGATTCAAAACTGAAATAAATCATTTTCATTGGACCATAGATAAGAGAATAGATGTCTGACAACACGTTCACAGGAACTCTGAATGAATTTTTGCTGGCAGTTTAAGATGCATTCGCAAATAGTACAACTGCCTGAACATAGGGACCGGAGCAATACTAAGGATGTGGAGAATACTCCGTGTACATCAGTATATCAAAAAATATTCCTTCATCTTACAGATTCCGAAATTGTAGTCAGAATTACCAAACTGTCTTTAGGAAAAAAATGTGGATTGAACATAAACATATTTACCAACCCCTCCGCTCGGGCAGGATATGACGCAAGGTCAATTTGTAAGCAGAGTTTAACAGGTTTGAATTCAGAGTTTTCCGTCTCCTAGACTAGTTGCCGCACCAAGGCTGAAGAACCTAGTCTGTCCTACTATTTACCCATAGCTGAAAGGAGAATAATTGGATTCATACATTTCCCAAGAGTATTAGTACTAAGTGAAATGCAATTAGCCTGGTCCAGGATTTGAACTCGTGTCGACGTGTCCATTTCCTACGACGATAACCCTTACACCATGGATTCCATGGATGGAACATATAACATATTTCCGACTTTGACTATTTCTTGAACCAACTATATAAACAAGTATTCATGGCTAGTAAGAAATAGTCGTTTCTTTTAAAAACAAGTATAAAAAACATAAAATCATATACATCGTGATATGATATCCCATATTACCATGTTTATCTGCTTTTAGAGATAAATAAAAAAAAGGAGAAAATATGGGAGAATAACATTTGCTTTTGAGTTTAATATAAATAAACTTAGATAAAAAATAACACAAAAATAATAATCTCCTTAGACTGAAAGTAAAAACATTGAAAGCTTATAAGTAGGATAATGTACATATTTTCCGAAAGACGTACGGAATTCTCCCTGCAGGGTGATGTTTGCATGGGAAAAACATCAAAGGCAGTTCACTCGCTATTTTTCTGTGAATTTGATATTAAATTTACTTAGTTGCCACTCTGAGTTTATGAACATGCTCAGTCTGGCACGTTCAGATATTTTTTTGGTCGTGTGCCACAGTCAGTGCATGCAGGGAGGTTTAAAGGGACGAGTTTGAGACATACGTAACTAATTCTTCAAGTGTTAAGACGCATACTGTTTCAAAAACTAGTAAACAAGAGTGGAACAGTATATTCGTAGCCTGACACTCTGTGATTAGACATATTTCAAACGAGGAGTTTCAGTGAATAACCTTGAATGGCTGTTAACTACTTGGAGGTGCCCGTGGTGTAATGGTTATCGTCGTAGGAAATGGACACGTCGATACGAGTTCAAATCCTGGACCAGGCTAATTGCATTTCACATAAAACTAATTCCCTTGGGAAAAGTATGAATACAGTTATCCTCCCTCCAGCTATGGGTAAATAGTAGGACAGACTGGTTCCTTCAGTCTTTGTGAGGCAACTCTGAATAACTATTTATTTCGACTAAAAATGACCATACTTATAACTAGTCATTTCTAAATGGTAACTGTTATTAAGTAAAAGAACAATGCTGCTCATAATTGTTTGAACAAACATAAAATACGCTTTTTATAACCCAAATTAAGTACAAGTCGGTGCTCAAACTATTTTACTAAAAAGAGAGTTCTTCTAAATAGCAATGCGATCTGCCTTTTCAATCATCATGAGCGATTCTAAACCGGTAAATCCCTTTTTTTCCAACATATTATATTCAGTTCCAGGAAAATGTTATGTCAAAATTCCAACCCACAACATTTAATGGCACTCGTGATGATTTCAATAACATTTGGATATTCTTACGAAACGCTTGAAGAAAAATCAAGATGGGAAAAATACTAGAATGCTATATTCTGTTTTGAACAATTGCTGGAATTAATACTCTACAAATAAGGATTTATTAAACTATTTAGTTCCCATCTCCAAAAAAACATACAACTAATACAAGCAACGTATGTTGAACACAGCAGGAGATGTAAGACTTTTTTAAACAAGCAATTAACTACTACTCAAGGACACACCAGTATTGTCCAGCTTTGTGTTTAAATTGCGTGTCATCTACATGACTAGCAAAAAATCGATAGCTGATAGGGACGATTGGGAACGAGAGTCAATGAAATCAATATTGTCGGTAATCTTTGAAGATGATGTTAAAGAGGATGATGATGACATCATGCCGAATGTTCTTAAAGCCCGCTCTAACCGTAATTGTTGTCATTGTTGGTTAGTTGGTCGTTTGTTTGTTTTGTTTTACGGCATATCAATACTTTTCATGTCATTTAACGTCAAATTAATTCAATTTCATAAAAGTTTAAACTATTCAGTTTAGTATCAGTATACTTTTTATTATCAATTATCAAAACAGTTCTATTTCAAACAATTCAGTTGGGTGTGATTACACAGATTAGTTCTATTTGACTCATAGATTGGACCCTATCAGGAGTTACCACTCAGGGCCAGAGTGGACCTTAGAGCGATGGCTATGAAGTTGTACTACGCATTCCCCAAAACTCCAGCATTACTGTAGCCGCAGCATGAGATTGATAAGCGTTATGTCCCGGACACTTATTGGGAGAGTCATATTCCTCTGCAGAGCTGCGGTGAGCGTATTCTTCTACCCCACCCGACCGGGCAAAGTTATAGATATTTGAAATGGAATCGGTGATTTTTTACACTTTAATGATCATGGAAAAGGCATGAACTAATCGATTCCCTCAACTATTGATAAGTTGTAGATTTAGTCTGAGTTTATCAGGATTGGTTAGAAAACCGGTTGAGGAATAGGAAAACTTTTAATTCCAAGCAGATTTACTCCAAGTAAAATCATATTTGGAGGGTTTGCATGAATACATAATTGATATAAAATAGGCCGCTTGGATTTGCCACAAGCCTTCCAGATCCCTTACTCGTTGTGGTAGCAAGACAATATATACAAGTGATTTGGTTTGTATAAGTGCATGTTGTTTTTATATCTATATTTGTGTATATATATAAAGATGTTTCAATAATAATATAAGCATCTGTAAATTCATATTGAAATTTCAAGTCAGTTTCACTGTCGATTTCAAACTCTAGCCACAGCTTTGAAGGCCATATATTACACTCCGTGGACCTCCACAGGCTTTTAGCATTTAACGTGAAAAGAAAAATTGTTTTTTGTCGTTCAATTTTTTTAAATCATAAGTAATTTTGTAAAAATGAAAAGCTTATGGAAATAAATATGTTGAATAAAGGTTAATTTTTCTGACTGAGTTTCCAAAGTCAAGGAACGTATAGTTGAGCTTCTGAGTTGGGTAATTTATCAATGTTCTTCCAGGTGCTACCTTTTAGCGCAAAAATCGCACTGTTTGACCTCTCCAGAATAGCACCCGATCTACGAACTAGCAAAACCGAAAAGTTAAATATTAGGAGCAGTCAAATACGCGCTTAAGTGCTTATATTTTCGTTCTTTACCATTGATATCTGCGAATAAAAATTAGATCCACATTACCTAGCCAATGACAATACGATATGATGATATTAAATGGACTGACCTGTGATAATCCGAGGCAAAAACTACCTCCCAGTCAACAAGAAGAGGAGGAAAATTTTGTTCCTCCCCTGAATCTCTGTTAAAGAATGATAGGTCCTAATTAGCTGGCCAACAGAAAGACTCTTAGATAAAGACGATAATCCAAATCTACTGCTAGAATAACAATTAGCCATTAAAAGACCTCTTTACTAATTAAGAGGTTATACGATCATGTTACAATAAAATCTTATATTGGGATTTCTACCAAAGAGTTTTGTCGATTTTCGTGTTGTCAATGTCTTCGACAACTCATTCCTATAAAACTCCCGATCCGTCAAAAGAGTTCCTTGAACGCATTGAATAAGCTACCAGTTGGAAGTCTTTAAAAAAGTAAAATTGGTGACCTTAGTCGAGGGTGACCCGAAGGCTCCCATTTCAATAGCTACTACACCGAGGTGTAAGGGAGGGCGCAACTCCATTTCCTGGATTATTTCACTTTACTTTTGACCCTTACCATATAGTGCTTAGTGCCAAGCAAAGCGACATTAAGTAGCATTTGTGAGTCTTTGGTATGACTCGAATTGAGATTGAACATCGGTCTTCCGGACCATTGGCGAATAATCTACTCATTAAACCAAATAGCTCAGTAAGCTTAAATTATTTTTCCTCAAATTTTCTAGCATGTGTTACTCAGTATGGGTTTATCCCGTTATTGAATATTTAAGTAAATTGTGTTTTTTCCCACCGTATCTGGGCAAATTACTGTTGTATTCATTACTTAGAGATTGAGAACCTATGTTATTTCTTCCCTAAGGCGAAACATACCCTCGAATGCAGAGCAAAAATTATGTAATTCGTTAGTTTAATATCAAGAAGGATTATTGGCACAGAAATTGGAACCGTCCAATGGAATTTTATTTCTGGCTGACAATAGGTTCACGTCATAGTAACGCCCTTATGAAAAGAATGATTCCTTCTTTTCCATTATATATATGGTCAAAACAGAACATTTTCAGGACTTATGAGCAAACCAGTCTCCAAAAATGAATAAATAAAGCCGTTCAAATCACCTGTCAAGTGAGTGACAACCTGTTTAGAAGTTCTTGGCGAACTGAGTAAAATGTGTACGTATATGAATGTTTATGCGTGTGTGAATATGAGTGTGAATGCCTCTCTGTAGCGGATGCTTATCCAACAAACCTTAAAAAAGAAAAAACGTAGGACTGTTGTTTGAGAAAAAAAAAATTATACATATACACGTGTGTGTGTGTATGTCTCGGTGTGGTATGCACTTATCCAACAAACCTTAAGAAAGAAAGAAAGAAAGAAAGACGTAGGACTGTTGTTTGAGAAAAATAATTGTGCATCATATATACATCTGATAGTGTGCGTGTGTGTGTCGTATATATGATACATTAGGGTGGTTATCATGACATTATCATTAATCAGTGTTAATCTGTATTGAGTTCAATTCGTACAAGGTGCTAGTTTGTGCCGAAATAAATCCAATCTTCGTAAATTGGACTATGTTTTAGTTTCATATAATGTGTTTATCATTATGCTTCTAATATTATCAAGAAGTCTTAGGCATTTCCACTATAACTAATCAATGATAGATTACAAGACAATGTGTAATATTTTCTAGACTTATACAAAAGAACGTGCGTGCACGCACAAATGCACATCCACACACAAACATATATATATATATATATATATATATATATATATATATATATATATATATATATATATATATACATATATTTTCTTTAAGAAAAAACAACGAAACCAATCACAAAGGATTATAAATTTATTTCCATCCTGTTACGCATTTTTGAAATTTTCAAAAACACGAAAAAAAATTAACAGGACTTCATCAGATCAATTAGATAAAAAAAACTAGAGTAGACACATGAGAGTGGGAGGGGATAGAAGGGTGGGAGGGGATAGAAAAGGGGTGAAGAGTTATCTCTTCATTAAGCCCACTTCCGTTTTAAATTTAAATTTTCGGTTGGCAATGTAGTAAATTTATTTTAAAACAATTTTTTTAAAAGTAATTTTACATATAGACTTAAATTACAGATATTTCTAATTAGATTTAAATTTTAATTAATAATCTCACGTAAAGATGCAGTAATAGATATATTAAAACAAAAACAAATATTTAATTTACTTAAATATTTTAAAATTTCAAAAATTTCAAAAATATTTAGAAGGCATTAATCAGTTACATTTTTTATGCGTAGTACATATATATTATATGCTTTTTCATAATTTTCTATCTAACAATTTATTATATTTATTCTCAAAATTAACTCTAATTCTCAAATAAATTTATGCTTTATAAAAAAGTTTTTTACTTGTTTAATTATTTATAGTTTAAATTTGGCCCTATGTCTACACCTGGCTATTAGTTCATTTCTCTTATTTAGTAAAATTTTTGGCTCAGGAAAAAGGAAAATGTGGATCTTTTCTTCAAGACATAGATTGCACCTACTATCGAAAGATTTTGGGGTACTAGATCTTTTCAATATGGACCATTGAATGTCAGGGGTTAACCCTTTATTTTTTAATCCCCAATAATGTTTTGATAGAGCAGTTTGATTTTTTTGATGCACATGGGAGAAGGAATATTTATGATTTCCGTACCTAATCTTAAAATTAGTAGATGAAACGCCAATATAATATTTCTTATCATTTATCTCAAATATTTTTTGAGACTGATAGATAAACATTTTAAACAAGATAATATATTGCATAAAATATTTAACAGGAAAACCTTGAAAATAAGTTATTCTTGCACTAAAAATATTTCTCAAATAATAAATAGCCATAATAATGAATTAATTAATACATTTCATAACCGAGTAAATAATAATAATATTAATAGTAAAAAAAAAGAATGTAATTGTAAATCTCAAAGTGATTGTCCAATGGATGGTTTGTATAGTTTAGATAACGTAGTATATCAAGCTGTTATTTATCCAAAAGAGAACATAAATGATAAGAAATATTATATTGGCGTTTCATCTACTAATTTTAAGATTGCCAACCGAAAATTTAAATTTAAAACGGAAGTGGGCTTAATGAAGAGATAACTCTTCACCCCTCTTCTATCCCCTCCCACCCTTCTATCCCCTCCCACTCTCATGTGTCTACTCTAGTTTTTTTATCTAATTGATCTGATGAAGTCCTGTTAATTTTTTTTCGTGTTTTTGAAAATTTCAAAAATGCGTAAAAGGATGGAAATAAATTTATAATCCTTTGTGATTGGTTTCGTTGTTTTTTCTTAAAGAAATTATTGCTCTGTATAATTGGTACATTGAGCTCTTTACCAGGAAGATTTAAATATTCATTCACGAATAATTTCTTGTCCTGATGGAATTACTCCTAACTCCGGTTTAACTGGACTAAGTATTCTATATATATATATATATATATATATATATATATATATATATATATATATATATATATATATATGTGTGTGTGTGTGTGTGTGTGTGTGTAAAATACCGTATAAATATCCTGATGGTACGGTCAGGTAAATCGGTGTTAGATTTCTTCTGACCCATTAAGTACGAATATCATATTTACCAACCCCTCCGCTCGGCAGGAGATGACACAATGTCAATTTTTAAGCGGAATTTAACAGGTTTGAATTCAGAGTTTTCCTTCTCCTAGAACAGTTGCCTCAATAAGGCTGAAGAACCTAGTCTATCCTACTATTTCCCCATAGCTGGAGGGAGAATTATTGGATTCATACCTTTCCCAGGGGTATTAGTGCTATGTGAAATGCAGTCTCGTCCAGGATTTGAACTCGTGTACGTATATTTACATTTGGTCTACACTGTATCGAGCGCTTTCTTCGTTTACTTAGTCCTCGGTCAGATATTTTTTTAGTTTGGCTTGACATTACGATATTCTTTGATTTTTTTCAGACAATACATATGTTTATAGCCTTTTCTTTTCTTTTTTAAAGATATTTTTTCCCAAATATCAAATTGCATATTTGTTTTTTTTCACAAATTGGATCATTTTGTTTATTTTTTCACTCTGCCAGGGTTAAAGTTAGGGGTGAACCTAAAATGGAAATACATTATATATACACACATATATATATATATATATATATATATATATATATATATATATATATATATATATATATATATATGAAAGAGATATGTTTTTCCTTTTAGATTAAGGATTAACAATTAACAACATTGTTAGATAATAGAAGATAATGTTCATCAAGTATGAAAAAATTAATTTTGTTCTTTTAATCCAGAGAAACATATTTAATGTATATATGCAGAATTTAGAATGCGTATTGAACACCTATAATCGAAATTGCCTTTTTGAACTTTTAAATCTAACATTTAAAACATGTTGTAAATTTCAGTTGTCACAATCCTTTTTGCATATGCCTCATGAACTTGTAAAGATCGAGATTAATTTTTGTCAATTTGTAAGCAGTGACACTGACGACTCAATCTACCCTTAAAAAGAAATGGTTCAAAAGTCAGAATTGACGTTGTCTAAATATCAATATTCCAATGTTTTTAGTACTCTTTTTACTCTTCTGTTAGTTGCTAATTGAGTAAGCAAGTATTTGTTGTCATGCCTACATGTTAAAAGATTTTTTTTTCTTGATGAGAAGGAATATAGAACTACTGTATTTTCCAAACAAATTTTCCCCCCTCTCACGCTTTATTTTTTTTTTCTTGCACGCATTACTGTCTTTATCTCTCAGTTTATACTTATTTATCTTTATTTATTTATTTATTTATTTCTCTGGCTATATGCAATGTCTGAGTACAACGTAATAAGATCTGAATTTGTATCGGCAAATTATTTCGTGTGTTTCGCACCCGATGCCAAGCATCATGTGTTGTTCCGACTTTGGTGCTGCAGGGAAATATTTCCGCATCCATAATACACTGATATGCATGTCTTCGAGGTTTTTTCCCTTTTAAAAAGTAAATATGCGTTAAAAATCGGTTAAGTGTCTGAGCTTGTACAGGTGTTCAGCTCTTGAATAAGCTAAAATCAGCTGACATGCACAGTAAGGTACAAGGTGTGTCGTACTCTTTTTATAAATGATTATATTAGTTCTCTAATCCATTCCCTGAGCAGTTTTGGTATTGTTAGTTTTATTTTAATTTAATACATGAATTACAGAGCAATTTTATCTTTTACAGATGTCCAGGTCATCTCATGTGCAATTTCATAATGTTTGTAGCTTTATGTTCTGGCTGTGACTAGGTTCACGTCATGGTAACGCTCTTAATAAAAGAAAATTTCGTCTTTTCTATTATACATATGGTCAAAATACAAGAACATTTTGGGGAATTGTGAGGAAACCAATCTACAAGAAGGAATAAATAAAGCCTTTCAAATCACCATCTACTAAGTGACAAACCGTTTAGAAGTTTTCGGTAAACAGCGAAAAAAGCCTCCTACAGATAGTTATACGTGTAAGTATATGAGTGTGTGTGTGTGCGTGAGAGAGGGGGGGACTTATCCAACAAACCTTAAGAAATGAAGATGTAGGACTTTTTAAAAAATTATATATATATGTGTGTGTGTGTGTGTGTGTGTGTGTGTGTGCGTTCATTTTTTTTTCTCTTTATTTTTTCGGCTTAATTTTTGTCATTTTCTTGTTTGTCTTCAAGCTTTGTTATTTCAGTTTTTTGTTGTAATTAATAACATTTTTCTTTGCTCTTTTTGCATAAATTTCCTTTCCGAGTGTTGTTATATCAATACGATCTCTAATGCAGAAGAGACTGCTCACTTTTTCTTCTACTTATTTTAATATATAATCTAAACTATTTCTCTTGTCGTTTCAACGCCTATTCCAACACATCAACCTTTACTTTTCAGTTTTCTTTTCTTGCTCTATAAAAGAAATAGTTATGAGACTGTCGTGAGTCTATCGATTGGATTATATGTCTACTGTCTTTATGCTTTTTATTCCATGTATCTTTTATCATTATTTTACACTTTTGAGAGTTTTTCACATTAACGTTACCTTATGGTTTTTCACAGGAGTTTGAATAATAGCAAGTCTCATCAAGCCTCCTGGACTCTTCTCAGTATTCTGGCCGATCTTAATAATGCGATAGTTTTGATGATCTCATTTCATCCACTAATTCCCAAGACCTCCAGTCCCTTTTATTATCCATTGGTGACTGTACCCAGTGCACCAATTACAATTGGCATCACAGTCTCTTTTATGTTCCGTTATTGTTATTACTATTATCATGATTAATCCTTTTTTCAGTTTTTCGAACCTGCGTTCACCAATGATTTCTCACAGGAGTTTAAGTGATAGTAAGTCTCCTCAAATCTCCGGGACTCTTCTCAGAATTCAGTCCGATCTTAAAATTGCTGTATTTTGGATGGTGTCCACTTGTACTCTTATTTCCAAGTCCTCTAGTCCTTGTATCAATATTTTCTCACTGTACTAAGAGCTCCAATTACAATTGGTATCATCGTCAATTTTGTATCTCATAGTTTTTTTCCATTCCCTTGCAAGGTCCAAGTATTTATCCTTGTTTCCCTTTTTTTCAGTTCTATTCTGTGGTCAGGAAATTACACAGTTCAGAAAGTTCTCTTTATTCTTATTTTTATTATTCTTATTCTTGTTATTATCATCTTCTAGCGAGTTGTTCACAACAGCGTTAGCAAGTCCTAATGATCACTCCAACAATGCTGTAATTTGGATTGCATCTCTTGTTCCTTCGATATCCCAAATTTCTGTCCCATTTTCAAGCCATTTAAGACCGTTCCAAGTGCTCCAATTACAATGTGTATCACCGTCCCCCTCACTTTCTTAAGCTTTCCCTAGAAAGGTGCAGCTACTTCTCTCTCTTTTCGATGTATTTGATTTTCACTCTGTAGTTCCCTGGGAGAGCAAATTCCCAATCCTCCAATTGTCTTTTCTTTTCTTAATTATCACTATGTCTCGTCTTCTGGCCAGTATTTGGTGATCTCAAAATCCTAGAGAATTCTGTCTATCTCATTCTTGAGTAAGGGTTCTTGTTTGTACATTTACCTTATGGTAGTATAGCCAAATTTAAATCCCTTGCATAATTTCCAGTGTATTTACTTTCCCACCCAGTCGTGTGTAATCTTGTATTCAGTTTGCCACATTTTCTTATTATATGATTTATAGTTTCGTCTATATCACCACATATGTTACACTTAATATTTAGTTTTGTATTAATTACTGTGGCTTTGATAGAATTGGTTCTGCTGACGTTGTTTTGGTCTGTTGTAAGAAGAGATTCTGTTTCTCTTTTAAATTATCCCTTTTGTAGCCATGAGCAGTTCTTCTCGTATAAGATTTAACCAGTTCGTTGGTTGAAATAGTCATGCAATTGTTTTTCTTCCAAATCCTTTTTCCTGGTGATTCTTGTTCAGTTTGTCCGAATGTTGTCAGTGATGGTATTGACCGTTATCATTCTTATGATTTTTTTTTTTTTTTTCAATTTTAATATTTCTAAATTTTTTCATTCATTGTGATTTTTTCTGCCAACGTTAGCAAGAGGTCATTCATAGAAGTCTGAGTGACGAATATATCTTCATTTAATAATAGTCTTACCAATCTTATTAATGCTGTGGTATATATGTCCTCTATAATTTCTCTAATTTGCAATTTGTCCATTTTTTTCCTCTTGGAAATTTACCTTGTACGCTGTTATACTTATCACGTTCCACAGTTTTTAAGCTCTCTGACAGGATCCAAAGTTTGGTCTCTCTTTTAGCTTTCATTGTCCAGACATTGGTATAATGGTTAGAATGTTCGCCAATGGCTCAGGAGGCCTGGGTTCAATCCCAGGCTGAGTCATACCAAAGACTCAAAAAATGGTACTTGATGCATCCTTGCTTAACACTCAGCAATATAAGGTACGCATCGAGAGTAAAGTGAAGCAATCCATGGAAAGGTATAATGCCCTCCCCTGCACCTAGGTGTAGTAGCTATCAAAAAGGGATCATCCTCAACTACGGTCGCCAACTTTATTTAACTATCATTCATTTTCAATTGGAGGTCCGCTGGAAGAGATGACATGTTATTTTCTTGTTAATTAATAGTAGGCCTGACCTTCTGTTTTGTATAGTCAATTTTCACCATGACGTTATTATTCCTTATGGAATTATTCTGTACTGATATTAAACGAGGATAAGATTTTCTCTTTATATTGGCTCTTCTTCACCATATACAGGTCATCGCGTGTACAATCTCCCCTGTCGATCATTTGTGGTATCCTTACAGTGTTTTTTTTTTCTTCCAATCTTTGTCGTTGTTTTTTTTTGTTTTTTATTTTTAAGATTTTGTTTCGTTACTCTTTTACTTTGTTGACATTGCTGTGACTGGCTGCAGTAAATAGTCTTCCTTTGCGCTTCGTTGCGTAATCTTCGAGTCTCTGGATTGCTAAATATCAAGGCAATCATCAATAATGGAGAGTCCTCCTCGTCCTTTTTTTCATGCATTATATAGTCAGTCTATATCATATCTCAGTAGTGAGACCTTCTCAAAAATCTTCAGTTTTCTTGTCTGTTGGTCCTTTATTTGAGTTCCTTCGTTGTCCATTTTCAAAATGATTGCGAATGGTTAATAAGAGCGACTGCCCAGATATTTATTCGGGGATTTGATATCTATGGTGAGGTTTAGTTTCCAGGTATTCTGTTATTCAAATATACTCTTTTCTCAGTTTTTCATTAATCTTTGTATATACAATGGTATGCACTTTCTCTTTAGTTGTAGTTTTCCTTTTCTCATAGTATTTTGATGTCTACTTAATTTTGCTAATCTATTGCTTCCGTTGTTTCTCTTTTCACACTTTTTATTATAAGTATGGCACATTTTTCAATGCCAAATTCCACTCCATATCATAGCTGTATATTCTTAAAGATCGTAAAATAAATTCCAGTTCTTTTTCAATTTTGGAAAAAGTCATATCATACATATACATAAAATAATTTATCTTGTAAATTTGTAAATTTATCGACTTCTGTGCGGATTATATAATTGACTACGATTATTACTATGACAATGTTTTGATGGAAATGTCTTTCCTTGGAAATTGTCTTTATAGATTTAAATCTCTTTTGGGGTTTGTTCCATTTCTATCTACCATTCCCAGTTTCACTTGGCTTTTGTGATGAAGTTTATGATTTTGTCGGATATTTTCACAATTTTCAGACTGATTCAATTCACAGAGGGAAGATGTTAAAAAATCTTACTTGCATACGGCGTTCCAAAAGAGACCGTCGCAGCAATAACCATTCTCTATAGAAAAACCAAAATGAAAGTATGTTCACCGGATGGAGACAGAATACTTCGACATAGTAGCAGGAGTGTTGCAAAGAGACACACTAGCCCTATACCTCTTTATCATCGGTCTAGACTACGTGCTTAGAATATCGATTGATAAAATCAAAGAAAACGGCTTTGAGCTGACAAAGACAAAAAGCAGAAGGTACCCCGCAAAAAACAATTAACGACACCGACAAAACCGATGACATAGCGAAACACAACTGCAGAGTTTGGAACGAGCCGCCGCAGGCATTGGCCTCCATGTCAATGCACACAAAACGGAAAACATGTGCATTAATCAAACAGGTGTCATTTCCACACTAGACGGACGCTCTCTGATACTAGTAGACAAGTTCACCGATTTAGGAAGCAGTATCTCATCAACCGAAAAAGACATCGACACGCGGCTAACGAAGGCATGAACAGCTATCGATAAGCTATCGAACATATGGAAGTCAGATCTGACCGATAAAATGAAACGCAGTTTCTTCCAAGCGGGGGTCGTATTGATACTGCTATATGGATGCACTACTTGGACGCTAACAAAACGGCTGGTGTAAAAGCTAGACCGCAATTACACAAGAATGCTGCGAACAATATTGAACAAGTCCTGGAGGCAACACCCAACAAAGCACCAACTATACAGCCACCTGCCTCCCATTACGAAAACTATCCAAGTTAGACGAACAAGACACGTAGGACATACCTGGAGAAGCAAGGACGATCTCATAAGTGATGTACTCCTATGGACCCCACATATGGCCGAGCAAAAGCGGGACGGCCGGCTCGAACATACATACAACAGTTTTGTGAGGATACGGGATGTAGCACTGAAGACCTGCCAGATGCGATGAACGATAGGGAGAAGTGGCGAGAGAGGGTTAGGGATATCCTTGCTGGCGGCACGACATGATGATGATGATGATTAATCAAGATTGCAGAGATACATAGGGATTTTCTGTTATTGATCAATGCTATCGCCACATTTTCAGTCTAGTTTTGAATTCCTTGAAGATGTTTCTGTCTTGGTACTGGAAGATGTTTACGTTTTGTTCACTACTGGTGTCATTTCTTTTCTTATTATTATTGTCTGCAGCATAAAAGCGAGTATTATAATTCTTCTCTTATCACTGCAATTTGTATTTTTTGTTTCATACGTAAACACATTATCGCTATGAAGTTGCTGTGGGTGTTTTTTTCTTTTCTTTTTTTGTAAATTTTTGAGAAGGGTCTCTCTGAACCAGATTAGTTTTACCATTTGCATTACATTTTGATGGTATTGCTTCCAGTTGGAATTTACGTAATTGCTGAGACAATCAGTCCGGTATGGATGTGAATTTTTTAGACCAGAAAACAAGTAGATCATCATAGGATAGTGTTTCCCAACTGGATACTTTCTTGCATGTCGCTCTTGGTTAATACAGGAACATATCCACCTTAGAACATTCTTCTAATCCTTACAATTATTTTTAATGATATTTATTCATTTGGCCTAAGTGATATGTTTTCTCCTTGCCAATATCTCACTCCAAAATATCGTGATCTTTGCTTTCTGTTATTCATTGGTGTTTGTTTTCTCAACTAATCGCAAGTGGAATTTCCATTCGTTTTTCAGGTTAGTTTTATTTTTCTTGTGTTACATGGCTCTATTCTGGTATCTTTTGAATCTCTCAACTTTCTCCAAAATTTTCGTTTATTTCTGCGAGTTGTATTGCCTGCTGTTGTCTTTTTGCAGTCCTTTAATTCCATTGTGTCATTGAATACTTTTATTTTTCCATTACTATTTCTGCTTGCTATTGTAAACTCACTATTTGTTCTTGAAGCCTCATATCCAAATCACCTATTGTATTTCCACAATTGTTCTTAAGGGGAATTCCAATTTTCTCATTGACTAGTTTTGCTCCTGCGTAGATTAGGTCGTTTAGTTCGATGATATTGTTCGTTAGTGCCCATTTTTTAAGAAAATTTATTGTATCTTAAGTTTTTAAATTGGCTTTTTTCTTCTTTTGATTCCTTATCTTCCTATCATTTTGGTCATGATTCTTTTTTATCAATTCTACATTGTTCCTTTTATTTTGTGTTAACATTGGTTCTGTGGCACTAAATTCTGATTAGTTTTTGTTTTCAAAATTTTGGGTCGAAATACACGTGGCTTACCTGTCGACTAATTTCCATTATCACGAATTCCGAGAACCTGCACATTTAAAAAATCATTCTTGCTTGATTTGCAGGTTATTGGCTTGTTGTGTTTTAATCTAGCAGCTTCTTTATAATTTTCTATCATTCTTTCGGCTATAACATCTTTGTTTTGGGTTGAATTTAAAATAACAGTGAATTACATTTGGTTTGTCTTCTGTACATTTTTTCTTTCATCTTTCTTGTTTTGTTTTTTTGTTTGTTTGTTTTTTTTTGTTTTTTTTTGTGTGTGTGTGTTTGTGTTTGAAAATGAAACTAAAACTGCCAACATTCACATGATGCAGATCGGGTCTAAAATGAATCAAATTATTCCTTTTTCCATCTTTCTCATCTATATGAGATTCTGGTGACATCTCATGTTGTTTCCTAATTGTTTTTACAATTTATCTATTCCGCCTTAATAGCTTTGTGACGATACCCCCTCGGCATACCCGAATACATCAACTTCTTCGAAACCATTTCACTTCTTGGCCGGTGATCAACTAGTGGTCCCGATAGGGGCATCGCACATTTATTCCAGGCTACAAGAAATACAATCAAGGGAGTGGGAGTAAAAGAACAAAGAACAAACGAACAATATGAACTTGGGTTAACTCAAAGAAGAGGAGTTATGTAACATTGCATTCCCTATGTGCATATGTAGACTAACGCTAGCGTGGATTTCTAGCGAAATTTTTACAAAGCTACTAGGAATGCCAACCCATCTAGACCGGTCTTCCCTCACTGCTACTGGACTCTCTCTCATGCCGACTGGTCACTTCTGCTGTCCGGTGTCGACTGACCACTCGCGTCACCCTTCGCCAACTGACTTCTGTGGGTTCCTTTGTCCAACTCCTGCTGGCGTTTCTTTTGGTTTCGCGATAAAACAGACAAAGGGATCGTCTGCTTGGCGGACCAACTACATAGTGTTACAGCTTTACACAAGTGTGCATTATTATTGTGATTTCACTATTTGCGTTCCGATATCTTTCTTCATTACCATTAACTTCTTGAAGTACCCCGTCTAAATATAATAAGTATATCGATTTAATGTTAATATCTAAGAAATATATCACTCACTAATATTTCATGGATTTTTTACGAACACTGATGCCGTAAAACTAGAGAAATTAATGACATCATATGTAGACTAACAAATTAGCCGGAAGTTCACAATGCGTCAGAAAAACGGAGACATGATATGGATTGACAACAAAAAAGGTCAAATATAATGTCCAACAAATTTGGGGAAAAGAATATTTGAAAAATGTTTAAAACTTCTGACTAACTCATAAGCTTCCTCAGGAAAGCAAAAGGGAATCTGGTAAGCAGAATTAGCAACGGGAAGATACACCCTTAAAGATGTTCAAACTTAAAAAGTTATACCCCAGGGAAACTCAGTCTTTCCTTTACAATTGGTAATAGCAATGATACAACTCAATTATGCATATAATAAATTCACAAAGGGCTATAAATCCAAAACATCAATGATAGAGAAATCGATTTCGGTATTGAAAAATATGCGATGCTGATAAGAACAACTGTGAAAAAAAAAAAAGAAACAATGGAATGAACATAGCCGACAAAACTAGAAAGTACCTGAACACAGGGAGATAAGGAAAATCAAACTTATTTTGGAATATAGGAAGATGACAGAATCAAACCACCAGGTATGAAAATTATAACAAAAATAGGGTAACACTGAAGAACAAGAAAACATCTCAAAACAAGCTTCTGCGGCAGATATATTATCAAAGGAATAAACATATGGGCTGTCTTCCTTGATAGAAACTCTGGACCATTCTTAAAATGGACAAGGAAAGAATTCAGGCCAATGGGTCGAAAAGTAAGGAGATTGACTACTTTGCAGTAAAACTTTCGCCAGGGAGGTGAGATATATGTTAAGAAAAAAAACATTGAAGAGGAATCGACAGTATTAAAGACTGCGTGAACGTATCTGTTGCGTTCTGGTTAGTGAACGCTTATAATATTAAATAAAGGACAAACCACGATATGTGAGGAAATAGTTATATTCTCAAGGAAAAGTATATACAATAGAAAGACTGTTAGAAGACAAGAATATAGGATTAGTGAATACAGAATAAAGATATAGTCCAACGATAGTATTGGCTTCCGTTATAAGAAGCGGCTCTTCACCTTCTAGTCTACCCTGTATTAGTAGCTACTGCTATATATGGCTGATGGACTAGTTCATTGTGTGGAAAAGGTGGGTGATACCCAACAGTATCAATACAAGGACAAGAGTTACACACAAAAAAAGAAAACAAAGACTAATCACTGCTGCCAGCTAAAGCAAGGCAGCGTGAGATGAAAAAGGAAAACAACGAAAACTTGAAATAAGAAATAGGCAGAAAAACAACTGTACGGATATTTCAAACGACCCACTAAAGAGATTGCACTCGAGAAAACCTAGATCTAGCTAAGAGACATAGAGTGAGTAGGTTGCGTGGAGACAGAGATGGAACGTTTGATTAGATCGTAAACGAATACAGTAAACAAGCACAACAAATTACAAGATTGCGCAGGTCAGTGTGGAAAAGCTGACCAACTAAATACTATGCAAGAGACTAATATATGACTCCACTAAGTAAGGGAATATGCAAAAACATTAATCTCTCTGAGAAAATGAGAGGTAGAAAATTATTCAAGATAGGACCAAGATACGAATACGTGAAATATACATAACGAATCCCGAAACACTCGAAACACTAACGACTCTCTTGGTACAGGTACGAAACTTTTATTACCTTCTTTAAGTTTAGGTTTTCGACACGAGGAGAGAGAGACACAATTTTTCTACGTTGACTGTTCGTCCATCGTCAGCTTTCAACTCACTGACTCAACCAACGCGCGCGCACCCCGCAGTCCACAAACTCACTTGCCTCGCCCAGGTCCGAAAAATCAACTCGCTTCGTCTAAGTCCAAATCTCAACTCACTGCTTTTATTCAAAATCACTAAGAATCCCAGCCCATCGCTTTCGGGCATGACGTCATTCACATCCCCAGTCCTATTATCTATCCGAGGTTTTTATTCTGACATCTGGGATTGTCACATCCTCCCCGCGCGTGACACCTGCACTCGAGAAAACCTAGATCTGGCTAATTGATTAGATGATGAAATAATACAGTAAACTTGCACAACAAATTACAAGACTGCGCAGGACAGTGTGGAAAAGCTGACCAACTAAATACTATGCAAGAGCTAATATTTGACTACCCTAAGCAAGGGAATATGAACACACAATATTCTCTCTGAGAAAATGAGAAGTAGAAAATTTACTGGAATCTTGCGACACAAACGGATTACTTAATCCAGGCCATATGGCAAGCATGGGTATTGATTAAGGAGCAAAGGACTTGTTATCTGGAGGATTTTATCGTTCCAGCAAAAACAGAGTGAAAATTAAAAAAGCAAAAAGATAAACTATTACAGAGAGAAGAAAAACTGAAGAACATCAAGTTGAAGGTGCCCGTGGTGTAGTGGTTATCGTCGCAGGATATGGACACGGCGACACGAGTTCAAATCCTGGGCCTGACAGATTGCATTTCACATAGCACTAATACCCTTGGGAAAGGTATGAATCCAATAATTCTCCCTCCAGCTATGGGTAAATAGTAGGGCAGACTAGGCTCTTCAGCCTTGGTCAGGCTAGTCTAGGAGAAGGAAAACTCAGAATTCAAACCTGTTAAACTCCGCTTAAAAATTGACCTTGTGTCATATCCTGCCCGAGCGGAGGGGTTGGTAAATATGATCAAGTTGAAGTGATACCAATAATACTATATGTTGTAAAAACAGTTCACGCGGACTTGAAAAAAAAAAATAGAAAAAGAAAATTCGAAATCAAAGAAAGAATCAAGACCACACGCATCCCAACATATATGAGATTGGCTGGCATACTGAAAGTGTCCTGGAAACCTGAGGAGAGTTACTGTCACTTACACCTCATAAAAATACCATTTCATAAAGCCGGTGTGAAAAACATGCAAGGAGGGAAATAATAATAATAATAATAAGTACAGATGGATCACCTAAACTCGATCACCTGAAAACCAGACTTAATAATAATAATCAACCAAAAAAAAAAAAAAAGAGAATTTGCAAAATTGTCGACTTTGATGTCCCGGCTAGCCACAGAATAAAACTGAAAGAATGTGAAAAGAAGGATAAATACCTCGACCTTGCAAGAGAATTGAAAAAAAAAAAAAAACTGTGGAACATGAAAGTAACGATTATACCAATTATGATAGGTGATTTTGTACAGTGACTAAAGGATTATTAAAGGAACTGGAGGACTTGGAAGTTGGCGGCCGAGTAGAGAACATTTAAACTACAGCATTATTGAGAACGGCCAGGATACTAAGAAGAGTCCTGGAGACTTGACGAGACTCGCTCTCACTCAAACTCCAGTGAAAGACCACCAGCTAACGCTGATGTGAAAAACTCTAATGAGTAAATAATAATAATAATAATAGCAAAAAGACAACCTCAAATAAGTATGATGAAACAACTAGAGAAAGAATTGAAAATATATTGGTGAAGGAAAGGAAGAACAAAAGATACCAGAATAGGGTCAAGGAATAAAAACAAAACAGGAGTTTCAAAAATAACGAAAGAAAATTCAACCAATAAATTGATGGAGATAACACAAATACAAATCAACAGCTCGATACAGAAGAAGCAAAAAAATATATCGAAACGGAGATGACATGGCAGAAACCCTGAATGGACATGTAGCATAAAAAAAGATGTAAAAGAACTCGAAGAAAGGCCCGAGGCAAACATACACTTGGACTTGCTTAGAGCAATTCTTAAGAAAATTCCAAAGAGGAAAACTCCAGGCTACGATAGAATACATGGATTCTGGTTTCAAAAATGTAGATCCATTCATGACAGACTGACCTTGCAACTGAGTTAATGCTTCCAAAAACTAACCATACCCGAAAAAATAAAGAAAGACAAAACTACACTGATACAGAAAGGCCCCTTCCCTCAAAAATGCACCATCACCAGTAAACATAAACCACTAACGTGCTTACAAATGAAGTGGAAAGCCAGACTACACAGATCAGAGAAGAAAATTGTTACTTGCTCATATGCCTGGGAATTTTTTTCTGGAAGAACACAATGGACGCTGCAGGTGAACTAGGTGTGCAAATGACCGTCTGCACCAGCACATCCTTAAAGAACTTAAAACGGGACAGAAATTTGGAGTTTTGGAGTAGATTGAGTACAAGAAGTCTAAAGATATGATCTCACAAACTTGGTTGATAGAGTGTCTGAAAATGAACAAAATATGTGGCAAAATAATAAATTTCATAACGAATGCCATGGAAAACTGGAGTATGGAATAGACATCAGGAGGGGAACTCCTTACTGAGTTAAAATCAAGAGTGTTTTCACCATTACATTCAATTACACCATATCATTTATTTATATCTATGATGTCAGTTTATTACGTCCATAGAGAATGCACGGCCAAGTGGAACAAACAAAGTAAATCGCCAAAAAAAATGTTTATTGAGTTTATGTATGTGGATGATATAAAGGCATTAGCGAGAAATAAAAAAGAATTGAAGATTTTGATATAAACCATAAGATATATAGCCAGTGTATTTGGCATGGAAATATGTGCCATGATCATTATAAAGAGAGCGAAAAAAACAAATTGATGAAGGAATACAACAACCAAATCTGAAAAGAATCAAAACCCCAAGAGTAAAGGAAAAAATGGCAAGTGTTTCAGAATGTTGGAGGTAGACAACATCAATCAATCTGGGTGTTAGGTTGGCTGATGTCGGCAGGGTTGATAGTCGTTGGACTAGAGAGTTGGTAGTACGCACGGTGTGGTATCCTGCTGATGACTGACCTGTCCTGCTGCTGACTACCTGTTATGATTCTTCTATATGTGTACTGTATTCTCATAATAGCATCGCAAGTGCATGCAAATAGGCATATCTATTAGTCGGCGGTGTCACTTCATCAAAACGTCCCCGAATAACAGTCTTCCAGGTACCACACACAGGGATGAAATAAAAAATTAGAAAAACGTACCTCAGAAAAACGAAGCTTCTCGAAACCTACTTCTGTAGCAGAAAACTCATCTGCGATAATCATTACAGCAGATAATGTATTGATACTTAATTATACGAGGAGTGTTAGTTATCAAAACAACCGAATTTGGCCTTGGGTTTTACTTAACAGCTCAAACATTTTTGTTATATAATTAAGGTAATGATTTATTTATGTTAATCATTTTTCGTGGATTATGTTTTATTATTTATTTTGGTAAGGCTCTGAACTACTCGGGTCTCTTAGTCCAGGTGTATAGTCAGATGGTGCAGTCTCACGCCCGCGTGTAAAGGATGTCAATCATCATCTGTCATATTTAACCGCCAGACAGGAAATGGAGCTGTAGTGTGGATGATGTCATTCCCAGAAGAGAGGGTCCCGAAAATTTGACAAATCTAAAAAGAGAGTTGAGTTTTCTACCGTTGGAGGGAGCGGTGGAGTTTTTCGGATATGATCAGATCTGATAATATTTTCGGATTTCAACCGGCAGAGATGAATTGAGATCTTAAACACAACAAGATGCGCTGCACGTGGGTGGGGGGGTTTAAAGTATTGTATAGTGAGCATTAGCTTTTAAGGATTGTGTCTCCCCACGTGTCACCAAAGACTGAAGCCAGAAATTAATAAACCCATTCGTATCCGAAACGACAGAGTCCGCCTGTATTTGAATTTGTATTGTTATCATTGACATCATTTCGGCTATACAACATTTCATTTTGAATTTTACCAGCACAATTGTTTCAATAAACCCCTATGACGTGTTGTTGAATTTTCCGACTGCATTTTCGAATCAGAATATCATGATCCCTTCAAAAATCGCTTTCATCGTTTAGATCGTAATTGAGATTCGATATTTGATGTTTTTAAGAGTGTAGAGTCACCTCTTCGTTGCGTTTATTTCGAGGACGAACTCGTCTAGAATTGGCAATTTTTTTAGGTTCCTCTCTATGGCTCAAATCGATTTCTTTTTGCATTCTGTAGGAATACTTGCTGTATTGTAACTGTAAATTACTTGCATTAAGATAATTTACATGAAGCTATAAGTCTTTAGGAAGGATTATTACTACGGTATCGCTATGAAACACTTTATCCCTTACACTATATTGATTTCCTCTAATGACCACTATTAGTTAGTTGAAAACATATAGTTATAAATAGTTCGGTTCAAAAATAATGTTTATTCGATAGAAATGTTTGATGTCATATAATTGTAAATTACTTCTATTAAGAATAGTTACTTGAAGACATATATAATAAAACGCAGTTTTTTCTAAGCAGCTGTCGTGCCTATACTGCTATACGGATGTACTACATGGACGATACCGTGCGTATGGAGAAAAAGCTCGAGGGCAATTACACAAGAATACTGTGACCAATACTGAACAAGTCCTGGGGGCAGCACCCCCACAAACCAACAGTTTTACAGCCACTTACAACCCATCACAAAAACTATCCAAGTCAGATGAACCAGACATACGAGACACTGCTTAAGAAGTGGGGAAGAACTCATAAGCGACACACTCCTGTGGACCCCTTCACATGGACAAGCAAACGCAGGACAATCAGGTAGAACCTATATACAGTAGCTCTGTGTTGATACAGGATGTAGCCTTGAAGACCTACTGGGAGCGATGGATAGATGGCAAGAGAGGGTCAGGGAGATCCTTGTTAGTGGTGAAACATGATATATATATATATATATATATATATATATGTAAGGTTATTATTGATTTTATGTAATTTAATAACGATGACTGAACAAAGGACAAATAAAAAAAGAAACAGTTGAAACCCTATAATTATTGATATTTGATAGAAATTCTTTCACTTATAGAGATTTGTGTAAAGTATTTTTATCAAATAAGAATAGTTGTTATATAAGTGTTAAAAATCTGATGAAGCAACAGCAAAAATATAAATGTGTAATGAAAGAAATGCCTATCGTCTAGGCCTAAAATAACTCCATACGGGCTGATATGCAGTTAAAATCCATCAATCATTCAAATATCAAGACCGATTTACTCACAACGAAGTTTCATCGCATCTGGTATAATTTTAGATTGCAAGTGAAGAAGACTCGTAATTTCCACTCAACTAAAAATTTGGGAGTGAAATCAAAAATGAAGCAGAAAATACCTGGGTTAATCAAGACTTGACTAGAATAGAAATAGAAACTCTATTTCAAAAAAGTAAAAAAAAAAAGATTACAGATATTAAAGAAAAACAAAAGAAAATTTTGAAAATCAAAACTAGTAAAAATCCAAATAACAACGGAAGATCTATCAACGTAAATGGAATGTTAAATGCGTAAACGGAGGACATTTGAAAATACTGTATACAAACACTAATTCGTTGAGAAAGAAAATTTCAGAATCAAAATTCATTCGTAACAAAAATAAAATTTGTATTAATTTCTTCACAGGATTTGATTTGTAAAAAAGTGTATTTGTTTTTGCTTGACTGGAATTTCAATCTTTTTGAGTTGTTTAATGCTAAAGCTATCCTTATAGAATATAAATATTGGTACAATCTAAACCATACGTGAGGTTATAACTAATTTTTACCTTTCCCAAAGTATTGACCTCTGTATAGAAAATGTGCTGAAGTATACATATTCTAGTCAAAGAGTCGTCTTTTATGTTGTAACTAAAGTAAAGTTGGTGACCATAGGTGAGGGTGACCCGAAGGCTCCCTTTTCGATAGCTTACTACACCAAGGTGTAGGGGAGGGCGCTACTCCTTTCCCTGGATTGCTCCACTTTACCCTTGATCCGTACCTTATATTGCTGAGTGTTAAGCAAGGAGGCATCAAGTACCATTTTTTGAGTCTTTGGTATGACTCGACCTGGGATTTAACCCAGGTCTCCCGGGCCATTGGCGAACACTCTAACCGCTAGGCCAATGTCCGGTTTTATGTTGTAGTGCGCAGAAATTATACTCTAAGATAATGAAACTTACAAATACTTGGTAAAACTGGAACCGAGCACCAACAAACTGATGTAGAGGGACAAAAGTTTAAAAAGAGTATCTCAGTAGAACGAGAAAACTACTCGAAACCAAACTATACGGTAGGAACCTCATAAAAGGAATAAACACCTGGCCTGTCGCCCTTGTAATATATTCGGGATCATTATTAAAGTGGTCGAGGGAAGAACTTAAACTAATGAACCAGAGAACAAGAAAACTAATGACCATGCAGAAGACCATACATGCCCGAGAAAACGTTAACGGTCTCTATTTGTCTAGAGAAGAAGAAATAGAACTTGCCAACAAAGAGGATAGCGATGAGGCAACAATGCAACGACTCAAAGATTACATAAACAAACATGGAGGAAGACTGATTACAGTCACCAGAGACAATACAAACAACGCAAAGATCAACATAATAAACATGACTAGAAAGCAAAAATGGGAAGAAAAAGAAATATATAGATACTTCAAGCGAAAAATGTGCAAAATTTCCCATGACGTGGTTTAGGAAGGGAAAACTTAAGTGAGAAACGGATTCTCTCCTTATAGCAGCACAAAACAACGCAACAAGGACCAAATATATAAAAGCAAGAAGAGATAAGATGCAACAAAATAACAAATGTTGCTTATGTGGTGATAGAGACAAAATGATCAATTACATAATAAGCGAATGCATATAATTAGCTCAGAAAGAGTATAAGCAAGACACGAACTGGTAGGCCAGATGATCCACTGGGAAGTGTGCAAGAAATTTAAATTTGACCTTACAAACATGTGGTATCTTCACAACCCAGAATCCGTCCCGATACGGACAACACGATAGACGATAGAATGACAATAACTAGGAAAAGAAAATGGAAGGAAAAACAACTCTATGGCCGCTTTCAACATCTAATAAACAACATCTCACACCAGAAAACCTGGACCTGGCTAAAAAAAGGAAACCTTAAGAGAGAAACGGAATCTCTCCTAATAGCAGCACAGGACAACGCCATAAGAACCAATCATATCAAATCGAGAATAGATAAGACGCAATAAAACAGTAAATGTAGGCTATGCGGTGACAGAGACAAAATGATCAATCACATAATAAGCGAATGCATCAAATTAGCACAGAAGGAGTATAAGGCGAGACACGACTGGGTCAGAAAGGTGATCCACTGGGAAATGTGCAAGAAATTTCACTTCGACCATACAAATAAATTCAACACAGCACCTGTCCTAGAAAATGACACGCATAAACTCCTATGGGACTTTAACATACAAAAGGATCAACTAATCCCGGCCAGAAGAGAGGCCTTCTAATAATCAACAAAAAAAAAAGAGATTCGGCAAAATTGTAGACTTTTCTGTCCCGGGGGACCACAGAATAAATCTGAAGGAAAGCGAAAAGAAGGATAAGTACTTCGACCTTCCAAGAGAATTGAAAAAGCTGTGGAACATGAAAGTAACGATTGTGCCAATTGTGATTGGTGCATTAGGCACAATAACTAAAGGATTATGAAAAGGCCTGGAGGACTTGGAAGTTGGCTGACGGGTAGAGACAATACAAGTGACAGCATTGCTGAGAACGGCCAGAATCCTGCGACGAGTCCTGGAGACTTGAGGAGACTTGCTGTCACTCAGACTCCAGTGAAAAACCATCAGCTAACACTGATGTGAAATACTCAAACAATAATAATAATAGGAAACTTTTTGTCAGTCAGACAGAATGAACATTATTTGACACTGATATCAAAAATTCCCAAAGTAATAAAATAGTAATTAGAATATTGTGGTGATAGAGACGAAACTATCATTCGTATAAATTAGGGAATGTTGTTAATTAGCGCAAACTTACTAAACCTGACTCGGTGGGGAAGGTGTTCTACTGGGATTTGTGAAACAAATAGAAATTCGACCATACGAACATATGGTATAAGCACAAGTAGAAATCCGTCCAATAAACTGAGACGCATAGAATTCTTTGGGGTTTTGAAATACAAAGAGATCACCTAATCTCGGCCAGACGACTATACCTAGTAATAATCAACAAGCAAAAGAGAACTTGCCGAATTCTGTTACGGGTGTC
>OY757905.1:121222708-121427708 GCA_963585895.1 Sepioteuthis lessoniana | reverse complement strand
AAATTGATCTTCTTTAAGGAAGGTTTGTAAATCTTTCTGAAGACACCTGTCAAACGACTCACACGAAGACTTGAACGGATCAATTATAAAATAGGCAGAAGTGAAGTTTCTATCAAATGTAATCATATGCGTTTCAAATTGAATATTTGAATGTGGCTTTTTGGGTGTTTACATGAAAAGCGCTGTATTACCACAAGTGAAAAGATAAGCCACAGATCAATGGGCAAATGACATTTACGTATTTTAACGTACTATAATTGTGGGTTTTAAATATGTCTATGAGTAGACAACTTGGTATTTCATGCTATATTTTATATTTTATAAAGGCTTATGTATCTAAGCAAGTTGACTTTCGTGGCGATCATGCAAGCATTTCTACTTAGTAGAAATACAATTATCCATTTCTTCTAATTTCGGCTGGTAAAAAACAAACAAACAAACATTAGGGAAATAATAACATGCACATGTGTTAAAGTTAAAATACCGACTAGGCTTGTTTACATCATATATATATATATATATATATATATATATATATATATATATATATATATATATGTTTGTTTGTCTTGTCTTGTGTTGTTTATATATATATATATATATATATATATATATATATATATTGTATATTTATGTATACGTTGGTATAAGAGCATGTTGCAATTAATACAATAGCAAAACTAAACTGGTGTCCACCTGTTAAGCCTTTTAAAATACTGACACATTTTTGCATTCATGTAAAATAATCTTAAACATGTTTATTTCAGCTTTACTTATATATTTTTTTCATTTCTTTTAAACGAAGGAGAAAAACACGAGAAAATAACAAATAAAAATGTTTGTAATTTGTAGCATTTGGTTTCCTTCGCAGAATCGTTGCTGGTAGAAGAAGAAAAAAGAAAAAAAACGAAGCAATGTGAATACACGAAAAACAAACAAACAAACAATATGGCGAAATCGTTGCCATATGTCATATCGCAGGTGATTTCATGAAACAAGTTTTATCCATTAGTATGATTTGAAAAAGAAGCACGCCAAATTGTTACATTAAAAACGAGGAATGTTTTTTTTTTTTTTTTTTTTTTTTAATGAAAACTAGACAAAACAAGGCTAGAAAGAGAAAATGGTTCTATCGTGACTCCTAGTAGAGTTTGGTATTATGAGATTTATTGGTAAAGAAATGAATATGAAAGAAAATGATGGAGAACAGAAAAAATATAAATAAAGTTAAAACGTAGGAACAAAAGAATGGTCCAATCTATAGGAAATGTAAATGAAAGCGACGAAAAATACGTAATACAAAAATAGCCTGTTAGTGGCGGAAGTTAGTAGTGTAAACTACTATATTCCCAACCCCTCTGCACGAGCAGGATTTGAATCAACGTCTATTCTAAATGGAGCTATCTATGTTTAATTCAGATTCTCTTCACTTTGACCGGTTGTCATACAGAAGTTAAAGAGCCTACTCTATCACAGAATTCAACCATAGCTGGATAGAAAGTAGATGGATTCATACATATTCCTAATTATTACTGCTATGGGATTTGCAGTCACCTTCACCCAGGATTTGAGCCCGGGTCGCTGTGCCCACTTCACATGCATTACACCACAAGTACCCGTTATATATATATATATATATACATATATATATATATATATATATATATATATATATATATATATATATATATATATATATATTGAAATGAAGGATTCTTGTGAATCAACGACACCGATACCCTCCGAAGCGTCTTTTCATTCTCCTTATTTGCTTAAATAGAAAAATGAAGAAAACGGCTACCGTGTGAAGGAAGTCCGATGGAATAAAAAGAAGGAAATATTACGCTTTGAATCCAAGTTAAGTGTTTGATTTATATAGCTTTCCACATATTTCTATTATGTATATGTATATATATCATCATTTTCATTTATTCGTGCTTATAGCACGGAGTCCCTTAAAAGCGTGTTATGAAAATATTTTATTGCCTGTTTCTTTTTTCATCAACTGACGTTCGTCTTAGAGATGATGTTTGTTTTATTGTGCACCTGTTGTAGATTTGACATGTATACGTTCAATCAGAAAGACACACCAACGATTCGGAAAAAAGGAATATTTTGAAAACGCTTTTGGAATATAATTTTATTTAAGTGTAAATTATTGAGAGACTTTTTATATTAATGATTGTTTAGATTTTTATCTTATTTATTCATTTTTGCTTTTTTTAAATTCCTGATCGATTTGATAACTTTTCTGTTTGTTTTAGTGGTCACATGATTACGAGTATAAATTGAAATAAATGAATACATTAACGAATATATAGATATACTTATCTTCCATTATATATATATATATATATATATATATATATATATATATATATATATATATATATATACGTGTGTGTGTGTGTGTGTGAGTAAAGTTGGAGACTGTGGTCGAGGACGACGATAAAGCTCCCTTTTCAATAGCTACTACACTGAGATGTAGGGGAGGGTGATACTCCTTTACCTGGATTACTCCACTTTACCCTTGATACGTATTTTATATTGCTGAGTGTTAATGAAGGAGTTATCAAGTACCATTTTTTAAGTCTTTGATATGACACGGCCTGGAAATGAACCCAGGTCTCACGGACCACCAGCTCATTGGTGTAGTGGGTGGAGTATTCGCCAATCGTCCGTGAGACCTGAGTTCAATCCCAGGTCGTGTAATACAAAAGACTTTTAAAATGGTACTTTATACTTCTTTGCTTAACACTCAGCAGTATAAAGTATGTATCAAGGGTAAAGTGGAGAAATTTCTGGGAAAGGAGTAGCGCCGTCCCCTACACCTAGGTGTTATTGCTGTTGAAAAGGAAGCCTTCTGCATTCACCAAAGCACCAGCATTACTGGAACCTCACCATCAGATTCTTTAGTGTCATATCCTGGACACTCGTTGGGGAGGTCTTAATCCTCTGCAGAAAAACAGTAGGTGCATTCTATTGCCCCAACCGACAGGGCAAGGTATTAGGTAGTTGAACAAAAGAAAAAAAAAACAATTCCGGAAGTCAGAAATGATTATATTTCTGGGAACTGAAATTTTGGTTTGTCAACTTCATTGGTCACCCAGTTTGTAATAATGATTGTCGTCTTTTTGGTGCTGTCCATGTCGGGGATGTCTGGTCTTCTATCACGTGAAACCTATGGACCAATAAGAAACCACTTAACATTTCAGGTAGTTTGTCAAACTGAAGTAAGACTTTAGCTTGTTGATCATGGTCGTCTTTATATGCTCGACTTTTATCAAGTGGTAAACATAGGGGCACTCACCCGCTTTGTGGCTTGCGTACCCATCAGTCCTACCTATTAGATAATAAGTACCTAATGATCTATAAAATAATTGTTATTAAACGAGGATTAAGGCGAAGTCAATGAATGAGATAAATACATGCGTAATATAAATGAATTGTTATTTTTCATTTAAAAAGGACTGGAAATATTGAATAAGGGATTTGAAATACGCCCGATAGAATCTAGCTATTACATGAGTTCCCAAAAAATACTGCTGATTTGTACTGAGAGAGAGAGAGAGAGAGGGAGAGAGAGAGAGAGATATGTCTACTGCTAAAACTGGCTTAAATATAATTCCTGAAAAATAATTTAGCTACACATTCTTTAAGAATAAATTACGATAAGGACTATTTTTGTTTTTATTTTGGAGTAACTGAATGTTTAAAAGTAGATCCTCTGATATTCGGAAATAAAAATTGTAGACACTTTACAAACCAAAATACAAATGCATGATTTAAAATGGTCTTAATTTCATGTTTTAGTTATTTAATTTACATAATCGAATCATTAGCATAACATTAGGTTGTAATCATTTCCCACATAAATCATTCCTGTAATTATTACCAGAATACAAATACGATTTACGTCGTATAATCCGAAAGCAATAAGATCATTGAAAGATAATCTTAGTAAAGAAAAATCTACATCATTAAATTCAGTGTATATTTCACTAGCTCTAAAGACAGTAAATCTTTTGTTATATCAGTTTTATTCTGAATTCAAAAGACTCAGTAAAATATGTGGAGGTAAATATATACCAACACAAGAATGTAAATTAGACATTGAAGAAAAAAGTTCGAACATATCGCCGTTTTACAATAGTATCAAATTGATCATAGAATATCTCGCTTGCAGAGACAAAGAGTCATTCTAGATAGCAAATATGACTGTTTTGTTGAATTTTAGATGTTCTAACTTCATCGTTCTGATAAGTGCAAACAAAGTTTCTGCTTAAATGGCTAAAAAAGAAAAAAAATGCCCAAAACATTTCCTTTGTCATGCTTAAACAAGTTGATTTTAAATCGTGTTACCGTTTGAAGGATTCCATGAATCGCATTTATACTCGGCATTGAACAGTTCAGACCATTTAGTTGCATAGAAGGGAGCCGTCATAAATAATGCGCATTTTCCCTCGTAAAAAAGAAGTTCAATAGAGTAAAGAGATTTTGTTTTTCTTTCCTAAAAGGAGTTTATTCCATTATAACATGGTTTGCTGAGATCGGAATGCATTTTAGAGTAAAATGAAAGAATAACTGATAGATACAGAGTCACACCATAATATTGAATACAATTCCTCTGGATCAAAGGTATTAATATGTTTGTTCCGCCAGGTTTAGTAAACTCTATTCGCAGCAATGATAAACGAAAGGACTGCATTCAAATAAAATAAGAAATAAATGTATTTGCTTGAAGTAAGCCTTAGTCTGACTGCCAAATAATTTTTAGTTTGGACCAAGTTTTTTTTTTTCTGTAACACGTGGGAAATAGTTACTGAGTTTGCTTACTAAGCTTTTATTATCATATGCTATGAATGGTTGTTGGTCCTCTCGTTTATATGATTTTATATAATTTAGGCATAGAAAAGTCGAAAGTCTAATATTTTAGTCATTCATAATCTATTCATCTGCAATATATATATATATATATATATATAGCTAAAGAGAGAGAGAGAGAGAGAGAGAGAGAGAGTGAGTGTGTGTGTGTGTGTGTGTGTGTGTGTGTGTGTGTGTGTGTTCGCCAATGGTCAGGAATTCCTGAGTTCAATCTCTGGTGGCGTCATACTAAAGACTTTTAAAATGGTACTTGATACCTCCTTGATTAACACTCGGGAATATAAGGTATGCATCGAAGGTAAAGTGGAGCAATCCAGGGAAAGAAGTAGCGCCCTCCGTTACACCTCAGGGTCGGAGCTATTGAAAAGGGGGCTTTCTGGTCGCCCTCGAGTACGGTTGCCAACAACAACACCAACAATATATATAATGGTATGGTGTTGCCAACGATAATATCTTAAAAAGGTACGAAACCTACTCATCTCCCCTTGGATTTTCAAACTTCATTTAAACTTCATTAAAGCTTTTCACAAGAAAATAGCAAGAAAAGATGAATTGCCTGATGTACATTGCAGACATCATGCTATTCACAAACATTGAAGACGTATTGGAGAGTCTAATACAAAAATTACGAATATGCAATCAGGATACAGGAATCAAAGTTGGCAGATAAAAGTTTGACATGATCATAATGAAGGATAGAAAAGGACAAATAACGGAAGGAATAGAACTGTTAAATAAAAAAAAATCATAACACTTTTATAAAATAAAATTTAAAGAACTTGGTAACATTGGAATCGTATATAATCAAACAAGGGGAAATGACAAATAACCAAAAAAGTACCACTGATAAAGGAGAAAACTTCTTGAAACCATGCCCTGCAACATAAATCTCATCAAAGAAATAAACACTTGTTCTGTCCCTCTGGTAAGATACTCGGGGCCATTTAAAAAATTGACATGGGTAGATCTTCAACTAATGGACCAGAAGACAAGAAATAGGATGTTGATGCACGCTACATTACATCCCAGAGATGACATAGACCGACTATATATGTCAAGAAAAGATGGAAAAAGAGTAATCGCCAGGATTAAAGATCGCATGGATGGATGAAAAGGAGGACTCGAAGAAAGCCTTAAAAAGAGCAAAGAAGGACTACTCGCAGCAGTTATAACAGCACTTACAACATAAAGACAAACGGAACTAAAAACCAACTTGGACACAGAAATGGAAAAGAAAACAATTCTATGAATATAACATAATATGCGACAAATAGGCAAAATCTCACACGAGAAAACGTTGACATGAAAAGGAAACCTTAATTTAATATAATGGCCGAGAGATTTCGTTTTATACCTTTGGGTTTAGTTCGGCGGAGAACCTTTCAACTCGGCACATGGGTTAGTTAGGTGCAAACTTGAGCACAGCTGGTGACGAGCGTGCGGGGAGGATATGTCATTCACAGATGTCAAAATAAAAATCCGATGTAAAGGTTGACCAGTGGATGTGAATGACGTCGTGCACCAGAAGCGCGCGCGTGGAGGATATGGGGAATTTTGAAAAAAGTCAGTTAGTTTAGTTGAGAACTGGATACCGAACGAGACGGTTGACTTCCGCTTCCTAGCGGAGGCCTTGTGCAGGTGTCGCACGAGATGGGGGGGTGCAGATGAAAAAGCTAGGATAGAAAGAATGTGTATCTCTCTCCTTATGTCGAAGAAACTTTAAACTCAAAGGTAATAAAAAGTTTCGTACCTGAACTGAGAAGTCGTTACGTGTTTTTCGAATTTCGAGATTCCTATGTTCTATCTTTATGGACATTCGATGTACGTTTCACACATAGTCATGGCTATGGTACATTAAGAAAGAAAGAGAAGGTTTTATAAGAGCAGAAAAAAAAACACGACTCCATAAGGATAAATTGATAATTAAATCAAAAATTGATAGTGCACAAGATAATACTAAGTATAGGTTATAAGGTGACAAGGACGAAATGATTAATCACATAATAAGCGTAAAGGAAATATAAGACTATACACAACTGGGTTGGGAAGTGATTCACAGGGAATTGTGCAAGAAAAGGAAATTTCACCATGCTACCAAATGATATATACACAAACCAGAATCCAACCTTAAGTTTGAAATGCATAAAAATCACTGGGATTTTGAGATAAAAACGAATCACCTGATCTCGGCCAGACCAGAAGACCAGGTCAAGTTATGATTTATAGATACTAAAGAACTTGCAGTCAAGTGTATTTGGTCTTCCAGACGAACCACCAAGTGAAAAAGAAAGAAATGATAGAAGATGTAAGTACTTAGACCTTGCAAGAGAACTGTGTAAGCTAAGGAAAGTAAGGGTGACGGTGATACCAATTGTGATCGACGCACTTGGAACGGTCCTCAAAGCTTGGAAGGAGGGCTGGGAGGATTGGAAACACGAAAACGAATCGAGACTATCCCGGCCGCAGCATTGTTAAGATTTGCTAAAACAGCCCTGGAGACTTGAGAAAACACGCAGTCTCTCAGAATCCAGTGAAATATCGTTAGTTAACAACACTGGAGGGGTGACTGATGTGAAAAACTCTAGAGGAGTAAATAATAATAATAATAATAATAATAATAATAATAATAATAATCATTGTGCACAAAAGTAATTCAAGAGAAGGCAGGGCACAGTGGAAAAGATATTACCCGGAAAATTGTGCATTCGAAAAATAAGACATGTTTAAGAATGGGATACGCAAAAACCAGAATCTCTTCACGAAAAAGGGGACGCATATAATTATAAACAATTTTGAAATACAAATCCCGGTCAGAACACCAGACATTTTGTTAATTAATAGGCATATAAGAACTTGGCCTCTTGTCATTTTGCTATTTCAGGGAAACATAGAATAAATCTCAAAGAAATAGTAAACATATATATATATATATATATATATATATATATATATATATATATTATTATTATTATTATTATTAGAAGGACAAAAACAATATGGAAAAGGTTGTGATTTTCTATTCATTGCAGTTAAAACCCTTGGAAAAATAATCAAGAACCTGGAAACAACTGTCCCGTTCAAGTATGATTTTATAGAGTCGTTTTGATGGATATTATGCATATCTTGCTGCGTCTTATCTTCTAATATAATCGAAATCGATTATCTTTCACTGTAGCCTTGGTTTTGGGAAAAAACAATCCCAAATAAATACCAAAATAAACAAAAGATCGACACCAAGGAAATAGACAAGTAGTAATTTACTAAAGTGTGAATAGTTTGACAAAGGGTCATTAATATGAGGCATCAAATGAGAATTAAACTCACTTATGATGCTCTCCTAAGCTTTCTTGCTAAATAGTTCATCAACAGTCTGTGTCGATGTTTTGTTTTTTTCTTTTAGTTGAGAGATCGGAGTTCAATTCCAGGACTGAACAGTTTGCAATTGATTTCATGCATATGACCTCGAGGAAGGCATAGATCCATCAGTTCTTTCCACAGCTATTGGCATAACAGTTGGGCAGACTGAATTGTTTCAATAACCAGTCTAATAAAAGAAAAATTCGCTTAAAGACTGACCTTGTATTACACTAAGTCTATGTGGGAAGGGCTGGGTAAAGACATGCTTATAACATAATCCAACATAACGCTATGCTTTTCTGAACAAAAAGCTCCAGCATTTTGACACGATTTACTATCCACTAATTAAGTTGTTATCCAGATGTAAAAGTCATTTTCTCTTTGGTTCTGGTTTTATCGCATATCAACATTTGTAGGTTATTTAACACCAAATCCAGTTCTATGTAAATAATCAGTTCTATTTAAAACAATTCGGTTTTGCATGAGTACACAGTTTAATTGTCAAAAACATTTCTATTTCAAACTGTTCACTTATATATAACAATTCAGTTTAGGGTAAGTACAGTTTCAGTGTCAAAAATAGTTCAATTTAAAACAGTTCAGTTTAGCAAAAGCACGCAGTTTAAATGTGCGTTGTCTGTTTGGTTCGAATTGTCAAAATAAAAATGTCAGTCGTTCGTATTAAGATATATTTTATAAAGTCGAGATTGTTGTCAACAATTTTCTTCAAAATTTCCCTGTCGAAATAAAAGATTATTTAAGGGTTGAGACCAGTAATACATTGAAAAAATGTTGAGGTCAATCGGTGCATTACATCGAGCAAATTGAGGTAATCCAATTGTTGTGGTCTTTGCCCACAAACAATGAGAAAGAGGAAATAATAAAAGAATCATGCGTTCCTAAACTATTTTATTTTTTAGGACTTCGTTGAATAAAAGATCACATAGAAAGAAGACTTTATGAAAAAAAAAAAAAAACACCTGGATTTGTGAAATAAGTAAGGACTTTATTTTAGTGCCTGTTTTTATTGTCAGTTACAGGCAGGATTACTATTTACTCTTACAAAATAATTCTTTCAGAAACAATCACATATCAATCTACCTATCAATCTCCGTCTGTATAATTGATTTATATGGAATGCACTTTATTTTATGGACGCGTGTTTCTATCTGTCTGTATCTCTCTGTTATATTTTTTGGGTGGCAATAATGGCTAACGTGCTGAACTGCGATATCGCAGTATGTGAGTCCGAATACTAATCGAACTTTTAAGTTTGCTTTCAGATTTAAACCCCTGGGAAAGATATGAAACCTTCATCTTCCCAGCTAGGGATGAATATATAATCACGTCTGTCCATCTACAAAGATGAATTTAGCACAATAGAGCACAGAATGGAGCAATAGAGCAATGAATAGAGCACAGAGGTTGATATCCCATTAAACCAAGAAACCAAACCGATCTGTTATATTAGATATATAATTTTGGAATGCGTGTTATTTCCTGTATATGTTTGTATGTCTGTATTACGTTCCCTTTCGGAGGACTAATACCACAAGAAATTGTATAAATTCTCTTATACCTCGGATCTATGGGTTACCACAACTGTTCTACGAGACTTTTGCATAAAATAACCTCAGACAGTTGACATGCAATTCAAAGTAACCAAGGAAACCCCAGTATGTATGTACGTATATACGTATGTATGTATGAATGTAATAAACGTATATATGTATGTATGTATGTATGTATGTATGTATATCTATCTATCTATCTATCTATTAAACGTATGTATGTGTGTATGTATGTATGTATGTATCTATCTATCTATGTAGATATGTATGTATGTATTAAACATATGTATGTCTGTATGCATGTATCTATCTATCTATCTATCTATAAAATGTATGTATGTATGTATGTATGTATCCACCTATCTATCTATCAAATGTATGCATGTATGTAGATATGTATGTATGTATCAAACATATGTAAGTTTTATCTATTTATCTATCTATCTCTGAAACATACGTATATACGGACGTACGTTTTTATGTATGTATGATGTATGTATGTATGTATTATGTATTAAACGTATGTATTTATGTCATTTTATACATGTATCTCAACCGGGACATTGGCCCAGCGGTTAGAGTGTTCGCCAATGGCCCGGGAGACCTGGGTTCAATCCCAGGTCGAGTCATACCAAAGACTTTAAAAATGGAACTTGATACCACCTTGCTTAACACTCAGCATTATAAGGTACGGTTCAAGGGTAAAGTGGAGCAATCCAGGGAATGGAGTAGCGCCCTCCCCTACACCTTGGTGTAGTAGCTATTGAAAAGGGAGCCTTCGGGTCACCCTCGACTATGGTCGCTAACTATACATGTATCTAGTTTCTTATTAATCTTAATCTCAACAAAGAATAAAGCTGTGTAAACTTAGATTAAACTGAAAAGCAACGTTATTTTTTCCTAATAACCTTCTTGGCGTTCAAAGTGCTAATTCAGTCTTGTCTACCTACCTTTGAAAATCCTCTTTTTTTTTTTTAAGTGAAACTTCGTTGTCCTATTCCAATACCCTCTAATCCTTTATCTTTGAAATGAATCTTCACTGTAGGAAACAAGAAAAAAGCTTCATCAGGCTAGATCAGGTGAATTTAGTGGGTGCTGCATTTGAGCAATTATTGGTTTGGCCAGTAAACTTTAAGCAAGCATTTAAACTGTGTGCTCTTGCTAAAGTTAATTGTTTGAAATGGAACTGTTTTTGATATTAAGACTGTACTTACACTCAACTGAATTGTAATATATAGAACTGTTTTGACATTTAACTGTGTAAACAAAATTAACTGAATTAGAACCGTCTGAATAAACTGAATACTTTGAAATAGAAATGTTTTTGACTATTAAACTGTACACATGCTAGGATGAAATAGAACTGACTATATATGTAAAAATGGATTTGGCGTTAAATAACCTAAAAAGTGTTGATATGCTATAAAACCCAACCAACCTTTGAGCAAGTTGAACAGAGTTCACAGATAAAACAGCCATTGATTAGTGTACTACATTCGTAGCCTTTTCCAACACACAACATCAAGGTGCAGCACAAGAGTTCTAAGTACAACAATTTGTTGACAGATTCACCTAACGGATCCCATTTAAAAGGAATAACACGTTATAAAAATGTATGAGAAGCTTTTAATCTTACTCTGAACGTGACGATATTTTTGACTCTGTGAAGAAGGAAAATACCGCATAGAATCCAAGATTTAACCCCAGTTCTCTGGGGGCTGAAGAATTCTCGGAGTGCTTATATGCAGAAGAGTACACCTCCCGCCAACTGGGTATCTCGGATATGATACAAATACCATATGATAGTGAAGCTTTAGTTCAAAGAATGTTGATTATCCATTCTTTGCCATTACACATAGGTCCACTCTGACCAAGAAGGGTAGTACTTTTTAGATTCCCATTTATGGAAGAAATAAAAGTAGTATTCTGAGTATGGCACTAAAATACATCTGATCGTGAGGCTCCAAGCATGGAACTTTGGGGAATATGGAGAACCCTTTTATTGCCATTAATCCTAGATTCATCCAGCTCGGATTTTTAGTGACTGTTCGAGTACCATTAATAGGCTCAGTAGAACAGTTTAACCATTTAACTGCGTAAAAACAAATGACTGATGTTAAATTAAAATGTTTGTGTTTGATAGCAACACTAAAACCATCGATGTGCAAACAAATTGCCTTTGACTCGTTAACAATGTTCCGTACAAAATATTTATTTACAAATCATATATTTAATATACATTTACATAAAGAGAATTTGACATTAGATAAAGTACAAGGGTCTAAATGGCATAAAACTCAAACGACTAACCAATCAATCTAAGCTTTAATTCTAACGGTGTTTTCATATACTCATGATTCTTTACTTGCTAAGATATTTTTTGAGAAATCTGCATCACCTTATGCCGTATGAATCGAAGCAGTATTCATGTGTACCCAAAATGTCTGCTCTGGCTATTGAAAACATTGAATTGATTTGATTGCAACTAATTCCATATCTTTGTACTCGCCAATCATGTGACTATCTGAGGTCTAAATGTTAGAGATTATTATTAGATCACACCATACATGAGATACATACTAGGTTTAACCCTGGCCGGCTATTTACCCACACAAAGCTTGATTCTTTAGTATAGTGTGACCCCCTAATCGTAAGCTAAAATGTATATCTCAAAAAGACGCATGACGCCCAAGTATATACAGGTATAAAATAAGTGCATTTTTTAACCAACACATAGACACACGCTCGAGTATATATATATATATATATATATATATATACCCGTGGTGAATTCAATAAGTTTCCAGACTTTTGGTATTTAAAATTGTCGTCGACTTTTGAAAAATTAGTATGTAATTGCTACACATCTTATGAGATGACTGACCAATGTTTATGATTTCAGGTTCAAATCAACGGCTACAGCATGAATTGGGATACACCCTGCTAAACCCTGATTGTCACAGGTGGGGAATTTCTAAAATGCAATCTGGATATGAGGACTATTTAGATGAACGATATGCAATAAAATTCTGTTTTAAACTGCCACAGAAACGTATGGAATACTTCAGAGTAATTTTTGACCATCTTGAAGGAATCGAACATCAGTTTTTGAGTGGCATAAGCGATTCAAGGAAGGTAGGGAGTCTATGAGGGATGATGAAAGGTGTGGGGGCGTAAAGAGGTCAGAACACCTGAGTTGATTGGCCAAAGGGTTAGGGTTAGGGTTACTAAGTTGAGGTTTTAAGGGAGTTCAGGAAGAGATTCCATCGGAAAAGGCCCGCACTCTTCAAATCGAGTCAGTGGCATTTCGACTAAGACAATGCACCAGTCCACAACTCCATCCTTGTCTGAGATTATTTGACCAAGATGGGCATCAAGACAGTTCGTCACCCACCCTATTGTACAGTTCTTGCTCCCTGTGACTTTTGCTTATTCCCTAAGCTCAGAGGCTGTCGTTATGAGACAATTGAGTAGATGAAAGAGGCTGTGACAAATATCATTGACACGCTCACACAAGAGGACTTCCATGGGGCCTTCCAGAAGTTGTTAGAACGGTACAACAAGTGCATTGCAGCCCGAGGCGATTATTCCAAAGGGGAGATGAGTTTCATGTATGTACTATCAATAAAAGTGCCCATACGAAAAAAGTCTGAAAACTTATTCAATGTAACTCGTGTATATATATATATATATATATAGCTGGTAGATAGAGTGACACAGTGATGAACATATGCATATATCCTCGTTCAAATCCTACACGTGTTAGTCTGCGTTTCACTTGAAGCCCATGCCCTATTCTTCCTGTAAGTATGGGTAAATTTTAGGGCATACTGGCTTCTTTACAATTTGTTAGGTAACCAGTCTAACGGAAGAAAAAAGTTTTTATTCACATCAGTTGTAATCTATCATAAAAGTGCATTTCCTCCTGCACTTAGCATAAGGACTGAATACATACATACATACATGGACGAGTCAGTTTGCATTTGAATTCTTGCCAAAGCCCTTGTATAAGGTTGGAATTCATTTCATATCCCTAGCGATTGATTTATTATTAGATTGCACTGGATTCTTTATTTTTGTTTAAGAATCCAGTCTCGGAGAAGGAAATCTCAGCCCTTAAACCAGTTAACTTTGCTTAATATATATATATATATATATATATATATATATATATATATATATATATATATATATAATGCATATACACTTACCAATCGTGACTACCTCCTCTTTGCAGAGTGGCCCTCATGGTGTAGTGCGTAACATGCTGGGCTTTAACATCGTAGTAAGTCTTTTCGAATTATATTAATAGTTTTCGTTCATTTTCAGAATACTATCATAGGAATGGTAAGATCCCACTCTTCCTCCAGCTTTTGTTTATATATTATACTTGGTGTTCAACAAAAACATCATCGAATACCTCACGATAGTTGATATGCCAATAAACAAATATCATTAAATAAAAGGAAATACATCAACCACTTCCTTTCGAAAAAAAATTATCTCGTAGATTCGATATGCGTTCCCCAGGCAGCAGGTGAGACTACTCAAGCAAACGATATTCTTGTATGCTTGATTGCAAGTGTGACAAATTATTCCGCAATCCTTTTCGTTGAAACAGCCCTTGTGCACTCTCGTAATACTTCTTTTCCCCTGTCCGCTGGGGCTGTAGAATACACCGACTGCTTTTCTAAAGAGGGGTAAGACCCCCTCAAACAAGTGTCCTGGATATGACACTAAACAATCTAATAGTGAAGCTCCAGTAATGCTGGGGTTTGGGAGATGCGGAGTACTCTTCTATTGACATTGCTCCAGGTCCACTCTGGCCCGAAGAGATAGCAACTGATAAGGATCCTATTTATGGGTTAATTAAAACAAAACCGTGATTTGAGTTTACTGCTTTTTGCATTTAAACTGCGTACTTATGCAAGACTGAATTACTTAAAATAGAACTGTTCTGACATCTATGTTAAACTGAATTGCTCCAAATGAAACTGTTTTGACATCTAAACTGTGTACTTATGCTAAACTGAATTATCTGAAATAAAACTGTTTTGACATTAAATCTGAGTATTGTCCAATCGGCTGGGGCCGTAGAATACACCGATTGCAACTCTGCAGGCGAGTAAGACCCTATGGGGGAGCGTAAAGTCATCAATTATTAAAAATGCCATATAAATTGATATGTTAGACAATAATATACTTGAGTAATTATCTGTTTTAAAAAAGTAGAAAAAAACTAATTAGGTACGAATGAAGGATAGAATTAACTATATTAGACGTGTGAATGACTTACGTCTCTGTATTGCCCAGTCAGCTGGGGCTGTGGAATACACTGGCTGCACCTCTGCAGAGGGATAAGTCCCCCCGCTAACGAGTGTCCTGTATATGACACTAAATAATCTGATGGTGAGGTTTCAGCAGTGCTGGAGCTTTGGGGAATGTGGAGTACCCCTTCATTGCTATCGCTCCCAGGTCCACTCTGGCACGGAGTGGTAGCACCTGATACGGCCCTATCTATGGGTTAATAGAACTAACAGCATACCTATGCTAAAATGAATTGTTTAAGTAAACTGAATAGCTTGAAATAGAAATGTTTTTGATGATTAAACCACACTTACATTTAAACTGCGTGCTTATGCTTAACTGAATTATTTGAAATGGAACTGTTTTTCGACATTAAAACCGTATTTACACTTAACTGAATTGTTACATATAACTGCTTGAATAGTTTGAAATGGAAATATTTTTGACAATTAAACTGTGTACATAAGCTAAACTGAATTGTTTTAAATAGAACAGATTATTTATATAAAAATGGATTTGGCGTTAAATAACCTACAAAGGTTGATATGCCATAAAACCCAACAAACCAAACCATTACGTCTCTGTAGAAACTAATTTTTACAGTACCATTTCAAGAGTGAAGAAACTTTAAGTTTTTCTTAGCATAGATAGACACCATATGAACATAACGAGAGGAACGAACCCACAGGTAATACCAACATTGTCTCGGCCACGTAGCTTGAAACTCGAGACAATGCTTTAACCCTCCACTGGAATGAAAAAAATATAAAAGAAAAAATCACCACAATGTGAAAAAAGTCACAAGAAAATAAAACCCCAATGACGTTTATATATATTAGAATCCTACGTGACATATACTTGATATTTAACTGGGATTATCAAATATCTTGAAAGAATTCACATAAACGATCTGTTATTGGTCATATGAATGTGACGTATGAGTTTTTCAGGTCATCATCCTTAAGTACTGACATCTAGAATGTGCGCGCATGCGTAGTTCTAGTGTGCGCTTTTGTCTGCTTGCAATAATGGCCAACCTTTATTCAGTGGTTGTGTGTGTGTGTGTGTGTGTGTGTGTGTGTGTGTGTGTGTGTGTGAAATCAATACGGTTTATGTATTAATATGGGATAATCATTGTAATTCCACTCAGAAAGTCTACAATATCTATCTTGCTGTTCAGACCATCTATAATTTTTTTCTAGAAGCACCTTTCTAACCTTTCCCTAATATATATATATATATATATATATACAGAAAGAAAGAGAGAGAGAGAGAGAGAGAGAGAGAGGGACTGAGAGAAAGAGAAAGAGAGAGAGAGATAGAGAAGTATAGATCAGTAAATGACTGGCTTTAGATCGTTTATATTTTTAGGAGTTTAGACTTTGCTATGCGGGTGCCATTTAGAGCCTTGACAAGAACGCTAACTTTAAACTACTACCTGTGTGAAATATTTTCCTGATTAGGCTGCAGACCAAATAATGTTAATCCATATGCACTGATAAAAGTATACAAATGTATGCACACATACATGCGTCAATGGTAGCATACAAACACACACATAAATATTCATATATTTTTTTTTTAAATGGAGGAATTGATGTTATCTTAGAATTAACATGGCAAGAAAATACGGCAAACATCCTACACGCGGAGCACTGAAAAGCTGCTTCGACCTTATTAGGTCTCATCTGCTGCGCACACCGTGATCTCCACCGCTAGAGATCGAACCAACAACTACAGAACGCAGAAGCCGAAACTCTAACACTAGGCCACCGAGTCATGCCACATAAGCGACGCCGAATTAACAGGTTATGGTGAATTGCGCTACCACTTTGACCTAATGTGTCTTGAAGGTACGTAATCCCTACAGAGGACACGGTCACCTCCGGGGCTACGTCTTCCCAAGTCGGAGTTACGATTCCTCATAACATAAACCTCATGGGAAAGATATATAATTATATACATTTTTAAATGGAGGAATTGATGTTACCTTAGAATTATCATGACAACAAAATCTGGCAAACACCTACATGTGACATACGGAGGACTGAAAGGCTGTTTCGACCTTATTTTGACACACACACACACACACACACACACACACACACACACACACACACACACACACACACACACATATATATATATATATATATATATATATATATATATATACATATATATATATACTTTAAGAAAAACAACAAAAGCGGTAACGTAGAAAAATAGATTTATTTCCATCCTGTTACGCATTTTTGAAATTTCCAAATAATTCAAATCACCCTAAAAACATAATTAAACAAGTCCCAAAAGCAGTAAATTTAAGAATATGTAAGCTATCTGCAAATCAATAAATTTTCAAAGAGAGTAGTAACAGGTATAAAAATAGTTGTTTTAAGGAGGATTTCAGGAATTTAAAAGAAGATATAAAAAATGAGATTAATAAAGGAATAATAATTACGATCAAAAAAATAAAAATAGAAAAAGGAAAATTATATTTGTAAACTAGCAAATATTGATGTAGGTAAATATTTTTTGAGACAGATAGATAAGCATTTTAAACAAGATAATATATTACATAAAATATTTAATAGAAAAACGTTGAAAATAAGTTATTCTTGCACAAAAAATATTTCTCAAATAATAAATAGTCATAATAATGAAATAATTAATGAATTTCATAACCGAGTAAATAATAATAATATTAATAGTAAAAAAATAGAATGTAATTGTAAATCCCGAAGTGATTGTCCAATGGATGGTTTGTGTAATTTAGATAATGTAGTATATCAAGTTATTATTTATCCAAAAGAGGACATAAATAATAAGAAATATTATAATGGCGTTTCGTCTACTAATTGGAAAATTAGGTACGGAAATCATAAATTTTCCTTCTCCCATGAGCATTAAAAAAATCAAACTGCTCTATCTAAACATTATTGGGGATTGAAAAATAAAGGGTTAATCCCTGACATTCAATGGTCCTTATTAAAAAGATCTAATACCCCAAAGTCTTTCGATAGTAGGTGCAATCTGTGTCTTGAGTAAAAAATCCACATTTTGCTTTTTCCAGAGCCAAAGAAATTATTAAATAAGAGAAGTGAATTAATAGCTAGGTGTAGACATAGGGCTAAATTTAAACCATAAATAATTAACAATTTTTTTTAAAGCATAGAGTTAAATTGACAATTAATGTAAATGAATAAATAAAATAAAATAAAATGCTAGATAGAAAATTGTGAAAAAGGATATAATACATACGTACTACTCATAAAAAGTGTAACTGATTAATGGTTTCTAAATAGTTTTTGAAATTTTAAAATATTTTAGATAAATTAAATATTTGTTTTAGTTTAATATATCTATTACTGTATCATTACGTAAGGTAAAGTTTAAATCTAATTTAATATAAAATCTGTAATTTAAGTCAAAATGTAATTAAAAAATTAAAAATTAAATTTTTTTAATACATTTACGACATTTCTAACCGAAATTAAAATTTAAAACGCAAGTGGGTTTAATGAGGAGATAACTCTTCCCCCCTCTTCTAGCCCCTCCCACTTTTCTGTGTCTATTCTATTTTTTTTTTTTATCTAAAACATCTGAAGAAGTCCTGTTAATCTTTTTTCGTGTTTTTGGAAATTTCAAAAATGCGTAACAGGATGGAAATAAATTTATAATCCTATGTGACCGGTTTTGTTGTTTTTCTTAAAGAATTTATTGCTCTGTATTATTGTTACTTTGAGCTCTTTACCAGGAAAATTTAAATATTCACTCATGAATAATTTCTCGTCCTGATGGAATTACTCCCAACTCCGGTTTAACTACCAAAAAATACTCATATATATATATATATATATATATATATATATATATATATATATATATATATATATATATATATATATCGTGAACACCTCTTCGTCGGTTTATCATACAAGTGAGAAAGTGCTGGCTGCCAAGCACTCTATGACTACATTATCATAAGTGAGATATATTATTTAGAATATTCTTTCAATATATTATAATAGTTTTCAAAGACCTGATATTAATCAAAAGAACTTAAGAAAAATTACTTATAAATTTAGGCATAAATCAAACATAAATTGTAGTTATAGTCATAGCTAGGCTCGAAAACGATCCAAATTAGACAAATAAAGCATGCGGAACACTTCAAAAATGTAATGACGAACTTATAAGTAATGAACTATTGTGGACTTGTTCTAACGGACGAGCAAAGATGGGACGACCAGCTAGAACATATCTACAACAGTTCTGTAGTGATACAGTATGTACTATGCAAGACTAACCGGGAGCGATGGACTATCTAGACAAGTGGCGATAGAGAGTCAGCGAAATCCGTGCTAGCAGCAGGCTATATATATATATATATATATATATATATATAGGCCCATGTCACATTTTCCAACTGCTGATGGGTTGGGGTCAATACAGGCTTATTTAATCCAAGGCCATGACTATCGTTAAGAAAATAAGAATGTACAAATCATTACACTCTGACGGGGTTCTCAGTTAGCCGTATTTAACTAGTGTGATTTAGCTCAGCATAAAACAACAAATACAGTGCTTGTGACGATCCAACTCATAACAAATTAAGCATAATCCCGGAGTCATTTTTTTCCTTACGTCGACATATGCAACGTAAGTTTTCAAACTTAGCATAGCCATATAAATAGTACAATAATTAATCTAGTAAGGTTGTATTTCCTTCGTATTGATATTCGTATAGAATAACTGCTTCCTGTTAGTTGCTCTGCGGTGAGAGGACCATAGAATCGAATTCTTTTGGCGTGTGAGTTGCTGCATATAAGTTTGCTGCGGAAAAAAAGGTTTTTAAAATAAACTAATGTAAAATAAAATAATCTTTGGCGACAGTTGAGAATGGATAACACATCAACGCTTTTCTGCGCAGTCTATTTCGTTTGTTTTAAAATAATACCTTCCAGTTATTACCCAAGAAACAGTGCATTAATAATTTACATTAAAATCATTTCAATACGCAGCCTTATAATATAAAGTGGTCTCATTTACGTCTGTAAGTCATAATGGACTGTAATTATCTTTCCGCGTGAATATTCATAAGTATATATATATATATATATATATATATATATATATATATATATATATATATATATATATAAATTTGATGTGTGATCATAATAAAGCAATCTTGTTTCAATTGAAGGTTTCACATAATGTCCGAAACATTTCAAATAATTGCAAGGTTTGGCTTGGAAATAAGTTGACCATTGTTATATGATTCGTTTTGATTCTCTCTGCCTTTTATTCAAACATTTATTAAGTGCGCATATATATATATATATATATATATATATATATATATATATATATATAAGCGCGTGTGTGTGTGTGTGTGTGTGTGTGTGTGTGTGTGTGTGTGTGTGTGTGTGTGTGTGTGTGTGTGTGTGTGTGTGTGTTGATGTGTGTGGTTTTTAAAACTTATGCAGGTGATTTAAATTCAACTGAAAAATCAGTAACGATAAATATACACGAAAAACATTAAAACGACATTACCATGTCTAAACAATTGATGAAGATACCCTTATTTAACAAGAAAATTTGCATTTTAAATTCCTGAACGGAGACATTTTCATCAATATCAAATTGCATATTCAAGTTTAGCGTGAATACGGGTCCACCAAAATTCCCATTCAATTGCAAATTACACTTAACAATTCTTTATTATTTTAGTAATCAATTCATCCATCTTTTAATAATAATAATAATAATAATAATTATTATTATTATTATTATTATTTTATTATTATTATTATTATTATTATTATTATTATTATTATTATTATTTGCCAGAGTGTGGACTTCGCTGTCCCGGTGGACCACAGAGTTGAGTTGAAAGAATGCGAAAATAGGGATAAGTACCAGGACCTTTCTTAGTAATTGAAAAAAATATTGTGGAACATGAAAGTGACGATTATACCAATTGTATAGGTACAAGGATAGGTACAAACAATGAAGGACTTGGAAATAACGGGACGGGTGGGGGCTGTCCTAACTACTGCATTGTTTAGATCGGACAGAATACCGAGAAGAGTCCAGGAGACTTGAGAAGACTTGCTGTCAATCAAAGTCCAGAGGAAAACCATCAGCTAATGTTGGTGTGAAAAACTCTCATTGAGTAATGTGGATCACCGAATCTCGGCCATAAGACCAGGCCTAATAATAATCAACAAAAAAAAAGATAAATTGCAAAAATGTCAACTTTGCTGTCCCGGCTGACCACAGAATAAAACTGAAAGAATGGGAAAAGAATGATAAGTACATGGACCTTGGTAGAGAAGTGAAAAGACTATGGAACATACAGGTGGCAATTATACCAATTGTAATTGTTGCTTTTGGTAAAGTAACTAAAGGATTATAAAAGGGACTGGAGGACTTGGAAGTTGGCGGACGAGTAGAGACCATCCAAACTACAGCATTATTGAAAACAGTCAGAATACTGAGAAGAGTCCTTGAGACTTGTGGAGACTTGCTGTCACTCAAACTCCAGTGAAAGACCATCAGCTAAAACTTATGTGAAAAACTCTAATGAATAAATAATAATAATAATAATAATAATAATAATAATAAGAAGAAGAAGAAGAAGAAGAAGAAGAAGAAGAAGAAGAGGCTTGGAAAGCAATCTGAAGAAATGAGGTATCGAAACCATCTAGACCAAATCAATGTTAGGATCAACTAGGGTACTTAGAAGATTCCTGGAAAAAATTGCTGTTAGTGTGGGAGTCCCAGTGGGTTAGTAGCTAATGTGCTGGATTTAAATATCGCATTAAACCGGTTCGAACTCCAGTCGCGCAATAACTTTCTCTATCTGACAAATAATCTCGATAAATGTACGCACTCCGTAATCATTCTCCAATTAGAGGTTAGATTTTACAACTACTGTTCTTGAACGAGGATGGATGTTGCATTATATAACTACAAGGTTGGTACTTCATTAAATAAAGAAACCGAATGTATCTTACTGACACACAGACTGTTCTGAAAATACACCAGTTAAAAATCGTGTGAAAAACACGCTTAGAATGAAAATAATAAGGATGATGAAGATTATGATCGTCCATCTGTACCGATGATCGCCATTGAACTCAGTGTAACTAATCCAAATACAGCAAGGATTATTTATTTATAATGATGAAGGCTAATGATAAAACAGACAAACTTGGTGAGTTGATTACAAGAAAAATAGGGAGAATAGTTTCTCAAACAACCAAACTTCAGAATGTTAATGTTAATGGTACAGTCGGCTCAGACAGCAAAATACATTGACTGCATCTATGCAGAGGGCTAAGATTCCCTCACTGAGTGTCCTTGATATGACACTAGACAATTTGATTGTGAGGCTCCAATGATGTTAGAGCTTTGGGGAATGCGGAGTGCTTCTTTATAACCATCCCTTGTAGGTCTACTCTATCCCAGAAGATGGCATCGGATAGGAGTCTGTCAATGGTTAAATTGAACTTAAATGGTTATTTGGTTAAAACTGAATTGTTTGAAATAGAATTGTTTTAACATTTAACTGTATGTAAACAAAAAAAGTACTTATGCAAAAAGATCTTGTTGGAAATACAACTGTTTATATGAATAAAAATGGACTTCGGTTTAAATAAGTTACGATGGTTGATATGACATCAAGTCAAGATAAAACAAGCCAAGCCAGACAAAATGCTTATAAAAGATCGACGGCTCTGCTTTGAATAAATAATCCTCTTTGGTCTCCTATCTCTAAAGCCATGAAGGAATTTAACTATGAACAAACGAATAAGAAATGATGAATACAATTATTAGTATTATGTAGTGTAATACATGAAACTTGTTGACAGTGTTCCTAAATTGAATTATTAGTCTCACGTATCAATACTTCAATGTGTGCAAATAAATGATTAATATCAAATAGGATTATTAGTTACCTAGCAATTATAGTAACCATTTAACTGCGTAAAAACATTGAAATATGCCTGTGCAGATAAATCAGATCTAATTCATTTAAAAATGAAATTATCAAACAACAATTCTCTTACATATCTTATATGTATATCAATTTTTAAAAAAATGGCCCATATAAAATGTGACCCTGTTACATGGCAATGCTTGAAAGCAATTTACTGCGTGCAAAGAAATGATTAATAGTAAATAGAATTATTTATATTTGAAATACTTGAAACCATTTAACTGTGTGCAAAAACTAAAAATGAGCTCGTTTATAATTGTCATCTACAAAATGTGTTTCCAAATCATTTGTATTTGATATGTATATATGAAGAACATTTGATATTAAATAACTTACAATGGCTGATATACCATAGAACCCAACCAAACTTGAGGAAGATGCTAGGCACGTGATCAAAGAGAAATTCCAAGCACTCAACTTTTGACATTGCAGTCTCTCTTTGAGCTTATCTCCACTCAGAAGAACGCAGATTGTTATCCTTGAATTGAGGAAAGAAAGATGTAGTATGTGGGATATTAAGTAAAGTAAAGTTGGCGACCATAGTCGAGGGTAACCCAAAGGCTCCCTTTTCGATAGCTACTACACCAATGTGTAGGGGATTGCTCTACTTTACCCTTGATCCGTACCTTATAATGCTGAGTGCTAAGCAAGGAGGCATCAAGTACCATTTTTTGAGTCTTTGGTATGACTCGACCTGGGATATCAGAAGGTATTAATTATAATGAATTAATAAAGTAAAGTTAGCGACCTTGGTCGAGGGTGACCCGAAGGCTCCCTTTTCAGTAGCTACTACACCAAGTTGAACCCAGGTCTCCCGGGCCATTGGCGAACACTCTAACCCCTAGGCCAATGTCCGGGATATTAGAAGGTATTAATTATAATGAATTAATAAAGTAAAGTTAGCGACCTTGGTCGAGGGTGACCTGAAGGCTCCCTTTTCAGTAGCTACTACACCAAGTTGTAAAGGATGACGCTAATCCTTTCCCTGGATTACTCCACTTTACCCTTGATCTGTACCTAATAATGCTGAGTGTTAACCAAGGCAGCATCAAGTATCATTTTTCGAGTCTTAGGTATGACTCGAATTGGGATTGAACCCCTTAAATCTAAATAAAACAGTTTTCATTTCCTGTTTTTCACATACTTTGGTAAATAATTTATTCCCATCTCCCAATATAAAAGATGCTATTTTTTTAAACTCACGCATCTCTCTCTCTCTCTCACACACACACACACACACACACACACACAAACACACACACACACACAGAGAAATACACAAAAAACATATTTGGGGAAATATCCTTGATGTAACAGATAAACTGCTGAACTGCAAAATCAAAGTAAGTATGTTCGAACCCTCGAAGAGCTGTTACGTTGATTTTCGAACTAATACCATTCAGAAAGATATTGAGCCACTTATCTCCCAGCTATTGGTTAAATATTATCCATACTGCTCTTCTACAAGGTTGAACTTAGCATTAATTTACCCATAAAGTTTCACATGTCGTTAAACAAAGAAACCAGGGACCCCCTCCCATTAATATATATATATATATATATATATATATATATATATATATATATATATATATACGTATGTATGAATCACGTCTGTTTTGGTTTATACATGTTCACTTATAACTCAGAAATAGATGCCGCTAAGCATCAAAATCAAGCATTCATTTTAATATATTTATAAGCAAAAGTAAAGTTGGTCGAGGGCGATTGAAGGCTCCCTTTTGAATAGCTACTACACCGAGGTGTAGGGGTAGGCGCTACTCCTTTCCCTGGATTGCTCCACTTTACCCTTGATACGTACCTTATACTGCTGAGTGCAAAGCAAAGAGGTATCAAGTACCATTTTTAAAGTCTTTGGTATGACGCAAGCTGGGATTGAACCTAGATCTACCGGACCATTGGCGAACACTCTACCAATCGGTTTTCACTGATTAAATTGTATAATTAAATAATTCAAAATCAATCGATGTTTGGAATTCTTTAAAGTTCTTCTAAAGACACACCATTCTTCAATTTCTCTTGGAATCCATAGGCAAAGTTTTAATATATTTCCATTTAGAAAATAATATTATAATTTAGTACTAATCCTAAAAGTGAATTCGTAGATTCTCTTATCGTACTGTTTTTAGACAATGAACCTAAAAAAAAAAAAAATTAAAACTAAGATGCTTTTTTGAAAATTATTGACAAAACCTTTATTCTGTAAATGAGCAATAATTATAAAATTTACAACTTATGGAAGACCAAAAATAAAACAAAATCAAGTAAATTTTTTAAGCCATTCACAAGATTAGAGTTACGAATTTTCATAAAATGTTTGTAAAATAAATTCGAAAAGAATCAAAATAGATAAAAACAATTCCTAAAATAAAATAATACTTTCCCTTCGAATCAAAAGTCAAAATCTATCGAATACAAATAAAGAAGAAATTTTAACTCTTTGTTTAACCCTCCATCTCTCCCAGTTACTAGTGTCCCAACTATCCATTCAGTCAGGTCACTGACTGAGTACTTCTGTTATTTTATATATATATATATATATATATATATATATATATATATATATATAAAGATGTTAGTTGTAGGTTCAAAGAAAGAATAAGGGTATATTTAAAATAGGAAGATTCACGAAGTGATTTGTATTTTTTGAATTTATTTATTTTGCTCTTACATACGTGTAATATATGTAGTGCATTCAATAAGTGTCCTGACTTTTTTCTACAGGCATTTGAAATTTTCGTAGAAAATTCTGTATCTTATTGCTATATATGTTATGTGATGACTGACTCATTTTTATGATTCCAGGTTCAAATGAACAGTTACAGTAGGAATTGGAATACACCTTACTAAAGCCTGATTGTCAAAGTTGGTGAATTTCAAATATGCAATCTGGACCTGAGAACATTTTAGAAGAACGATATGCAATAAAACCCTGTTTTAAACTTAGAAGAAATGCCACATAAATGTATGGAATGCTTCAGACTATTTTTGGAGCATCTTGCGTGAATCGAGCATCAGTTTTTGAGTGGCATAAGAGGTGCAAGGAAGGCAGAGATTCTGTGAGGGATGATGAGTGGTATGGGAGGAGTAAGGAAGTCAATACACAAGAGTTGATTGGCCAAAAGGTTAGTGTTAGTCGCATTTCCACCAGGACAATGCACCAGTTACATCTTTATCCTTGTCACAGACTATTTGACCAAGATGGGCATCAAGACAGTTCCTCACTCTCCTTATCATCCAAACCTTGAGGCAAGTGACTTTTGGTTACTCCCTAAACTCAGAGCTGTCGTTATGAGACAACAGAGCAGATGAAAGAGGTTGTGACGAAGGTTATTGACACGCTCACACAAGAGAACTTTAATGGGGCCTTCCAGAAGTTGTTGGAACGGTAAAACAAGTGCATTGCTGCCAGAGGAGATTACTTCGAAGGGGAATAGAGTTTCATGTGATTACTATCAATAAAAGTGTCCATACGAAAGCAGTCTGGAATCCTCATATATGTTTATTTCTAGCTTATATATATATATATATATATATATATATATATATATATATAACAAAACAATGACGAATGTGATGTGAGGGTTATCGGCATTGGACACTGAGATAAAGTCACTAAAACAATTAGTTATTATTAAAATGTTATGGGTCGAATTACACCCCCACCTGCTATGGATGAATGGTACTATTTACCAACCCCTCCGCTCGGGCAGGATATGACACAAGGTCAATTTCTAAGCGGAGTTTAACAGGTTTTAATTCAGAGTTTTCCTTCTCCTAGACTAGTTGCCTAACCATGGCTGAAGAACCTAGTCTGTCCTACTATTTACCCATAGCTGGAGGGAGAATAATTGGATTCATACCTTTCCCAAGGGTATTAGTGCTATGTGAAATGCAATCAGTCTCGTCCAGGATTTGAACTCGTGTCGCCGTGTTCATTTCCTACGGCGATAACGACTACACCACGGGCACCTCCATATGGATAAATGGTAGGTTAAATTGGGCAACTTATGTTTGGCAACTCGTCTAGGAGAAAGAAGTCTTTTTATTTGAATATGTTATACTCCGTTTTAAAATGACTATGAGAAACACCCTGCTCATGCGGTGGTATTGTTAAAGACAGATACGGCAAATTAATAGATGAATTCAGCATTAAAATTAGGATATATGATTAGCTATAATTAGTATTATGTATCAGCGGAATATATTCCTTAGATTTGAAGTACACATTGCATTATCAATGGAAATTATTCTGGGCATAATTAAAAATAGACTTGATCATCCAAAATTTAAATGGTAACATTCTAAACAACAGTGTAACAAACAAATAATCCGATCTCAAAATAAAACACACACACACACACACACACATATATATATATATATATATATATATATAATACGTCGATGTCTTAAGCATTAAAATCTGGATGAATAATCAACTGAAATTGTCTAAGGATGTTGGTAAAAAAAAAAATGTAAAATAAATCAAATGAACGAAGGTCTGTCTGGGTTAGTTTTCGTTTTGATCTAATTACCTCCATTTTAATGAGGTCGAATAAACTTCGAAGGCCGAAGACAAGCGACAGGAAAATGTAATGTCAAGTATCTCGCGTAAAGCGAACTACAAATATGAAACCCACGCAGTAAGTTAAGTGGAGAATTCTCGACGGTTGCTGACGTTACAAAGTAAATAAGTTCATCCTTTCGAGGCAATCCTATCTGTCTGCACTGACAATCATCGCAGATATGTGTTGCGGTAATTTTGAGATCTCTGAACCAAAAACATCGACAAAATTCATTTCATACTTTAATATATATATATATATATATATATATATATATATATATATATATATATATATATATTAAAGTATGTAATGAATTTTGTCAATGTTTATATATATATATATATATATATATATATATATATAGCGTTAGAGATATTTTCGTAGCAAATAGAATCTGTGACTTGAGTTCAAATACGAGACGAAGGTTTTTGCTTGAAAAAGGCATAAAACCCATTATTATTTCCTTGTAGCTCAATCTTATGGAGGTTGCTTTATTTTATCATGGTTATCATAGCTACGCGTAATTAGTAAAAGAGTCGAGATTATTTAGTTATGGTTAGACAACGAGGTTTCGAGAAGGCAAAGTGAATTCAAAACAGCTTTACTCAACATTTAAAAAAGAAAACTTCATTGGATCACATTCTCTTCAAAATTTAGTGTATCCAGTGATTATTTCAAGATGAAAATATTTGTGACATTATATTTATTAGATACAATGAAATATGATCAATTTTATTGTATCAGGAAAATTATCTAAAAATTACTAGCTCAATTATTGTGTGACCTATAATTAAATATATTATGATTTGTTGCATCTTATATACACAGTTTCTCTCTCTCTCTCTCTCTCTCTCTCTCTCTCTCTCTCTCTCTCTCTTTTCTCTCTGTATTTATATGTATGTAGTTTTCTCTGTTTGATAAATATTATGTGTTACTTAAAGATTCATGGGATTCTAGTCTAAGAGAATTCAACGTAGACGTGTTTTCCTGTACCAGTATGGTTATTGTGAGTACATTGTTCTAATGCCTTGTAGCTGTCAAGTGTGAAAAGCGACAAAAGTTGGAAACGACTAACGGTAGTACATTAAAGACGACAAGACCAGGAACAAAACGAATGTTTTATTATGTAAAACTGACATGGATGAAGATACAAAAACAAGAACGAAGAATATAAATGAAGTATGACTCATTGTCTATTGGGTACAGTGTTTGCCAATGGCCCGGGAGACCAGAGTTCAAACCCAGGTCAATCATACGAAAGACTCAAAAATAGTACTTAATACCTCCTGGCTTAACACTCAGCATTATAAGGTAAGTATCAAGGGTAAAGTGGAGCAATCCAGGGAAAGGAGTATCGTTGTCCTTTACACCTCGCGGTGGTTATGATTGAAAAAGGAGCCTTCGGATCACTTTCGACAAGAGTTGCCAAGTCTAGTTATGACTAAAATGAAACGTGCTTGGTTGTTCTGAATTCACTAGGGGCGAAAGAAAGATAGGTGGGTCGGGTAATCATCTAACATTATATCTTTGGAGTATTTAACTGTAATTTTAGCTCCCTCTAACTCTCACAATTCTCTATCTCTCATTCTCGCGCTTTCTCTCTCTCTCTCTCTCTTTCTCTTTCACTTTCTCATGCTCTCTCACACGCTCTCTCTCTCTCTCACACACACACACATCGGTATATCACAATAGCATTAGTGGCACGGGACTTCTGCTTGTCTGGGAACGGGACTGATTTCTATAGTCTTCCATTTATTTTCGTTTACTCTTTCTCTTTTTCAACGCGATCAGCAATGAGCTCTGCGGAACAAACAATGACCATCGAGCAATGTATAAACCTGAAGCATTTGGTTCGGTTAGGGAAAACACCGTCACAAGCATTTTGAATGCTTCATCAAGTATATGTTGGTGACACTACGTCACACAAATATGTTTTTCAATGGTACAAGGTGTTCAAATAAGGTCGTTAGGAGGTGAATGATTATAACAGGAGGGGAGGGCATTCAATAAGCTATCACGCTATTGGTCTTTGTTGTATTACCACGTAGGAATAGATGAATGCGTATGTATGTCTATGTATGTGTGAATATGTGTATAGCCGTATGATTACGTGTTGACCATATGTATAGATGTTAATATATATATATATATATATGGGTGTTTGTCGTTTGATTCCTTTTGTTTTAATGTATAAATATGCGGGGTGTATATATATATATATATATATAGGTCTCTGTGTGTGTGTGCGCACGCGCGCGAGTTCATTTAGGAGCCTAAAAATATCAATCCGGTATGTTACAAAATAATAGTGGTTGATGTTGTTCAAAAAAAGCCACCTAACCATCCTCTTCAGGGGCAGGCTAGCATGACAACATATGGGTTTGTAGGAAGTAACCTCATGAACTAGAATGAGCATGAATCTACCGGCAGGGAGTGGGGACAAAAAGACGGCAAATAATTACTCACTTTCTGTTTGGCAATTGATATGTTATGATTCAGAAAATAATGGAAGATTCGACAACCCAAGGAAGACTATAGAAATCAGTCCCGTTCCCAGACAAACAGAAGTCCCGTGCCACTAATGCTATTGTGATATACCGATGTGTGTGTGAGAGAGAGAGCGTGAGAGAGAGCGTGAGAGCGTAAGAGAGAGAGAGCGTGAGAGAGAGAGAGACATATGTGAGAGTTTTTTGGTGTGTTCATTTTTTTGGTTGTGATCAGAGAAGATTTAGACTTATCGTGCAGGTAAGACCGGTATTTGGCGATCGTCGCTTGAATTACAAATCAGCTGGAAATGAGAAAGAGAAGATTGGAAGTTATAACTGAACATTTGGGCATTTAGAAAGTCTTCGAAAAATGGAGCCTGAACTGCTGAATGATGATTAGAAGAAACACTGTGTGCAGTTGTGTCAGGACATTATCGTGCGTTTATCAACTGAACCAGACATGCTTCGTAGGGTCATTACTGCTGAGTGCGAGTTGGAAATCAGAAGCTAGAGTAGTCAATGGAATCTACGACGTCAACGAAGTTGACAGAAGCAAGACAATCAAAGTCAAAAGTTTTAGTTATGTTGATCCTGTTCTTCGATGTGAGAAACATCGTCTACATTGAGTTCTTGTCTCAGGGCCAGATGATCAAGCAGCAGTTCTACAGGGAGATGATGATGTATAAGCTTCGTTCAGTGCGTAAGAATAGACAGGAGTTGTGCAAAGACAAATTGTGACATTTTCGCCATGAGTACCCGGTAGTTTGGGGATGATAGAAAAATCGGCATATTGAAAAAAACAGCTCCACGTGGCTTTTAAAAAAATAAAAGGGATTATCAGAGAAACCAGTTTTGAAGGGTCGAATGACATTAGGTATGAAGTAAAAACGGGACTGAGGTTAATTCTGGAAGAACTCCTCTAATTGACTAAGAAGCGTACCAGTGAAAAATGGAAAACTGCATTAGATTCCTGTGGAATACTCTGAAGAGAAAACCATATAATTTGCTATTAGGACAAATTAACTTATTAATGACACAAGTCTAACAACTATAGTCACGTCTAGTTTGTGTTTAATGGTAAGTTCATTTGGTGGCACGAAGGTATGTCATAATTCTGTATATATTTTATCCTATTTACCAACCCCTCCGCTCGGGCAGGATATGACACAAGGTCAATTTTTAAGCGGAGTTTAACAGGTTTCAATTCAGAGTTTTCCTTCTCCTTGACTAGTTGCCTCACCAAGGCTGAAAACCTAGTCTGTCCTACTATTTACCCATAGCTGGAGGGAGAATAATTGGATTCATACCTTTCCCAAGTGTAATAGTGCTATGTGAAATGCAATCAGTCTCGTCCAGGATTTGAACTCGTGTCGCCGTGTTCATTTCCTACGACGATAACAATTACAAGTACACCACGGGCACCTGTATAGATTTTATGACTGTCTAATAAATATATGTAAGTAAAAGTAAAGTAGGCGTTTGTAGTCGAGGGTGACCAGAATGCTCCCTTTTCAATAGCTACTACACTTTTCCCTGGATTGCTCCCCTTTACCCTTGATACGTACCTTATATTGCTGAGTGATAAGCAAGGAGGTATCAAGTACCATTTTAAAGTCTTTGGTATGACGTGACCTGGGATTGAACCCAGGTCTCCCGGGCCATTGGCGAACACTTTACCCCCTAGGCCAATGAGCCGGATCTAAGGTATTTTAAATATATGTACTAGTTACATTTTCTTAACTTACTGAATCCTGATTTATCTTTACCCTCTAGGCCAATGAGCCGGATTTAAGATACTTAAATATATGTACTAGTTACATTTTCTTAACTTCCTGAATCCTGATTTATAGATGTATTTGTATGTGCGGATACTTTTGGTAAGCTATATTGCGTATTTCAGAGTTGTGCAAAGTGGATTAAAAAAAGAAAAGATTAATAAAAGGAATTAACTTTTCGGCAATTTAACCTCGTTTCTTTGCGATTGTAATTGAAGGTGTAATTTTCTAGTACAGCCCATGTGAATAGCTTAACGGGATGTGGCGATAATCCAACAAAGAACTTCCATTTAATCTTAATATCATCTGTCGGCAGAGATTTTAGTAAAGCTTCGAAATCATCGTATACACACACAAAAAAGCGACTTTTACAGATGCGTTATATAAAGTAATCATTTCCTGTACAATTTTCTCGGATTTAGAGTAGAGCCCCATGGAATCTAAATAACAGTTTGAAATTAAGACAGTGGAAAAGAAAGATATTCATGAAGTTACGCACACTCACTACCATATACACAGTCATATACGCGATCACGCACTTGAACATATTTACTTATGCTGAGTTGATGCACACATGTTTATATATATATATATATATATATGCGCCATCACGTACATGAACACATATGATTTTGTTTGCTTGATGCTCAAAGACGACAAACACACACACACACACACATATATATATATATATATATATATATATATATATACATGTACGTATTTGTGTCTGTGTCTGTTTAGCTATATATATATATATATATATATATATATAAATATATATATATAATCAAAGAGAGAGAGACAGAGAGACAAAGAGAGGGGTGTAGGCATTAATTTGATTGTGCTCTCTTCAGCTTGGCTGTACGTAATATCTCATATTCTGCCAGGGAGTCCACATAGAAAATCTGTCACACCTTTTTCATTACGTAAAATGCAAATGAAGGCAGATTGCTTGCCGGAATGTTATATCAGCTGCCTAGCCCCATGTTGTGTTTCAATATCATCAAATCAAGAGCAAGAACGTTTCTCACCGGTGCTTTTGTAAACTGTTGTGTTAACTTCACGCGGTGGAAATGTAAACTTGATGGAACCAGCCGTCGAAAATTTGGGAATATTTAATCGGTTTCTTTGTCCGGAGAATTTAATCGAACCAATTGCGATCTAAATGAAGCGTGATGATCGCTTGGGATGAGATTGATTTTTGCTTCGTCTCATAACGAAAGGAGAGGAAACAAATATTTTGCTAGATCTGAAACCATTAGGCGATTGCTGTTCAAATTTCTTGTATCTTGCAGAATATAAGAAATCCCGACCCCACATTTATAGGACATTTGACACAAGCAAAAATAAAGAAAGTCAACAATATCAAACAAAGGATTAATACTAAATATAATTATTAGTGTCAGGAATAATTGCAGCCACTAACTGTGTGCAAATTAATGTTTAATATCAAGTAGAATTATTAGAAAGCAATACTTGAAATAATGTTTAATATCAAGTAGAATTATTAGAAAGCAATACTTGAAACTATTTAACTGTATGCAGACAGAGGAGTAATACAAAATATAATCATATTTGTTAGATAATAATTCCACCCACTGTGTGCAAAGGAATGTTTAATATCAAGTAGAATTGTTGTATTTTTGCCTTTGACCCGGCCAAAAATGGCATTCGAAGGTGATGCACAGGAAGGAAGTGACACATTCTAATGGCAGTTATGAGAGGAAATCGCGTGGGGTGAAATTGGCTGATGAAATGGGACTAGGTAAAAAATTCCCATGGTACACTCATAGACTGATACACCGGAAGAGCGTGACCTCTAAACTGCATGACAGTTATTTCCGCTTGATGACGATCAAACATGCGATTCCAAAGATCGAGTAGGCGACTGAGTGGGCGTTGAACTATTATATAACTCAGTCTAGACAGAAGTCAGACAGTTAGAGATCGGGCGGAGTTATAGACGGGGTGTGGGGGGTGCCGGCCAAGGGGGCCCTCGGGAACCCCGATGGAGTTTGGGGACCAGAGAAGTTGCTGATAAGATGCAGTAAAGAAAGCCATAATCCAGCAGAGAGGTTGGCCGCTGGGCCCCCGGTTGAGCAGCCCTGGAGAACGAGAACGACTCAACGGCCATGAGAGTGGGGGTCAAAATACTGCTCCCTCTCACACGCAAACCCTGAGTAACCCTTTTCGAACTCTTTCAATAAAGTGAGAGGTACATATTTGTAAAGAAGACTTCCCTCGTCTTTCTTCTTCGTTGTGTTGTTATGATTATAAGTATATAACAGAATTATTAGTGTTTAATAGAAATACAATTTAAGTGTATGCAAACAATGGATTAATATTAGGTATAATTATGATTGTTTGGTTGCAATAATTGTAGCCACGAATTATGTGCAAACGAATGTTTAATATCATGTAGAGCTATTAGTGTTAGATTGCAATACTTTAAACTATGTGCGAAACTAATCTAGAACAACTTATTTAAAAAAAATTACCCACAAACTACTCGCTTAAATATAACATATGTTTTTAAAACAAGTAATTTAGCATCAGATAACCAACAAAGGTTGATATGTCTCAAAACCACCACTAACAAACTAACAAACCATAGCTTTACATTATAACGAAAATCGTAGCTGTTACTCCATCGAATCGATTGCTATTTTGCTTTTAACAGCTTAGTTCAAATGAAGGTATATTGATAGCTTATTGCTCCAAGACGTTCCAACAACCTATTTGGGGACTTATTAGGAAAACATTTTCGGAGGCCATGAGTTAATTTACAATTACGAAACCTATTGATCGAAAAACTTGCTTTGAAAAGGAAACCAGTCGAATTTACATCTGAAAATCAAAATAACATGCTATTGTCTAATGTAACCGGGTAACAACTACTACAAATTATGTTATACAATCCTGGTGCTAGGTCTACATTTTATTGTGGGCGAAAAATGAAAATGCAGAAATACTTAGGTGACTACTGTAAATAAACTTAATGTTTAATCCAGTGTTCATTTAATTTGGGGGCCAATACAGCCTCAGCTTCGCACATTTTTAACACATATGATCGTTGTAACAATACATTGTATGATATATATATATATATATATATATATATATATATATGTGTGTGTGTGTGTGTGTGTGTGTGTGTGTGTGTGTGTGTGCGTATATATATATATACATATATATACCACCGGTGGGACTACATTTATCACGTCTGACTCTTTGACATTTTAATTGTTAGAATTAAAATTTGTATTACTATGTCTGCACAGTTCAGTTAATTATATAATGCAAAATGAATGAATGGTTTCAAAACGTTTAGACAAATTAATGCCAATTATCGATGCTTTTTTTCCTTAGCTTTTTTTTGAAGAAAGGGCAAAATAACATCCTGTAAAATGTATTAAGTTTTGAGGACCAGAAGTAAATTAAAAATTGAACAGTGCAGTTTTACCCCAAATCAAAAGGGATATTAACAATTGTTTTAACAAATGAACAATTCGCTGGAATATCAAAGGAAACTTCTATTTAAAAAATGTATGATTAATTCATTGTTCATTTTTTTTCTTGGCAAATACAACTCTAGACTTGAATATTTATAACATATTTTTCTTACTTATAACATTAGAAAATGAGTTTTTTTATGTTCTTTGCTCTTTTCCTCCAAAACAAACAAAAAAATCTTGATTGGTTAATGCACATCAAATAAATAAATCGACCTTCCCTCGCTGTTTGGCTGTTTGTCGAAGAGCCACTAGCCTTTGTTGTATCGTGCAGTTAAAACTTGATTCTAGGTTGGTGTTCAAAAAATACATTTCTTCTTTTTTCCTTTTTTTTTTTTTTTTTTGATTGTCAGGAGGAAGCCGTGTGTGCGTACAAATGTCGTCACTGGAGAGAACAACAGGAACTCAATAATAACGATATTTTTTCTTCTTTCAAACGTGAAACCTTTTGACCAAGTCAGTTTGTGCCATTTGATATTTTTAGAATCTTAAACAATGTACAATGGTCGACGAAAAAAGAAAAAAAAAAGGTCATCGCAAAAGCTGCAGAATTGACATTTTGTTCAGTTACTACAAAGCGTTTTGTATTTAAAGGCATAAAACGTTCTGCCTCATAATCCAACAGACAGGACACAGCACGCATGCTCTCAAATGCACTTTTTTAGGCGAGGCAAATAAATCACGGAATGAAATTTAAAACAGTGCTGATACATTTGTTCTTTGATTAAAACGTTTCCCATTCAGGATACTAAAAAAGGGCAACTATTCGTGAATATTGAGATTCTATTTTTGACTTTCAGCATTAGTTTTCACCTGAGATTGAGTGTAAGGGCATGACAAACCGTTTAGTTTATTTTATGTCTACAGTTCATCGTGCTTCTCAATTAAAATGTCTTCTTTGATTCGCTCTTAAAATTTTTTCACATAGTCCAACCATATTCGATTAATTGCTGAACAACTCTATTTGGCCTATAAACGGGACACTAAGACTCTGAGTTAACCTGGGAGTAATGGCATTGAAGATATGCAAAATGATTCCTTGATATTAAAAATTTAAGACTCACCATCCGATGAATTTTTGTGTTCTACTCATAATATCCATTGGAGAGGGCTGCTCACCTCATGAGGATACAGTCAATGTATTCTAAACCCTACCGACAAGGTGAAGATGTCATTTAAATAGTCTGATTAAGCCAATTTTTGAATAAAATGCGATAAATCTAATTTTTCATAATGATTTCCCTCATTCAAGTTCTTGTTCATTAAATGTCAGGCAAAAAAAAAAAAAAAAAAAAAAACGATAAAGAATCTTCGAATTTCTTTACGCAGAAACCAAGTAAACGATATCCGTAATCATTTGAGTTTCTTTATAATTTCCATCAAGCCCATAACTTAACATTTTTAGAATAGAAAACAAGCGCAAATATCCATCCAAATATGGGTTCATTTTAGACTGCTATTGAAGAGTAATGGAATGAAATATCTGATTAATTTATTTTGAAGGCATGCGAATGATTCCGAAGGCGTGTTGATAGCATAATAGAAAAAATGATGGTCATATTGAGTAAGTTTACTGTTTTGTATCTATCTTCTTTTTTTTGCCTTTTTTTTTAGATTACAATTAATCTTATTTAATGATAGAGCTGTTTATTATCATACTAGAATAATCCTAAGTTTGCTACTCCTATATATATATATATATATATATATATATATATATATATATATATATATATGTATATATATATGTATTTTTTTTGCAAATAGGGGTATAAGGTAAAAGTTAAAGACTGACTGAATAGTTTTAAGCGTGGGATTAATTCATTTAAGTTTAGAAGAATTAGTATAGGACAGATTTGGCGGGAGATTCGTATAAGTCTAGTGAAGTGTAAATCATAGACACGGACGAGTATTAAAATAACATCTTACCTCGATACCGATTCCGGAAGTAGCCGGGCGAAATCGGATGAGGTAAAGATGGTATTATATAGCAGAGGATTGTGGAATGCCCTGTTTTCATTGGCTTTTTACTAAAAGACAGATGTCTATAAGAACGGCCGAAGTCCGGCTTTTTATTTATTTTTTTCTTTGCTTGAGTAGAGGCTCGAGCGTAGCACGTCGCGATCACGGAGGCGGCTTGGCTCTTTCAGAGTCAAGACGGGGTTACTGTCGGAACTGATATGATGCAGAAATAACCTGAAATCGGCAATGAAGACAGCGCATCACTGCAGACCTCCCTGATGCGTCTAAGATGTATGATTGAAATATATATATAACATCTTGTCGTGCCAGCAGCACGAATATCCATGACCCTCTCTTTCCACTCCACCGTATTATTCATCGCTTCTGGCTGGTCCTCAGGGCTACATCCCGTATCTTCTCAGAGCTGCTGTATGTAGGTTCGAGCTGGTCTGTCTGCTTTTGCTCGGCCATGTGATGGGGTCCATTGGAGAATATCACTGATGAGCTCGTCCTGCATGTATGGTTCGACTAACTTTGATAGTTTCCGTGATGGGTGGTAGGAGACCGTATAGCTGCTGCTTTGTTGGGTGATGCCTCCAGGACTTGTTCAATATTGCTAGCAGCATTCTTACGCAGTTTCTTCAAAGCAGTGGTCGTGTCGATACTGCTATATGAATGCACTATATGGACGTTAAATAAACGGATGCAGAAAAAGCTAGACGGCAACTACACGAGAAAACATACACAAACATATATATATATATATATATATAATCTGCTGATTACTATACTAAAAGATGTTAATTTTCATGCAAAAGTTTCTCGAAACGCTGTAATATTTTAAGTGGAATTTTTACATTTATTGACCGATCGACGCTGAGGTTTCTTATAAAAAAGTCTTTAAGATCATGCAGACGACAGTATTTGGGTGGCGGCGAAAAATTTGAAGGATTAAAACTATCATTAATTTACGTAATGTTTCCTCCTAGATAATCAAATTTACATTTTTAACAAATTAGAATAAGAGATAAAATATTAACTTCTTAAAATCTATTTTCAAGCCTAAGTCAGACTTATGAATAAGGAGTGAAATCATAAAATTTTCTATTAATTTATAAATTATTATGTAATCCTGCTTTAAAAAATTCTACTTTATTTCATTTGTGGTAATATTTAAAAATATTTCCAACAAGAATGCAGTTAATATCAGTACAGCGTAATTATTTGAAATTACAAAAAAAAAGCGTGTTTACATATATAATTGGACTGATATTTTCCATGTTGGCTTTTTAGCTGGACCCGTTCACATATAAGCGGATACATATACTTTCTCTACCATTCTATGACAAACTCATACAATAATCTTTTACTCACAGAAAATACATTAACAAAATTTAGACGACGCAAACTGCTTCATTGGATTGAAGAACTTGTATTCCTTCAAATGTAAACGTTGGAGAATATTTACCCTCTAGTATATTTTCTAACAAAAAAGGCTTTCTAACTTCTCTTTCTCAAAAAATCTTTCACGTAGGTTTAAAAAAAAACAATATTTCATAAATGTTGAAGATCGGCATGATATTCAATTATTTACATATTTATGGGCTTCATATATATATATATATATATATATATATATATATATATATATATATGTGTGTGTGTGTGTGTGTGTGTGTGTGTGTAAAAAGAGAGAAAGAGAGATAAAGAGACTGACACAGAGAGACTGACAGAGATAGAAATGTAAAGTAAAGTTGGCGACCATTGCCGAGGGCGACCCGAAGTCTCCCTTTTCAATTGCTACTACACTGAGGTGTAGGGGAGGGCGCTACTCCTTTCCCTGGATTGCTCTACTTTACCCTCGATACGTACCTTATATTGCTGAGTGTTAAGCAAGGAGGTATCAAGTACCATTTTTAAAGTATTTTGTATGACGTGATCTAGAACTGAACCCAGGTCTCCCGGACTAGTAGCAAATACTAACCTTATATATATAATATAATGGCCGAGGGATTTCGTTTTATATATCTTGCCTTTCGGTTCAGTTAGGCTGAGAACCTTTCGTTTAGCGCATTGGTTAGTTAGGTGCAAACATGAGCGCAGATGTTCACGCGCACGCGGAGCGGACGTGTAATTCAGAGATTTCACAATAGAAACCCCAGATAGAAAATGTGACCACCGGATGTGAATGACGTCATGCACCGGAAGCGTGCGCGGAGGATTTGGGGGATTTGGAAAAAGTCAGTTAGTTGAGTTCCTTCGTCCGAACGGAGGAGTTGAGTTCTCGCCTCGGAAGAAGACGGTTGACTTTTGGAGCTCGCCGAGGGCTTACAGCGGGTGCCGCACGTGGTTTGGGGCAGATGGAAATGTCAGCATAGAAAGATTGTTCCTCTCTCTCCTGATGTCGAAAAATATTTAAACTCAAAGAGGTAATAAAGTTTCGTATCTTAACTAAGAAGTCGCAAGTGGTTTTTTGTGTTTCGGGATTCCTATGTTATCAATATGTGCGTTATGAACATTATGAACGTTTTATGTACCGGTATGGATGAGTCTATTTCACATATTCATATCTGGCTAAGTAACATATCGAGTGAGTTTTATTCTTAATAGTTTGATAATACATACTAGTAAAAGTATTTGCCCCCGAGAAGCAATTACTTGAGTTTAAATGTAATATGACATATGAAACAGAAAGACTTAGGAAGGAAACCGATTAAAAATCAGGTTTTGATTTTAAAAAATAAAATAAAGAACATCAAAAATGTCAGATCCTGAAAACTATACCAATATTTCAAATAAGGTAATCGTTAGTGTTAACTATTTACTTACGTCCAAAATAATATAGAAACTTCTAAATTTTATCTTTTTGTGTAGAGTTCTAATGTCAAACAGTCCTATTTAACCAATAGGTAGGACCCTTTCAGGTGCTACCACTCCGGGCTGGAGTGAACCTGTAATTGATGGCAATGATAGGGTACTCCACATTCGTCAAAGCTCCTGTATTACAGGAGCCTTACCATCAGATTTTTTAATTTCAAATTCAGGACACTCATTGTTGGGTTCTACCCCTCTGCAGAGAGGCTGTCAGTATATTCTACCACCCCAGCCGACTGGGCTTTGCCGAAACAAACTTGAATAGACACACTGTTTTGAATTAAGTAAAAAAAGAAATAAAAATGAATTACCATTTTCGTTGGGCAATTAATTATTTGCCAAAAACAAAAGCCTTTTACGATTTTTTTAACCGCGATAGAGAAACCTTTTTATTACTTTTCACTGCAAGACTAACTTATGAGCTTTTCAACTCTTAGAGGGGTGTCCTCGTGGTGTAATGGTTAAAGCACTGGCCTCCGGAATCGTAGTAAGCGAGTTCGAACTCCAGTCGCACTATTATGATCACTTTCAGAAAATACCCTTGGTAAATGTATCAACCCCTTATCCTCCCAACTATATATATGGGGGGGGGAATATCATCACCGCTGTTCTACTAGTGGGATGCCTTTGACAATAAATAACTCACGAATGTCATTAAACAAAGAAATCAAACCAAACCAATCAACTCTCAGGGCTCCTTTTTCCGTATCACCGTTTGCTTTTACTGAAATTTTATTTGAGAAAAGCAAACTTTCACAGTAATTAAACGAACCAGACATGCAGGACACTGCTGGAGAAATAGGGACGAGCTCTTAAGTGATTTATTCCTATGGACACCGAGCAAAAGCAGGCCGGCCAGCTCGAAACTACATACAACAGCTTTGTGAGGATACGGGGTGTACCCCTGGGGATCTACCGCAAGCGACGAACAAAAGGGAGAGGTGTCGAGAGAGGGTCAGGGATATCAGTGCTGATGGCACGACAAGATGATGATGACGGAAAAATTTTTTTCACTAAATATTGTAAACTTATCAATTTCGATCAATGAAATAAGGCTAATATTGATAACTCTAAATTAATGAGTAAATAGAAAAATAAAATAATTTTTCATTAAATTAACTAATTAATACTTAAAAACAACTACATGATAATATTAAAGAAAAATAATTTTTAGTTGTGTGTGTGTGTGTGTGTTTGTGTGTGTGTGAGTTTATGCGTATGCGCTCGCGCTCGCGCACGCGCGTGTATGTGTGTGTGTCTGTGTGTTTGTAAATGAACATTCATCATCATGATCATGTCGTGCCGCCCGCACGGATATCCTTGACCCTCTCTCGCCACTTTTCCCTATCGTTCATCGCATCCGGCAGGTCTCCTGGACTACATCCCGTATCTTCAAATAGCTGCTGTATGTATGTTCGAGCTGGTCGTCCTGCTTTTGCTCGGCCATAAGTGGGGGTCCAACAAGTGCCCTGGATATAACATTAAGCAATCTGATTGAGAGCTGGAGGTTTGGGGAACGTGGAGTACTCTTTTATTGACATTACTCCTAGGTCTCGTCTGGCCCGGAGACGCTGCACTTAATAGAGGGCGAAATAAAAGTAAAATGTCTACATATGCTAAACTGAATAGTTTGCAATAGAACTGTTGATATGTATAAAATAGATTTAGCTTTGAATAATCCACAATGGTTGATATGCCATAAAGCCAAACCAAACCATACCATATAACAGTCGACAAAAATGATTAGAAGGAAATAGAAGTGTTTGTCTTTGTTAGAGATATTGAAAACATTTACCTGTATATAAATGAATCAGCTCAGACTCGTTTAAAATGTATCTAAAAAATGAGTTTTCAATCATATATATTTGATATTTATGTAAAAACAGGATTTGGTATTAAAAGCCAACAGTTTAATATTTCATAAAATCCAATGAAACCAAAATTAATTAAGATAAAACCAGCCCAGTCCGCTGAGGCGGTAGAATACGCCGAAAGCATCACTGGAGAGGGGTTAAATCCCACTAACGAGTTTCTTAGACATGACACTAAAATATGATGAGGCCCCAGGATTAGAGCTTTTGAGGAAGGTGTTGTACCTGTTCATTACAATAACGCCTAGGGTCATGCTTACCCAAAGTGGCAGGACATAGGTCCCCATCTATGGGTTAAATAAATATCTTTCACCTTTTAACTGTAAACAATTGACTGATATTGAATTTTTCGTAATACATAGCAACACTGTTTAACAGTGCGCAAAGGGATGATTAATGTTGAATATAATTATTAGTGTTAAATAGCAATAATGTATCTATTTAGACATGTGCAAGCAAATGGCTGTTGAAAATTAATTTCTTTGTGTAACACAGCAATACTTTAAACCATGTGTCTGTAGAGAAACAATTGATTAATATTAAACAGAATAATTCGTATTAGATAGAAATACTTGAAACTCTCTGTTTGCTAAAAATGACCTCTCACTCGTTTAAAAATGTTTTCCATAAACTATTTGTTTACAAATAATAAATTTGATATGTGTAAAATCAAAATGTCGCATTGAATAACTTACAAAGATATATGGGATTAAAACCAACCACCCAACCAACCACCTATCAATGTGAGGCTTCAGTAGTGCAAAAATTGTGAGAGCAACGATTTGCATATCGAATTTGGTTTGGTTTAGTTTTATATATTTTATGGCATATCAAATTTCTTGGCATATTTACTTACAAAGCCATTCATATATATGAAAAGTAATCGTACCACTGAACGCAAAACAGGGTAGATAAGTGGGCTGATAATTTTGCCAAAGCTAAATGTTCTAAAATGAACGTATTAGCGTGACTTGAGTTCAAATTCAGTAACCGATATCATATTTAAAAGAACGGGTGGAAATCAAGAAAAAAAATAGCAAATGTATTTTTCTTTCCGATATCAAAAACACATTTTGAAAGTGCGTCTTTATATTTACATTACAAGTACGAGATACTATTCTACTGGACAATATATATATATATATATATATATATATATATATATATATATATATATATATATATATATATATATATATATTCCAACCCATTCAGCACGAGCTGGAGGAAATATAAGATCAGTTTTAAGCGGATTTTACTTTATTTGAATTGACAGTTTTCTTTTTCTTTTGGCGCTTTGCGTACCGAAACCAAAGAATCCAGTGAACCCAAATATTTACCCGTAACGTGAAGGGGAATAGTAGGATTCAGGCCCTATCTTCGGGTATTAAGATTACACAAAATGTTCTACAGCGGTGTTCCTCATCTGATCTTGAGTCACCGTAAACATTTCCAGTCAACAGTAACCATTATACTATGAACGCTCTTTCGCTCTCGATATATATATATATATATATATATATATATATATATATATATATATATATGTGTGTGTGTGTGTGTGTGTGTGTGTGTGTGTGTGTGTGTGTGTGTGTGTGTGTTATCACGTTTTGAAATGTTTAAGTTATTTACTATGGGCAAACAAATAACTGATGTTTAATTCATTGTGTTACATAGCAACAGTTGAAATCATTAAAATCTAAGCAAATGAATGACTAGTTTTCAATAGAATTATTAATGTTGAATAGGAATACTTCAAACCATATAATTGTGGGCAAATAAACCTCTTTGAGTTTTCAAGCAAACGATTCAATTCTGTGTGAAACCTGAAAGGATTTAACTGTGTGCAAAAATATGACATGTTTCGTTTGAACTGATTACTCTGTGCTATTTGGTTATAAATCCTATATATTCAATAAATATGCAGGAATAAAGAGGGCTTAGCATTAAATAAACTGCAAGTGTTGGTATGACATGAAACCCAACCAACCAATTAGCATTTGTATTGTCTTTATGTACATATCACGATATATGATCGAATATTACATTATGAACATTACAAATTTAAGTTCAGTTAAAATCTTCACCTAAAAAGCTACGGACTTATTGATCCACCTTATAGATACATAAAAGAGATGAGAATATACGAGTAAGCAATGTCAAAGACGTACTGAGTCACATAGAAGAGAGGAAAAAATAAAATCAATGCGGGATGAATTACAATGTCAATATAGAGAAATTGTCAAAATTGAAGATCTTTACCTTCCTTCACTTACTTTCCTCTGACCTCTGTACTTCAAAATAACATGGACATAGTGCATAGAGGTAGAAACGGTAATACTGACTCTCTAGTACACGCGACTGTCTGCGGCGAAGCGATTTTAACAAAATAGACAAAACTGGATCAATCTGCCAGTGTAGACAGACTGATGACAACCGAATATATGGAGCAGACAGATCAAATGACAAAGGCTTTATGCGGAATTTGAAGAAAGTAAAAGCTTTGAAATGAAACTGTTTCATCGACTCAACAGATATAAATATACGTCATATATATTTACAAGAAATGTACGAGTTGGAATGGTTTTAAGACCTATTACGATATAAAAGCCCCCTGAACTTTTAAAACCTGCAGTTTTAAGTAAGTCAGGTATAATTAAATCTATCACAAAAGAAGTTCTATCTCTCTATTTCTCTCCCAATCACTCTCTCTCTCTCTATATATATATATATATATATATGTGTGTGTGTGTGTGTGTGTGTGTGTGTGTGTGTGTGTGTGTGTGTGTGTGTGTGTGTGTGTGTTTGTACGCACTGGAAATTGCCATAATGGTTAGAGTGTTCGCGAACGGCCCGGGAAACCTAGGTTCAATCCCAGTCGTCATACCATAGACTTAAAAAAATGGTACTTAATGATACTTTGCTTAATACTGAGCATTATAAGGTAAGGATCAAAGGCAAAGTCGAGCAATCCAGGGGAAAGGAGTAGCACCTTTCCCTACCCCTTGGCGTAGAAGCTATCGAAAAGGGAGTCTTCAGTCGCCAACTACTTTATGCGTACGTATTTACTTGTTGGCAAAGGAAAGAAGCAGAAAATAACCCGCACAAACAATTACAGACGTGTACCCCGCCGATGACATAGTGCTTCGGGCAAATACACCCGCCTAAGCGCAAGCCATTCTACAAAGTCTGGAAAGAGCAACTGGTGGCATAGGCCTCCATGTTGATACAGACTAGACGGGATACATGAGCTTTAATGAAAGAGGTGACATCTACACACTAAGAAGTGGTCCTTTGAAACTTGAGGATATGTTCACCTACTTAGGAAGCAGCGTCTCATCAAATGAGAAAGACATCAACACGGAACTAGCAAATGCATGTGCAGTTATCGACAAGCTCTCGGCCAGAAAGAAATCAGACCTGACCGATAAAAAAAAATCAGCTTTTTTTCAATCAGTAGTCGTGTTGATACTGCTATACAGATGGACTAAATGGACGCTAACTAAACGAATGGAGAAAAATCTTGACAGCAACTACACAAGAATGCTGCGAGCAATATGAACAGGTCGTGGAGACAACCCCCCACAAAACAGCAGCTGTAAGTAACCTAATACCCATCAGGAAAAGTATCAAAGTTAGACGAACCTGACATGCTGGACACAGCTCCTTTAGACCCCTTCACATGGACGAGCAAAGGTAGGATGAACAGCTAGAACCTATATAAAACAGATCTGTGACGATACAGGATATAGCCTCGAAGACCTCCCGGGAGCGATGGACGATACAGACGGGTGGTGATTGAGGGTCGGGGAAATCCGTGCAAGCAGCGTGACAAAATGATGATCATGATGATACTTTCGCAAAACTAAGGCTTTTTAGAAAGATTAAAATTTAGTAACTTTACATTACTCAAATTACTTTTAAACTATTACGAAGGTTGCGCGAATTTATCAAATGAGTTTAAAGATTTCACAACAAAATGTTGCTAAATATCTAAGTAGAAGAATCTTTCAGGTAGTGTGAAAAATTTTTAATGCTGAAATGAATAATAAAATAAAAGATTTAGGAAAACAAATAACAGGACGTTCGGTTGAACAAACGTTGTCTTTGTACATATCACTTTTGGCAAAAAACAATAATTTAAAGAATATGCTTGGGTGTGATTATTATTTTCATTAAGTAACTGGGCCATTGACATAATGAGTTGAGAGTTCGCCAATGGTCCAGTAGACCGGGGTTCAATCCCAGGTCGCGTCATACCCAAGACAAAAAATGGTACTTGATGCCTCCTTGATTAATGCTCAGCATTATAAGGTAAGTATCAAGGGCAAAGTTGAGGAATCCAAGGAATGGAGAAGTGCCCACCTCAACATGTCGATGTGGTAGCTCTTGAAAAGGGGGCCTTCGGGTAACCCTCGATTAAGTCACCAACTATTTATACAGTTTACGTGAGAGTTTAGATTTCCTTTTTCCTGATTGTTTACTTGTATGTCTGTTCTGAATTCTAGAGCTGGTAAAAATTGCCTATAGTTATGAAATTCGACTCAGATATTTCTAAGATCTGCTTTCTTTGACTATTGTACAGAGATTGAACTGGAAAGGATAGCTGGTATTCGGTCCCACTAACTAATGACGGCAAAATAAGGAAAAATATTTTAAGCTTTAGAGAGTCGAGCCTTTTCTACGATGACTTCCATGAAAACCTGCAAAGTTTCTGGCAGTACTGCCCCAAAATACGCATGTAATATATTGTAGTTGGTGTGCTCTAAACGGTGTCCAAGGGTCTGGAGGAAAAAGAGGGGTAATCGGAAATATGTAGGAAAATTCAAACTCGTCAAGACTACAATATTGTTGAAATCGGCTAGAATTCTTAAAAATGTCCGGGCGACTTGAGGGAGACTCCCTGTCCCTCAAACTCTTGTGGAAGACCATCAGCCGATACTGATGTGAAAAACTCGTAAAGGAATAATAATAATAATTATTATAAAAATGATAATAATTATAATGTGAAAAGAAGGATAAGTACCTCGACCTTGCTAAGGAAATGAAAAAAACTATGGAACATGCAGGTGACAATCATATCAATTGTAAATGGTGCGTTTGGAGCAGTAACTAATGGATTACTTTGGGGCATGGAGGGCTTGGAGGTTGGCGGACGAGTGGAGACCATCCAAACTACTTTACTATTGAGAACGGCCAGAATACTGATATGAGTCCTGGAGATTTGAGGAGACTTGCTGTCACTGAAACTCCAGTGAAAGACCATCAGCTAACGCTGATGTGAAAACTCTAATGATTGAGTAAATAATAATGATAATGATAAAAAAGAGAACTTGCAAAATAGTCGACTTTGCTGTCCTGGCTGACCACAGAATAAAACTGAAAGAATGTGAAAAGAAGGACAAGTACTTTGATTGGGAATTGAAAAAACTGTGGAACTTACAGGTGACAATTATACCAATTGTAATTGGTGCGTTTGGAACAGTAACTAAAGGATTACTAAAGAAACTGGAGGACTTCGAAGTTGGCAGATGGGTGAAGTCCATCCAAACGCCAACATTTTTGAGAACGGCCAGAATACTGAGAAGAATCCTGGAGACTTGAAGAGACTTGCTGTCACTCAGACTCCATTGAAGAACCATCGGCTAACGTTGATGTGAAAAGCTCTAATGAGTGAATGATGATAATTAATATAATAATAATCATCTGTGTAGATCGGGGAAATCCTCAAATGAGTAAATAAATAAAAAAATTGGTCAAACCAGAATCCGTTCCAGATAATGAGGTACACAAAATTTTCTGAGATTTTGCGATACGAACCGCTCAACCTATCCTGATTAGAAGACTAAACTAGAGATAACAAGAAAGAGGGAATCTGCCGAACGGTGAACTAGCTATCCCAGCGAAACACAGAGAGAAAATTAAATAGAATTTATAAGTACCATGTCTGATGCAAGAAATATAAAGTCGTCTGCATGGTCTTGATTCTCCCCTTGAGATTTAATTCATTTAATATTTCTTCTAAGGTTTTTTGGGGACTGTTCAAAGTGAACCCATTAGAATTGATAGTCACGTGCACTATTTTATTTCATTTTATTAATTTTTAGTAGATTCTGTGATATTTTTTGAGTTGATTTAGTTGGAATTAGTTTTCATGCTTTCATTTGAATTTAATTCCTTATCAACACACACACACACACACACTCACACCACACGCATGCACACACGCACGCATATATGTATATATATATATATAAAGAGAGAGAGAGAGAGAGAGAGAGAGAGAGAGAGAAAGAGAAGAGGTTGAAAGATTGATTTATGCTTGGTGTAATATTCAGTGTTAAACAAGATTCGATGCCAAGCCATGTTAAAGTACTGGCCAGTACAGTCCCCACTAATTTTGCCCTAATTCCCTTAAAAGCCATGAGTAAATCTCGAGCTGTAGTACGCTGAACTGGTATCCCCCTTCTCAATCGAGTAATTACTAAATTGCTATAAGAGACAAACAACTCTTAATTCCAGCTTAATATATATATATATATATATATATATATATATATATACGTATGAATGTATTGCATTCTCTTAAGAGACAAACATCTGTCTAGCCACACTCATGAGTTCTGATAGAACGAAACAGATCTGTCTGTGGATGACTATCGAGATATATATACTCCCCTACCCCCGTGGGGTTGAGTTCTCTGGCGAAGAAGTAATCGTGTTGCCATTAGCGTCTATTGCAAGCCTCTTCGTAGTTGAATTGAGGTCTCGGCTACCGTTGAACGGATGTATGTAAACAATAGTAATTGTGATTCATAACCGTTTAAAATTTACTTCGTAGCTAATATCTCCTCGTGGCTGAATGGTTAGAAGCTTTGGTTTAACGTTTGAGTCAACCGGTTTTCGATCCCACCTACCGAAAGATACTGTCTAGCCACACTGATGAGTTCTGATAAAACGAAACAGATCTGTCTGTGGATATATATATATATATATATATATATACGTATGAATGTATTGCATTCTCCTAAGAGACAAATAACTCTTTATTCCAGCTTATATATATATATATATATATACGTATGAATGTATTGCATTCTCCAATTGTTTTACAAACAACTCTTAATTCCAGCTCATATATATATATATATATATATATATATATAAATGTTTTGCATTTTCCTATTATTTTACATGTATGGAGTCAGTTTTATTCCCAATGACAATTATGAGTGTGTCTAGGAATGATATATCAGTTCTGCCATTAAAGTTAGACACCAAGCAACGCAGAACATATTTAACATGACTTGATTCGTTTCATTGTCAACATATTTTTATTTTAATTTCTTAACATAGAGAAGTAGTAACGTCCAAGAAAAGTGAACCTCAGAGCAATGCTGACTTGGTTTTCTTACTTTCGCTTGAAAGTTAGATTCAAATCTTATTTTGAAAAAAAAATGTATGTCAGTAGGACATGAACTGTAAGAAAAAGGTCAGGTGGAAATCTTGTTGAAAATGGAGAAACGGAATTGCAAATGTCGTTCTTATTTTATTGCTTCTCTCTCTCTCTCTTTCTTTTTTTTTTTGTTTACTAGAAAGTCATTCTGTTGAGCTCTTCTCTATAGTGATACAATTGAATCATGTCGGTTCATACAAGAGTAAAAAATAAGGTTTAACATATTCACCGAATCAACTGCAGCTTTCACGTTCCTCAATGTAAAGGATAGTTCTGTAAAGGATAGCAATATAAAGGATAGCAATACAAAAGACATTGGTGTAATGGTACAATGTGAAGGGAAGTAGTGTTAAGGATAGCAATATAAAAGCTATTGCTCCGTAAAGGTACAATGATAAAGATATCAATGTAAAGGATAACAATATACATGATATTAATGTAAAGGTGCAATGCAAATGAGATTAACGTACAGGATAAAAATATAAAGGATATTACAATAAAGATACAATATGAAGGACCTCAATGTAAATATACAATGTAAAGGCTATCTTAAAATAAAATAAGAGATATCCTTAATCATTCGATTTGGAAATCGTTAAGAATTGTTTCTAATTTTGGCATGCAATGGTGTACTGTAAAAGAGGGGCTGCTCCGCTCGATTAGGGTGAACCTGGTGCCCGACTTTGTGACCGGTAGCAAGAGGTCAATCACTTGAAATATCTCGTCATGTGCAGGTGGTTGAAAATGGTTTGGCATTTGGCTCTATTCTGGCTGAGGAGAAGAAACGGCTTAAATTTTTGCACGAGCAAAATCGCATCATTCCTCGACATTGACGATGGGTTGCGATTCATCAACTTTTTCATCGACTCAAAAAAAATATCACTTTACGTCATCCTGATTTGAGATCGGTTTGGATTTTGGTTTGGTTTGGTTTGGTTTGGTTTGTTGGGTTTTATGGCATATCAACCTTTGTTAGTTATTTAACGCCAAATCCATTTTTATGTGAATAATCAGTTCCATTTCAAACAATTCAGTTTAGCATGAGTACACAGTTTAATTGTCAAAAACATTTCTATTTCAAACTATTCAAGAAGTTATATATAACAATTTTGTTTAGTGTAAATACATTTTCAATGTCAAAAACAGTTCAATTTCGAATAATTTAGCATAAGTACGCAGTTTAAATGTAAGTTCAGTTTAATTGTGAAAAACATTTCTATTTCGAGCTATTCAGTTTAGTCAAGCAGCTCTAATTCAGCTAATTCAATTTAGTCGAAGTACAGATTTTGTTTACACAGTCAAAACAGTTCCATGTCAAACAATTCATTTTTGTGTAAATACAGTTTCAATGTCAAAAAACAGTTCTATTTGAAATAATTCAGTTAAGCATAAACACGCAGTTTAAATGTTAGTGCGGTTTAACTGTCAAAAAAATTCTATTTCAGGCTGTTCAGTTTAATCAAACAATTCAGTTTTGCATAAGTATTCCGTTAGTTCTACTTAACCCATAGATAGGGCCCTATCAGGTGCTACCACGCTGGGCTAGAGTTGACCCGAGAGCTATGGCAATGAAGGGGTGCTCCGAATTCCCCAAAGCCCCAGCATTACTGGGACCTCACCATCAGACTGTTTAGTGTCATATCCAGGACACACATTGGTGGGGGTGGGGGCTTACCCCTCTGCAGAGGTGCAGTCAGTGTATTCTACAGCCCCAACCAACTGGGTAATTGGATTTTGGTTTAAATACATAATAAAAAATGAGGGGTGTCTTTTTTCTGTGAACTTGTGTTTAAATATTTCCTTTTTTCTTTTTTATATGAACTCGTCGTCTCTTCATCTCTTTTTTATCTCCGTCAACATTCGTCAGGACCCCACAACACAACACTATCACAGATATCATTAATAAACAACATGAATTGCTTGCAGCTTCGGTGTCTGAGTGATAAATATATTTATCTTAATTTTTTCCCCAAATCATACTCTACCTGTAATTTTGTTTCATAGGTTTCTCTTCCAGTTTTTAAAGAATCCATTTCCTTAAAATTGTTTATATATATATAAGTTAAGTTTCCACATACAACTATTCAAATAACTGCGTTACTATCCTCCAAAATTAGACTTTACCTTATTCCATGATGGTCATGTGAAGCGACCTAGTCATTGGCAGATGTGCAATGGTAATTAATTATAAAAGGACAAAGATTAATTTATTATAGCTTCTTTGGGAATCTGTCTCATATTTTCATTGTTTTAACGTCTGCTTCTTGGACAGAATCCGTCCTTTGATCTTTGATGAGAAAATGGTAAATTTGCTGGGAGATTTTGGAATTTCTGTGACAAAATCAAAATAACTTAATTTCTAGCAATCTATATTTTCTTCATACAAATGTATGAAGAATATTTCTCGACTTCTTTAGTTGCTTGGTTACAGACGCCATCATTCAGGAATTTTTTTTGACTCGAATAATTCTCGCCACTCACGTAAGGAACTGGCGTTGGTATCTCATGATTCTGGGCTCATTACTAGGGGTAGTTGAAAAAGAAGATTGCGTTGCTCGAGCATCCTGAAGGAATAAGCGCAGATTATAGAAAGTTTATCTTAATTTGAAACAAGTATGTTAGCGGGCGATCGTAGTCGAGAGCTCCTCTTTCAATAGCAACTACACTGAGGTGTAGGGGAGGTTGCTACTCCATTCCCTATAATGATGAACATTACCTTTGATTTATACCTTCTAATGCTGAGTGTTAAGCAAGGCATAATAAAGTTGGCAACCTTAGACAAGGGTGATCCGAAGGCTCCCTTTTTTGATAGCTACCACACTGAGGTGTAAAGGAGGGCGCTACTCCGTTCCCAGGATAGCTCTACTTTACCCTTGATCCTTACCTTATAATACTGAGTGTTAAGCAAAGCGGAATCAAATACCATTTTTGAGTCTTTGGTATGACTCGATCTGGAATTGAACCCCGGTCTCCCAGACCGTTGGTGAACGCTATTAATTAGGCCAATGGACCTATTAATTTGAAACAAACGTAAATAGAATTTCAAGGATATTCTCCAAGAAAGTCTTTGTAGATATTTGATTAGTCTAGACTAATATTACACATTAATTGTAATATTCAGTATTCGTTTAAAATGGTAGTCTCAAAATACTGCGTTCGTCGTTACTGTTTTATCTGTCACTATATGTGAGTGTGTGTGTATGTGTGTGTGTGTGTGGTTAGGCTACAGTCTTTCATTTAGGCATGTCTCATGAGTGTAAAAATAAATTTTGTCTGTATAATTTAATTAAGATCCTTTCGAGTTACCTGATAAGTGGCTTGGTTTCAGGTCGGAATTGGTGGATGAATTTACCAAAATTTTCCCGAGTGCTTTCGGACGTTCATTTATATATATATATATATATATATATATATATATATATATATATATATATATTACTGATAATGCGATGATTAGATGTTGATATATGTATCCAACCTTACACGTATTTTGAATATTTAATACCGGCTATAAGAATTCCCTTTGGAACATTTGTACATTGATCATCATCATCATCATCATCATGTCGTGCTGGTGGCACGGATATCCCTGATCCTCTCTCGCCACTTTTCCCTATCGTTCATCGCCTCAGGCAGGTCTTCTGGACAACATCCCGTATCCTCACATAGTTGCTGAATGTATGTTCGTGCTGGTCGTCCTGCTTTTGCACGGCCATGTGTGGGGGTCCATAAGAGTACATCACTAATGAGTTCGTCCCTGCTTCTCCAGCAGTGTCCTGCATGTCTGGTACGTCTAACTTGAATAGTTTTCGTGATAGGAGGCAGGTGGCCGTACAGTTGGTGTCTTGTCGGGTGTTGCCGCCAGGACTTGTTCAAGATTGCTCGCAGCATTCTTGTGTAATTACCGTCTAGCTTCTTCTCCAGCCGTTTTGTTAGAGTCCATTTAGTGCATCCATATAGCAGTATCGATGTAACCGCTGCCTGGAAGAAACTGCGTTTCATTTTATCGGTTAGATTTGATTTCCATATAATCGATAGCCTATTGATAGCTGTCCATGCTTTCGTTAGCCGCGTGCTTTACGGTTGATTTGTACATTAATATCGCTTAATATGCCTTAATATCGAAATACTGTCATTAAAGCGTAAATCATTCTAGGATATCGGGTGCGAATAGATTCGTTAGGAAGCAAACATTTTTGATTACTCTGATCTGCTTCAAAAAGAATCACCTGTCTTGAAGAAGACCAAATGGTTATTTTTCTAGAACAGGATGGTACTTTTATTGCGAACGCCCTGAGATGAATACTGAAAAGTCAGTATTTTTACTCTCATGATTATTACCTAAATGCAAGTACCATGGATGTTCGATCAGACGGGAACTTCGGAAATAAGAGCATCAACTTAAACATGTTTTACAGAATTTATGTTTGTTCTCCGCAGAGCAGAGTGTAGAGAAGTTCAGGAAATTCTCTCGTAAAATATCAAGCAATTGCATGCCTCCAGGGACGTGGTAAACAGAAACGGAAAATATCGTGGGGTCAACGGCTAACAAACATTCCCTCTGTTTTTAAGGGCGTTTCCGTCTCGACGCGTCTCTTTCTTTGATGTCAGTAACGGCAGTCGCGACATTACAAACCTCATTAAAAGCATACGAAAAGGACATCTCACCCAATGAATAGATATATATATATATATATATATATATATATATATATATATATATATACATATTTATATATATATATATATATGTATGTGTGTGTGTGTGTGTGTGTGTGTGTGTGTGTGTGTGTGTGTGTGGCTACGGTTTTTAGGGCGGAAAAGGAAAAAGTCAGACGGAGATCTGATTCTAGCACATTTTACTAATGTTTACTTAACATACACTCATTCTTTTGGGGGACAAGCATTGATACAGTTTTTTCCTGCGTCATCTAAAGAAAACGTTGACGGTAAAGAAATTTATTGCCGCGAAATTTATTTCTTGCTTGTAAACTGAATGCACATAAGGCTCAAATATGAATTTAACAAGAATTAATATTTCAAAAAATTCCCTCACAGTAGTTTTGCTACTAATGAAATGACTACTACAACAACAACACCAACACAACTACCACTACTACTACTACTACTACTAATAATAATAATAATAATAATAATAATAATAATATCACAACCACAACTACTACTACTACTACAACTACTACTACTACAACTAATAATAATAATAGTAATAATAATAATAATAATAATAATAATAATAATAATAATAAGAAGAAGAAGAAGAAGAAGAAGAAGAAGAAGAAGAAGAAGAAGAAGAAGAATACAGCTAATATTACAGCTATGTGTCAGAGGAAGTGATTGTGACGTAACGGTTATCGTATTTGGAAATGTAATCAAGGAACCGAGTTCAAATCCTGGATATAAATGTTTTTATTTCACATAGCGCTAATAGACTTGGAAAAGACATGAATCCAACTATTCTCCCATCAGCAGTAGGTAAATCATAGAGCAGACTGTGTTCTTTAAACTTGTCAGAGCAACGTTTCTAGAAAAATTAAACTCTGAATTAAAACCAAGTATACACTACTTAAAAGCCTTGTTTCTCTTCCTATTCGTTATGGAGGGGCTGGGTGTATGTAGACGAATATTACTACTATAACGACACAAACTACTACTATTATTACTACAACTAGTTTTATGTGGTTGATGGAACTTCCTTTTAATTATTATGGTGTAAATTCTTCTACGGAATTACCTCTTGACTTTCTGGCTCCCGTCTATGGCTGGGCTGCCTTCGGTTGGATGAATGATTAATGATATGCAAGTATAGCACAAGATCTTCAGGTCTGGCTCAATCTATAAACAGGTATACGTGGCGGATTCACATTGTACTATGACCAGCATGGTCACCTGGCTTGCTGAGTCGGCTGGGGCTCTAGAATACATCGACTGCATCTTAGAGGAGTAAGAATTCTCTATCGATTGGCCTGGATATAACACAAAACAATCTAATGGTGAGGTTCCAGTGAACTAGAGGTTTGGGGGAATGCTGTGTACTACTCCCAGATCCACACTAACATGAAGTGGTAACACCTGATAGGGTCCTATGTCTGTGCCAAATAGAACTAAACTGCGTACCTATGCGAATCTGAGTTGCTTGAAATAGAACTGTTTTGTTATTTAACTCTGTGTGAACAAAAATATTCTTATACTAAACTGAATTGTTTAAATGAGAACTGTTTGATAATTCAAAAGAACTTTAAATAGAAATGTTTACACGACTAAACTGACTACTTATACTAAACTGAATAGTTTGAAGTAGAACTGTTTATTTGAAAAAAAATGTATTTGGCATTAAATAATCTACAAAGGATGATATGTCATAAAATCCAAACAAGCAAACGAAGGATCATCTGGCTCTCATTGCACCCAGTGAGCTTATGACATTTTCCAGCAATGGACGAGTTTCAGCACGTGCCTTACCTTCTTCTCCCCTAAACACCCGCTATAAAAACACCTTGTGTCAAATCTCGTTTGGTCGGAGACACGGAGAGATATATACTACAAAAAATTACCCCTCTTTCGACAGACCCTTGAATAATAAGACTGAATCGCCTGCATAAGCTAAAACTCAAGCCCTAATAAAAAAAAGCGTGTCCTTAGTATGTCACGAAACTGCATCTAACGGTGAGGCTCAATTTCAGGATAATTGGGGAGCATGGATTTACCGTTTCATTGTCTTTTCCTAGATTCACTTGGCTCTTAAGTAATATCAGCACTTAAGGACCCATATATAGACCAAATATTCGTGTTTGATGAAGTTCATACCATTTCATTATGTATGTACTTTACCGTTTATAATTCGAGATAATACTCGTTAAACTGACTTTGCCATAAACTGACCCAACAGTTAACAGGTGGTAGAACAAGCCAACTAACCAAGCAAAAATCACCCAGAGAGTTTTCTTTATAGAAAAGTAAATGTTTTCACAATCTGATTTTATTTTATAGATACTTAATAGAGTTAAATGAAAATGTTTGATTGACATACACAATATCTCCTTTCTGGGGGAAATAGTATAACAGTAAATAAAGTCAGAATTATGAAAATGCTCGAGGCAAAAACAAAAGCAATTTTTGCTTTCCTGCCACTTGTACTCCAAAAGAAAAAAAAATGATGGGGAATAGATAAGGATTTTGTCTCTTTTGAGCAAATCACTGAAGCAGCATCCCACAAATCAGCATCTTTACAGACACTTATCTCCTATCGCATGCCCTATCCAAACAAAACATTAAAAATATGCTGGACATTGCAAGAAAAGTAAATACGACCTCATAAGGGATGTTCTCTAATGGACTCCTACACATGGACACACCTTCTGGCTGATCAGCAATGATTTACATTCATTAAATCTGTGCTGAAACCGGATGCTCTCTTGTAGATCTACTACAAACGTTGGCCGATTGGATGGATGGCGGGGGAGAGGGTGATGGAATCAGAGCTCGAGAAACAAGAAGAAATTCTTAAGCTACATTCTCCTATCGACTCCTAAACAGACATGTACAAGTGTTGACTGACCAGCAAAAGCTTATATTCATCAGGTGTTTAAAGGCACTGGATGCCATCGCGGAGATCTGTTAAAAGTAATGGTTGACTGGGATAATGTCGAGAAAAAGAGCCAAATTAATGTGTGTTGTCGACAACAAATGTTATTGCTGCTGTTGTCGTTGTTGTTGTTGATGATGATGATGATGATGATAATTAAATGATGATGATTGATGTTTCTGAAGATGTATACCTCTTAAAACCACGCTCCTAGCTTGTTAGATCGAATGGAAATACCATAAACACGGATGAAATGGTGTAATGGTTAAAGCGATCGACTACGGAATCGTAGTAAGCGAGTTCGTACTCCAGTCGCGCGATTACGTTCACTTTCGGACAAATACCCTTGGGAAAGGTATGAACCCCCTTATCCCCCCAGCTATGGGTTAAATAGTACCACTACTGTTCTTCTTGGAGAATGGCTTTGGCATTAAATAACCTAAAAAAGGTTGATATGCCATTGAATAAAGAAACCCAACCAAACGGATAAAATGGTCAGAAATAAGATTACTAAACTGAAACCATAATATACTTGACCGTCTCTAATTGTGGATAACAGCTACAGAATACAAAACGAGTCTATCTTTTCGCGGACATTTTAACGTAGTCAAGAAGCTAAAATTAGACGACAAGTTCTCTTTGGCTTATTTACAATCAACAGCTTTCCTGAATTGGATGTACGAAACCAAGCACAGAAAACTGCTGTTTTCATATACAAAATGTATAACTTTTTGACAAGGGCTTCTTGTGTACGTGGGTCAATTGTGGTTTTCTTACAATGTAAAATAATATTTAAGTTCAGGTTTTTTGAATGACATTTTAAAAAGAATTGCTTTGTTTTGTTTTGCTTCTATAGCATATTGACTAGTATAAGTCATTTAATACCAAATCCTTATACACATATTAAATATATGATTTCTAAAGGCATTTTGAATAATACATATTTTACTAGCCTGAGATAGTTTTTTGCACATAGATAAATGTTTTCATTTAATCTCAAACAATTCATTTTAGCGTAAGTACGGTCTTATGTTTACACACACGCATTTGTTCAAGTACATTTTTTTTACTCACCGTAACGATTAAACAGTCTTTTTTCAAACAATTCAGTCTTGCAATGTTAAATGGTTTCAAGTATATCTATATATCACTGACAATTCCAATAAACGTCAGTTATTTTTTTTATACTTTGTTAAATGATCAAAAAGTTTCATTTCAAACAATTCAGTTAAGCATAAGTACAGTTTTTGTTTAAACACACTTAAATATAAAAACAGTTTTATTTCGAGCTATTTAATTTAGTGTAATTTACACAGTTTAGTTCTATTTGACCATGAAAAGAAACCCATCAGGTGCCACCACTGTGAGCTAAAGTGAACCTAAATGTTCGAGCAATGAAGGGATAATTTGTCTTCCCTATTACTGAAACCTCCCCGTCAGATTGTTTAGAGTCATATCTCGGACACTCGTTGGGAGTGTCTTATTTCTCTGCAAATATGCAGTTGGTGTATTTTGCTGCTCCAGCCGACCGGGAATTTAAAAAAAAAACGTTTCACTGCTCTGAGTAGAATATTTTACGAACCGAAATTATTCGCACTTGTTTTCGTTATTTTCAAGCCTAAATTTAATTGTGCGGATTTTACACAAGAGTAAGTAAGTTAGCGACCATAGTCGAGGGTGACCCGAAGGCTCCCTTTTCGATAGCTACTACAGCAAGGTGTAGGGGAGGGCGCTACTCCATTCCCTGAATTGCTCCACTTTACCCTTGAACCGTACCTTATAATGCTGAGTGTTAAGCAAGGTGGTATCAAGTTCCATTTTTAAAGTCTTTGGTATGACTCGACCTGGGATTGAACCCAGGTCTCCCGGACCATTGGCGAACAATGTCCCGGTTTAAACATTTTACACAAGAACTAAACATTAACTTTTTTATACAGCTACGTACATCACTAAAGTTTGGACGATATGACCGAATCTAAGTTATATCTCTTTGATTGTAACGAATTACAGTATCAGTATTTCTATTTAAACAAGCTTATTGGCCTAGTGAGTAGAGTGTTCGCTAATGATCCAGGTGACCTGGGTTCAATCGCTGGTCCCGTCATACCAAAGACTTCAGAAATGTTAGCTGACACCTCCTTGCTTTACACTCACCATTATAAGATACGGATAAATGGTAAAGTGGAGAAATCCAGGGAAAGCCGTTGCGCCACCCGACACCTCAGTGTAGTAGCTATCGAAAAGGGAGCCTTTTTGTCACCCTCGACTACGGTTGCCAACTTTCCTTTATTTCTATTTTATGTCACTCGACAGAAATAGCCAAAGGAATACATGTGTGTTTATAATTTTGTTTCTTCTAGAGTGCATTTATGTTTGCCACAAGCTTTTTGCATTCTTTATTAAACGAGTTTCAGTGTTTAATGGAGGTGTCCGTGGTGTAATGGTTATCGTCGTAGGAAATGGACACGGCGATACGAGTTCAAATCCCCGACGAGACCGATTACATTTCACATAGCACTAATACCCTTGGGAAAGGTATGAATCCAGCTATGGGTAAATAGTAGGAGGGACTGGGTTCTTCATCCTTGGTGAGACAACTAGTCTAGGAGAAGGAAAAGTCTGAATTCAAACCAGTTAACCTCCGAAGCGGAGGGGTTGGTAAATAGGATTAAACAAGTTTCAGTTTTGGCCCTAAATACTTCTGTGGTGTAACGGTTTAGAGTGCTGGAAAACGGAATCGTTGTACGTCAGTTTGGACAAGTCAGGCATTTACGTTCACTTTCGGAAAATTAGTTGTGGGAAAAGAAAGAAATCCCTTAGACTCACATCTATCGGTTAAACAGTGCCACTACTGTTATTCTAAAAAGCAGGATCCCATCTATGGGTCAAACGAAACTCAACTGTGTATTTATGCTTAACAAAATTGTTTGAAATACAACAGTGGGTGAATTAAAGAAAAAACAACAACTATACTTATACTAAAGTGAATTGTTTGAAATACAACTGTTTTGACATTAAACTTCTGCTGCATCTATGCTAAAGTAAATTGATTGAAATAAAACTGTTTTGACATTTAAACTGTGTACTTATGATAAACTGAATTGTTTGAAATAGAACTATTCATATGTATAAAAACTGGATTGGGCATTAATTAACATACAATGTTTGATATGCCATCAAACCAAGCCAAACTAAGTGTTTTCAAAACACGGGTAAACTGTATATTCGTTCATCAATTGTTTAATTTCAGCCAATATATACCGGATAAATGGGAGATCATCTCTTGGTGTAATGGTTAAAGCGATGGACTGCGGAATCGTAGAATGCGAGATCGAACTCCCGTCGCCCTGTTACGTTCACTTTTAGAAAAAATATCATTCGTAAAGGTATAAATCGACTTATCCCACCAGTTATGGGTTCAAATCGTACCACTACACCTCTTCTCGAAGGGTTGCTTTAGCATTAAATAACCTACAATGGTTGATATGCCATTAAACAACCAAACTGGATAAAATATTAAAAATAGATGTTACAAATTATGAACAATCACTGCTTATCGTAAAGAGATTACTTTTTTTTTTTTAGAATTTTGAAGCCAAATTCGTGATGCGGTTTATATGCAAGTGCGGTTTATGCACGAATGATTCCTGTATTACTCATTCATTCTAATTATTCTTATCATAAATTAAATTATGTACGTTGCTGAAAAATGCTCGGTCTAACTAACAATTAAATGTGTTTTGAACTGTAATTAGAATATATGTAATCGCCATTGATGCAGGTGACCGAGATCTTTTTCACCATTTCTTTATGTCTTCATTAAAGGATACCCGTGATACACGATGTATGAGCGTTCAGCAGTTCACTTGAATATATGCTTGCAGTGATTGATTTACAGTTTTGAAAGCTCTTGTAGGACCAGCCACACATTTCGAATGAGGAAATAGAAGATTAGTGCAGTGATGTATCGCAGTTTCTTCGAACAGCAATCATCAGGCTTTCAATTCTAGAATTCTCTTTCTCCTTGATCGGTTAAACACGGCTTGAGAGAAACAGCTGCCTTATTACTCACTTACTTCGTTACTTACTTCCACACACACACACACACACACACACACACACACACACACACACACACACACGCATACACACACACGCATACACGTATAATATTGTGTTAAAAATCGATATACTTTAGTGCAGAGTTCAAAGCATTTGATATATATACATATATATATATATATATATATATATATGTGTGTGTGTGTATGTGTGTGTGTGTGTGTGTGTGTGAGTATATATATATATATATATATATATATGTATACTTTTAAATCTGCACTTAAGTATGTATATATATATATATATATATATATGACAATTAAAATATAGGACAGATTAAAAATGATCTTTCATACTAAACGTCTGTGATGTCTGATTCTAACGGTTTTTTAGATTATAAATATTTTCTTATATTCATTACAAAATATTTTGTCTATTATTATTTTGCCTTTTCCAGAACATTGAGAAATGTTTTAAGACAATACCAGATTTGTCTTTTACATATATATATGTGTATATATATTTTTTTTCTATAAATATATATGAGACAAATCTGGTATATATATATATATATATATATATATATATATATATATATATATATATATATACGTGTGTGTGTGTGTGTGTGTGTGTATAATATTGTGTTAAAAAATGATATTCTTAAGTGCAGAGTTGCAGAGTTCAAAGTATTTGCTATATATATATATATATATATATATATATATATATATATATATATATATATATATATATATATATATGTGTGTGTGTGTGTCAATTAAGATGTAGTTCAGATTATAAATTATATATATATATATGGCAAATAGTAAGAGTCATATGCAAAAATACGAGATTTACTGTATGAAAAAATTTTATTGAAATCGCAAGGTTCCTTTCATCCGAGATTCGTAAATTCATGGCTGTCCTTTGATATAGCTTCACTGTTAACTAATATTCATCTAGATTAAGTAATTTCTATTTGTGCCGACTTTTTATACCGTAGTCTCTTAGTATAATTTACTTCGTTTCCTAAATTTTTTTTTTATGGAATTGACGGAATTGGCTACCAAGTCAGTTCCCTTCCGTTTTAATCACACCATGCACCGTTAGGTAAACAGTATTTCGATTGATTCTCCCTTGGGCCCTTCTCTTGCAAATATTTTTTTGGGGGGTTTATAAGAAACTACTCTTCGACAGGTTCCACAAGCTTTATATTTCCGTTACGTGGTTGACATCTTCGCTTATTTTAGTTCACGTAATGAACAATAGAGGTGCCCGTGGTGTAATTGTTATTGTCGTAGGAAATGAACACGGCTACACGAGTTCAAATCCTGGACGTGACTGATTGCATTTCACATAGCACTAATACCCTTGGGAAAGGTATGAATCCAATTATTCTCCCTCCAGCTATGGGTAAATAGTAGGACAGACTAGGTTCTTCAGTCTTGGTTAGGCAACTAGTCTAGGAGAAGGAAAACTCTGAATTAAAACCTTTTAAACTTCGCTTAAAAATTGACCTTGTGTCATATCCTGCCCGAGCGGAGGTGTTGGTAAATAGGGTAATGAAGCTTTGTAATTCTTCTACTGTTTGAATGATTTACATCCTTCTTTAACCTTCACTATGGATGAAGAGAAGGATAACAAATTACCTTTCTTGGATGTATTGGTTGAACACTGTTCCTTTGCTTTTGTAACTTGTACATATAGAAACCCTATGTTCACCGGTCTGTATTTGAGTCGGGATGCTTTTGCTCCTAAGTCCAGAAAGGTTGACTTGATTAAGTGTCTCACTTTCAGGGCTCTTTAGATGTGTTCAAATAACAAGATTAAAAGCGAATTTGAACTGATTAAAAATTTATGTTTGAGTATTGGGTATCCTCAAGAAGTCATTGTTGACACCATTAACAAAACTGCTGATAAGTTTAGGAATAACGTCGGGCAACATAGTCCCATCTAAGTGCCCAGTTTATGTTAGACTTCCTTGAATTATCCCCTAGCCAGTTGATTGGCGATGAGGGTTTTTTTCCTATATTACACGCTGTTATAGTGCGTCGATGGTTCGAACGATCTTTACTGCTCGAGATGCATTCCACTCTATTCATAAGGATGTGCTCCCTATCTTCCAACAAAATTTAATTTATAAATTTCTGTGTCACTGTAATGCCACATATGTGGAGCACGCTTCCCAATTCCTTGAGGTTAGAGTTAAACAGTATGTTCCACAAATATCCGTAACCACACAACATCCAGTCATTCGAAATTGCTCGATTTTGCAATCAGTGAGCATTTCAATGCCTTAAATAGTTTTGTGGTTAATTATAGCGTGGAGTGTTTTGTGATCTTGTATAGTGCTAGAACTAAACAACCTCTCATTGTCCTAAAAGCCATTTATATTTTATTTAATAGGCCTTCTCTATGCAAGCAAACCCCTAATTACTCTCTGAATTTATTAGATCTCGATTTAGTGGGGGTAATTTTTCTCTCCCTTTTGCCAGGATAAAAGTTTTCATTTTCACACCCCCAACACCTTTTACTTAATCTAATTTACATTGTTTTCAACGACTTCCGAAGGTTGTCGCTTGATAAATCTCGGACGAAAGGACCCTTGCAATTTCAATAATATTTCTTCATTTAGTAAATCTCCTATTTTTGCATATATCTCTTGGTATTTGCCTTTTTAAATTTGATTGAACCCACAATTCATATATATATATATATATATATATATATATATATATATATGTATATATATATATATATATATATATCAGGGGTGGAGATGGGACTAGTGCTACTCGTGCCCGGCACGACCAATAACTCGGTCAATGTTATTCAAAATGGATTAAAAATCATCCATTAATTTCAAGCAAACATACTTAGTCTGATCTCAATTAAATTACGTATCTATTCAAGTTTCGATAACTAAGTAGCCAAAAGTTCATAAATATATCTGGGAATAATACAACGATGCTGTTTTGAACGGATGGTCTTTGTCCGGCCACCGTCAGATCCATTGATCATCCCATAAAATCGGCTATAATGTTGAACACGCGTAATCCGTGCCAAGCACAAGACCCTTATAATAACAGTAATGTTAGAGAAATCTCGCTTTTGGTTGTAGCCAATGGCAAAAGCAAGTCAAAATACCGTGCTCAAAAAAATTAGCACAATGTGACTGCTGACGCCTGTCTTGGGAAGAGGGAGAGGGACCAAGAAAGAGAGAAAGAGAGAGAGAGAGACAGAGAGGTTTGATAGCTGATTATAGCCGTCGCCGACGTCATCATCATCGCTAGGGTAAATGTTGGTTAAACGGCGTGTTTTAATTCGTTTTTTCACTCTTATCTACTGTATTAACAAGACTACAAATTAATTAGTATCTTGATTGTTTACAAAAAAAAAACACCATGCAAGGTACGTTAGTCAATCTGTGCTATACAATGGAGAATCACGCTATAGCAAATATGATGACTTACTTTGGGTCCACGGACCACGGGTTGGGAACTGAAGTTGACAGAGGGCGGGGGGGCACGAGTAGCAAAAATAGGCTAGAGTCGCCACTGATATATATATATATATTTGTGAGTGAGTGAGTGTGTGTGTGCCTGTGTATGTATTTGTGCTTGTATTGTAATCGAAGTTTAAAAATTAAGATTGATATTAGAACGGTCAGATGGGACAAAAAGTCACTTTAAAAGCAGAGTTTATCCAGTTTCTATTTAATTTTACTTTTCCGACACTGATTGCGGAACTAAGGCTAAAACCCCTGGCCAACATACTATTTACCCATGGCTAGGAATGAAGAGATAGATTCATGCCTTTTCCAAGGTAATCTCTTCGAGGAATAACATCAACATTTTTAGGAATTTGAACCTGGATCACTTGATCGTTTTCCTACAACAATAACCGTTTTAGCTGTGTCTCCATAAATGTGTGATTCACATAATACTTTTAGTAACACAGCCAAGTACATGATTAATACGCTCACACAGACACACACACACACTTTCTCTCTCTTCCTCTCTCTCTCACTCACACACACATACGTATATATATATATATATATATATATATATATATATATATTAAGAAAGGGAGAAATGCATGCATACAGAAAGACATGGTGGTTTATATAAGTATATATTACTTATGTATTGCATATAATTGTTCTTTCTCTTGATATTGCGCTCTTTTAACTCAACCCCGCAAGACAAAACCTCTTTTTATCCTTTTATACTAGCTACATATTACTCAGTCATCATGCTCACACACACATGCTCTCACACATTTATATATGAATCAGATATGCTCGATGTGGTTTAGTGAGCAACTTAAAATGCTGCCTGGCGTCTCATGCAAATCACAAAAGACATATACATAATGATAATAAAGACTAACTTCATACTTTGAAGACAAGAGATAATACACTATATATATATATATATATATATAGAGAGAGAGAGAGACAGACAGAGACAGAGAGACGGAGAGAATGAGACGAAGCAATGATAGATCGTTATTTTAATTAGTTATTTTTTAAAGAGTTCAAACGCTCAAACATATTCTTCTTCAGCCCAGTCGGCTCGGTTGTAAAACACACCAACTGCATTTCTGGGGAGGGATAAGAACCCCCAACGAGTCCCCTGTGCATGATATTAAACAATCTGATGGTGAGGCTCCAGTAAATCTCGAGCTTAGGGGAATGAGTGTACACATACACAGCCATTACTCCCAGGTCCACTCTGGCTCGGAAAGATAGCACCTGATAGGGCCCAATCTATGAGTTAAATAGAACCGTTTAACATTTAAACTGAGTGCATGTATAGCTAATGCAAAACTGAATTGCTTGAAATAGAACTGTTTGATCATTTAATTGGTTGTAAACAAATAACGGATGGTTAATTGAAATGTTACTTATACATAGCAATATTTTGAACTATTTAACTGAGTGCAAAGGCATGAGTTTAGGCTCGTTTAAAAATGTTATCAACAAAATGCGTTTAAACATCATATATATTTAATATATACGTATAAAGAGGATTTGGCATTTAATAACCTACCAGATTTGATATACCATAAAAACTAACTAAAACAAACCATACTTGCTTCTTTGCTAATATCTTTTATCTGTTGTTTACCAAGGTGGCAACATACTCTAATCATTGAAAGACAGCGTAGTAATAATATCACTGATATCTCGCAAGTGTACTTACTAAAAAAGGCACGTTACTCGTTATCAAATTGGTGGAAATAAAATCGTAAATACCTAAAAAAATAATTACGTATTTCCTTCAAAACAAAGTGTCTTCTCGCCCTGGAAATCGGAAGCTGACTCTGCAGTTTGAGATTTTTATTCGCATTTTCTAATGTCTTTAAACGTGACATGTTTATCTTAGTGACTTTACCTTAGTGGTTCACCATTTTCTCAAGTAAATATTCCGAAGTGACATGAGTTTGGAAAGATAAAGAAAACAAATAAAGTGTAATGAATGAAGAGATTAAAGAGAATTAGACGCGAGCTACATAATGATTTGTAGAATGAATATATAACCCCCCCCCCACAAAAAGCAATTAAGCTGAGGGAAAATCAAATAAAGGAATAATAAATTAAACCATAGGGGGTGTAGAGTGTCGGAAACATAGAATCAACCGAAGTTAAAGACACTTTTAAATTCTTTCAATCGATGCTACAATTTTCCGTATTTTCCCCTTTTTGTTTAGGTTTTTCATTGATCTTCTCTTAAATCTTTTTTTTTTACTTACATTTTACTTGTTCTTATCTAATCCATTGAAATGCTTCGCTTCTCATTCTAATATATTAATATGCGTCTCTTAATTAAATCATTTTCCTTTCTTTCTTTCATTCTTTCTTTTAAGGAAATGTCACTCATGCATTCATCCTTATTTCTCCTCGTCATGTTTGGATTGGTCGTGAAATGGGAAGTAAATGGTCGTACAACTGCAGTTTAGTTTTTACGTTGCTGCCTCCGTGATTTTTTCAAAACTGATGGCAGTATTTTTCCTAGTTCTCATCTAGGTTTTTCTTGAGAGGTTTTGTATGGTTCCGAGTAGTGCAAATTTACTGTAGTACTAACACAGCCATAACTGAGAAGAATTCCCGTTTTTTTTTTCCAGGGACCAGATTTCCATCTAGTCGATAACATTTAAGCGTAGGTTCAGATTGCTGTCTGCAGATGAGATGTTGGTACAGTGGAGTCAACAAAAAGTAACACTCATCTCTGCTTTTTGTGGACACTCGATGCCTGTAGGAGACTAACCAAAAATTATACAAGAGGAACGAATGGCAAGGTAGAGGCAGAGTGGAAGAAAGAGAAAGGGAAAGAGAAAGAGAAGGAGAGGGAGAGAGTCAATTGAACCCGTGTTTTCGGCACACTACGATAATGATGATGATGATGACGGATGATGATTTATTTCTAACATTTTTATTTATTTATTCACCTCATGGTCATCTTGGGTCACTGAAGTCATGCCTAGATAAAAAGTTCCTACGAGAACGGTAATTTACAGAAGCAGTCAGCTTGCTTGTAACTTGAAAGAGTGACCAATGAAAAACTGCAGGTACCGTAAGAAATCTGAAGACTATTTGCCTTACGAAGTAAAATATATGTAAATGGGTCGGTGAAGTTTAGAATACACTGGGTGTATTGCTAGCAGAGATGTTGGATGCAATCGAACAGAAGACAGATGGGGATACAGTAGTTCTGAAATATTGCGCAATCTGTAGTCATAGATCTGTTGTGATTACTCATTTGTCCAACCTTTTTTTAATGACATCTACGTGTAAAATAAATGTGGTTTAAATAATGACGTAGATACCTGTTCAAAACGATTGTAAGGCTATATCTTTGTAATTCATATAAATTAGAGACCATAGGAATATATATATATATATATATATATATATATATATATATATATATATATATATATAGTGGATGGGTGGTTTGTGTAGTTAGGCAACAATCCTTCATTTAAGAATGTTTGATCAAAAAATAAAGGCACATTTTGTCTGTATAATCTTATTAGGATCCTTTCAAATTTCCTGACGAGTGTTTTTACTTTTAGGTTGAAATTAGTACATGGATTTACCGAAATTGTCCCAAGCGCTTTCCGACCCTTCATAGGCCATCATCAGGGGTTGTCTGCAAGTGCAAAGATTGTTTCCCTTTTTTAAGGTAATTAAAGTATTTTATTTTAAGACAGCAAAACTTACGTAAATGTTGGATTAAAGTGTGATGCTAAGTACATGTGTAACTGCTAAGAAGATGCTAATGACACGTATTAATGATAATGAAATGCAAATGACATGTATTAATGCTAATGATATGCTAATGACATGTATTAATGATAATGAGATGCTAATGACACGTATTATCGCTAATGAAATGCAAATGACATGTATTAATGCTAATGAGATGTTAATGACATGTAGGGTTGGATTAAACTGAGATGTTACATATAAGAATAAAGAAAATACAATAGAAATACCTTTGAAACTAGCGATAATGTTTTGAAATGATTTAGCGTTTTTGTTTTTTCTTTTCATGAGTTATTAACAAATACAAAAAGATAGAAGATTCTATTTCTACTGATAAATATTCTATTACCGTTTATAGCGATCGGTTATGAAGTCGTAAAATGTCATTAGAACCTCAGATTAAACCAAATATACGTTATACGTAATTTTTTGCGATTCTATCATAAAACTTAAAAAACCTTTTAAAAAGTCTTTATATTCGCAAATAACCTCGGATCATGGCCAAATAAAGGTCGTAAAGCGCGTGGGACAATTTTCGTATATTCAAATTTAACCGTGAGCTAAAACACTTGCCAGGAAACTTAAAAGGATGCTTATTTAGAGAGAAATCGTCTTTATTATTAAATCAAACATGCATTTAAATTTGAACCTTTAACATTGTGTTCTAAATTAATTCAATACTATATATATATATATATATATATATATATATATATATATATATATATATATATATATATATATGTTCGTGGTGCTTTCCATCAGTATACAGACTTTTTTGTACAGGCATTTAAAATTAGCGTAGACTCCTGAAAATTCAATATGTTATTGCTATACATATTATGAGATGACTGACTAATTTTTATGATTTCAGGTTCAAATGAACAGCTACAGTAGGAGTTGGAATACACCCTACTAAAGCCTGATTGCCACAATTGGTGAATTTCGAAAATGCAATCTGGACGTCAGGACAATTTAGAAGAACGATATGCAATAAAATTATGTTTTAAACTTGAAAAAATGCCACAGAAACGTATGGAATGCTTCATACTGCTTTTCGACCATCTTGCATTAATCGAGCATCAGTTTTTGAGTGCCAAAAGAGATTCAAGGAAGGCAGGGAGTCTGTGAGGGATGATGAGAAGTGTGGGAGGAGTAAGGAATTCCGAACACCAGAGTTGATTTGCCAAAGGGTTAGGGTTAGGGTTACTATATTGAGGTTTTAAGGGAGTTCAGGAAGAGATTCCGTCGGAAGAGGCCAGCCCTCTTTAAATCGGGTCAGTGGCATTTCCAGTTGTTGGAACGGTACAACAAGTGGATTTAAGCCGGGGGAGATTATTTTGAAGGGGTCTAAAGTTTCGTGTGTGTACTATCAATAAAAGTGCCCATACGAAAAAAGTATGGAAACTTATTTAATGATCCTCGTATACACACACACACACACACACACACACACACACACATATATATATATATATATATATATATACCTGTTCTGTCATCAGACTCAGAGCAAAGGGTTATTATTCTTTTTTACTTCCTATTTCAATTTAATATCATTATAGTTACACTATTTGTGCACTAATCACAATTATAAAATTTACCACATTAGTAGATAGTTGTGTGCAGTAGACATTCTAATTCTCATTATACCATTAAAAGAACACTGGACATTATTCAGCCAAAATGCAAGAAAATGTTTTTAAGAATCTCTGGTCAGTTAAAAGAGAAAATTCTACTTCCTTTCCGTTAATGTTCAGCTATGGCTCAACATTTTCTGTGCAGCTGAAAACTTTTGATCGAGTCTCGTATCCATCGATCACTCTATTTACACACACACACACACACACACACACACACACACACACACATATATATATATATATATATATATATATATATATATATATATATACAGGAATATATATATATATATATATATATATTGTCATGAAACTTCTACTGGTTTACTGTCAGCGAAGGTGACAAGCTTTTAGTGTCGACCCTTTTACTTACACCTAGCGCCTGGACAATGCCAAGCGTATTACTGGTACTAGGTCGCACAATATTTTATTTCAGAATGTCATTCAACCACAAGCGAACAGGTAAACAGGTAAGCCGAAAATGAAGACATTTCGAAATGAATAATTTAGAATACAAATTATTTTATTTCTAACTCCAAAAAATAAAGGCATGTATGCAAAGTAAAATAGTCTTAACGACAAAAATAAAAAATGTTTATAGTTTAACAATTTGGGTGATAATTCCCTTTAGAATGTTCCTTGTAATGATGTGTGCAAAAAAGTATTTTTGATGTGTTTTGCGTGTAGTAGGAATGGGGTAAGCAAAAAATAAAACAACATTAAAATGAAAACTTATCGTACTTCTTCCTCTCATTTTCTTTCATCTTTTAATACGTATGTCTCTCTTTTTTCTGGTATCGCGTTCCACCGACCGTTAATTTCTCGTTCATTCTTTCTTTCTTTCTTTCTTGGTACATTTTCAAATTGTTTCTTATTCACTGGCACTTCTTGGGGTCGGTCGACGAAGATAGTCATGCAATCCTTATCCTTTTCCTGGCGGCCTTTTAACCTTCCCATATGAGCTGACCTGGGAAGACCGTTTACTCTTTCCAACACAGACATGTCTGCCTGTTTGGGGATCTCTCGGCCAACTTACTTTTCTGATTCTTTGCAGATTCGACCTTCCAGGTGCCTCGTATCACGTGGGCTTCTTGGCCAATCTGATTTCACCTTCAAATAGGTCGCTTGTTGCTAGGGGCTGCTTGCTAGTTTATACACCATATTATGGAAACTTGATCGTCTGTTGGTCAGCACGCACTATTTGCCCGAATTTAACTCTTCAGACTTCTCATCTACTTCTGCTGGTTTGCGAGGGAAATGACAGAGAGAGAGAGAGAGAGAGAGAGTTGTGGCCCCGGAAAGGGTAACTAAAAAAAGACAAACACGAATATTAGATAATAGATTATATTACACAAAAAGAGATAGAGTTAAATAGAAAACGTAAGAAGTCTCGCACTGTTCGCATTATACCAATATTGATTTGCCCCTAGCAGCGAAATCTCTCCGTACTAATAACAGTGAGAAGAGTCCATTATGTTAGATGGATAAGTCCCCAAAAACACCCCTCCCCCAAGCCTTTTACTTCGTAAAAGTGCTGTTGATATTTTTTTCTTTTTGGGTCGATCATCAATGGGTCGGTGAATTTCCTATTTCTCCCTGACCGACGTTTTTCAGGTGTTGATTGGGGAGGATCTAAATCGAACATGTCGAAAATAGTGACTATTGGCTCTTCTGTTTGTGGTACGTCATCGGAGTCGTTCAAACGGCGTTTCTGTAACTGGTTCTGGTGTCTCTTATGTTTGTATTAGGGTCTTTCTACAATATACACCATATCACCAATTCTTTTTTTAATTATTTCACGTTCCCAACAGGACATGTTATTTTGATATTTTTTTAAAGACGGGTCTAATCTTTCTGGCAAACATCGTCTTGGCTGGTGAGACTGCCAGTGGTGTATTAGGATTAGGTGTGATTCTGTAGACCTGCAGAAATTTCTGTAGTGCCTTGTCCGTCGGGGTACCTATGCTTTTTTGAGTGTTCGCTTTAATGTGTCTACAAAAGGTTTAGCCTGGCCGTTTGATCTTGGGTGATATTGCGGTGTGGTTATGAGCTTTATTTGAAAGATTTCGCAGAAGTCCTTGAATTCGACTGATGTGAATTGGTTTCCGTTGTCGCTGACCACACAATCTACTACAGCGAACCACGCAAAACAGTTCATGTAGGAACCCAATAGTTGTCCCCGTAGTAGGTCTTCTGCATCTGAGAACCTCAGGCCATTTAGAGTAACTATCCACTACAATTAGGTAGTAGAAATCTTCCAGGGACCTGCAAAATCAACATGTATCCTCGACCAAGGTTGTTCTATTTTTGGCCAAGGTTTGAAAGTAGTGGGGGTGCTTTTGCTGCTAATGCACAGCCTTTACATTTTTCGATCTTATCCGTAATGGCGTTATCCATCTTTGGCCAATAAACATAGCTTATCATGTGACTCTTCATTCTATTAATTCCAAGGTGTCCTGTGTGAAAACCTCTTAAAATTCTGTTTTGCAATTTATTTGGTATTACGACCTTTTCACTATATAGTAGGACAATGTCACATAGTGAAAATACTTTTCCGTTTTTTGCTGTGATTTTATGTTTAATATTGGTAATAAAGTCGTCGTTCATTGCTTCGCTTTTTATCTCGAGTAGCATCACAGGCAGTTCATTGATGGTGCTGGCTATCGTGTTTTTTTAATTTCACGGTCTCTTTGGAAGGCTGCTATTATTGTGTCCTCGAAGGGTTCACTATACTTCGGTACCAAACTTGATAGTCCATCTGCGTGGCAAATCTGTTTTGACGGGAGGTATTCGATTTTAAAATTGTAGTTCAGTAAAATCGTTTCCCATCTTAGTAGCCTAATGCTTATTAGGGGCTTGTGGTCTGTTTGCAGAGTAAAAAATCTGCCATGCAAGTATCGGTGATATTTTATCACTGCAAACATTATTCCGAAGGCCTCCTTTTTAATCTGGGAATAATGCTTTTCGGCCGGAAAAAGGGTTCTAGATGCGTGGGCTATTGGCTTTTTTGTCCCATCGGGCATTTTATGTAGGATACACGCACCAACCCCATATGAGCTAGCATCGCTTGCGATAATAATCTTCAGTTTTGGGTCATAGTGCGTGAGAAAAAGATCAGATGTCAATGCCTTTTTAATTTGTCAAATGCTGTTTGACATTCGGGCGTCCATCTCCACTTTTTATCCTTTTTTAGTAGTTTGTTTAGCGGGGCGCGGAGATCGTGCAATTTTTTAATGAAACATTGGTAGTAGTTTGCAAGTCCAAGGAAGCTCTTTAATGTTGTAACATTATCAGGGGCGGGTATATCCTTGATAGCTGTAGCCCTTTCTAGGTCGGGACGTCTCCCGTCTTTGTCAATGATAAGTCCCAGATATTTGATTTTGTTCATGCAGAAATCGCATTTTGCTTCCTTTACCTTTAACCCAAATTCCCGTATTTGTGCGAAAACCTTGTTTAGATGTTCTCTGTGTAGCTCCTTCGTTTTACTACAAATTACAATATCATCAAGATAAGCGAAAGTGAAGTCAAAGCCAGTCAAAGCCAGTCAAGTCAAATTTTTTGGTTATACCATTTAGTGATAATGGGATAATTATTTCGCCTTCAAATTTTATCTTGTCTCCTGTTACCGTTCGCACCGTCTTGCTTGTCATCTTTATTATTGGCCTATTTATTTTTCTCCAAGTTTGTAAGTTTATTATTGATAAATCAGAGCCAGAGTCTAACTGAAATCTTACCGAATTATTTAGTACTTTGACTGTTATGTATTTACGTACGAGTTTGTCTGAGTCGTCCTCACTTTTTGTATGTCTGACTCTGTTTTTAATTATTTTTCTGTTTCTACACTGTGAACCCTTATGTCCGAATTCACCGCAGTTTTGACATTTCTTTGTACGATAGGGACAGTCATTGGCCCAATGTAATTTTCCACTGCGGTAGCAAGCGCTGGGTGTTTGGGGGGGAGTTGTCACTAGTCTCCCTGAATTGAAATTTTGGGTAATCATATTTTTCTCTCCTTTACCAGAGAGTATGTTTGGGATAGATGCTTGTTCTTTCCTTACGTAAAGAACACCAGACTCCTCGATATTTTTTTAGTCTTTTCTGACACTCACTATCATCTAACGGTCTTCAGCCAGTTTTTGAAGTGTGAGATCGGGTTCGTTCTCTAATTTCGACAAAACTCTGCGTCCGATTTCCGCGCCTTTTGCCGACACTAGGCCTTGTGCGAATATCAGATATTTGAAGTTATCCGCTGACAATTCACCTAGTTTAAAATCCTCGCAGTTTTTATTGACGATCGAGGCTAACCCTGAATAATAATGACTGTCCATTTTTGTTAAGTTGAGATATTTCCATCTTTGGTGGAATAGAGACGTTTTGGAGCTGATTAATTCTGACAGTAATTTAACTGTTTCTAAAAAGCCAAGTTCGCAAGTTTTTTTTTTTGTTTTTTTTTTTTTTTTGGTAAGATATAATCTACGAACTTGTTGTGTTCCACAGTTTCTAGCTCTCGCAGAAGTGGCTGGACATTTTTTGCATCAGTCCAATCGGCACAGTCGGTAATATAGATATCTTCATATCTTCTGTAGTATGCCTCAAAGTCTTATCTTCATCTGGTACGTACAAAAATGTTTTGGGTGCGTTCCACACTGCATTTTGAGTGAAAATAGTAGTACTATCTCTAGGCTGGTTATTACATAGACTTTTAAAAAGTGCTTCTTGTTGTTTTTGCAATTCAAGGAAGAACCGTTGTTGTTTTTCCTCGTTTTTTAAGATTCTATTTTTGTTTTCTATCTGAAGTTGATGGAGTTTTGCCTCATTTTTTGTTGAGACTCCATTTGGAACTTCATCATTTGAGCGAACATTTCTTTAAGATCTTCAAATCTTTTTTAGACTTTAAAAAAATTTCTGTTCAAATTTATTTTTCTCTGGAAGGGGGGGTCCAGTAAATATCCCCAGAAATCAAGAATAATTATTGTGTGTGTGTGTTTTTTTTTTGTTTTTTTTTTTTTTTGCACAGCACAAACTGTAAGCGCTGAATTAAATTTTTCTCTATGAAGTGGGAAGAAAGAAATATATGAAAACCACTTTTTGATTACGTGACAATCTTACTAACAGATTATTTTTTTAAATATCCGCTATCCAACACACTCCATCGTTTGTACAATTTGATAACTTGTAGTCGTTTAGCAAAAACCTTGTTCGGTTTATTGTACGCTGGAACTTTGTTGTAGATTATTTAACAACTTGTAGTTGGGTATCTCTTTGTTGTTGCGATGTATCTTCGCAAGTATGTTATGCGATTAACTACTTTTGCTTGTTGGAGAGTCCCTTTTTTCGTTCGAGTTCCTCGTCGCTAGGATGTTGTGGCCCCGGAAAGGCTCACTAACGAAAACGTAAACACGGAAATTAGACAATAGATTATATTACACTAGAAAGATAGAGTTACATAGAAAAGGTAAGAAGTCTTGTACTGTTCGGATAACACTGATATTGATCTGCCCCAGGCAGCGAAATCTCCCCGTACTAATAAGAGTGAGAAGAGTCCATTATGTGAGATGGGTAAGGCTCCCACTACAGAGGGAGAGTATTTATGAGTAAAATATGAATTTGACTATCCCCAGTGTCCAAATTCATAACATGATATATATATATATATATATATATATATATATATTAGATTTTTATATTTAATGCAATGGATGTCTAGCTGTGACCTTTGGTTTCATGAAGTTTTACGAACAACAGTCATCAGACAGATAACGAAAAAATCGAAAAATACTGTCAAAAACCGTTATTTAGTGTAAACACCAGTTTCACATCCGAACACAATAATACGCAACTTTAATCCACACACTCACACAAGCACACGTAAAGATTTCTACACAATACCAACGGTTTTTGACGGTATTTTTTCGCTTTTTTCGATTTCTTCATTTCATTTTGTTATATACCTGATGATTATTGTGTGTAAAACTTCATGAAACCAAATGTCACAGTCAAACTGTCATGGCATTAAATATATAGATATACAATATATATTTATTAATTATTGTTATATAATAGCTCTATCTCAGATATTGACCAATCTCTAAATGTTATCGCACATGGTTCGCCACAAACCCATAAAGTGAATTACTGACAACTTACATTGTTACAATAATAATAATAATAATAATGAATGAATTGTATATGCACAACCCAGCACCTGTCCTAGAAAATAATACACATAAACTACTATGGGACTTTGACATACACACAGATCACCGAATCTCGACCAGAAGACCAGACCTAATAATAATCAACCAAAAAAAAAAAATAAAAGAGAAGTTGCAAAATTGTCTATTTTTCTGTCCGGGCTGACCACGAAATATAACTGAAAGAATGTGAAAAGAAGGATAACTACCTCGACCTTGCTAGGGAATTGGAAAAAAACTGTGGAACATGCAGGGGACAATTATACCAATTGTAATTGGTGCTTTTGGTACAGTAACTAAAGGACTACTAAAGGGACTGGGGGACTTGGAAGTTGGCGGCCGACTACACCATTATTGAGAACGGTCAGAATACAGAGAAGAGTCCTGGAGATTTGAGGAGACTTGCTGTCACTCAAACTCCAGTAAAAGACCATCAGCTAACTCTCATGTGAAAAAATCTAATGTGTAAATAATAATAAAAATCTCTCCTGGGAGCTGCAGGAACTGACAAATTCTTTCATAAGGTAATTTGCGTTAGGACATAATAATACTATACGTATCCCAGTAAACAAAGCCAGAATAGTGACGTATGTATGTGAAGTTATGCTGCCATTATACACCAAACAAAAGCTTACAAGTTGTTAACACATTAAGGATAATAATAAGTCAATAACGTTATTCTATACAAACAATGGAATACATCAACAAGAAATAAGAGAACCAACAATATCTTTGGGAGACGTTCAGAAGTGCAGTCATTTTGGTCAAATAGTAAGCATTATATTTTTCCAGCTTTTACAAAGACATATCTGAAAAAAAGAATCTCTCTTATATATCATCATAGAAATAGCAGTTTGATTATTAAAAGTGAAAAATATAACAATCTTATATGTCAAAATCTTCTTTGAGAATTAACTCATATTTTGTTATTGACAATAAAAAAAAAACAAGTAAAGTCTTTTTTTTTTAATAAGAAAATTAAGAAATTGTAAGCATTAACGTGTAGTCTAGTTTCTTTTTTTCGGTTCAATATTTAATCAGATTTGTAGAATTGAAATAGGAACCTTTTTACACTGTTTTCGTCGCTCTGCGAAAAAAAGTTCGTGTGATTTATATTCATAAGTCCGTGGTATCAAAAAGCCGACAACATCCAGTTCGTTTGTCGTCGGAATATATTGATATCGACAATATTTATTGATATTTTTGACCTCATAATCAGGGAGCATTCATCCAAAAACTTAAACTGAAAAATCAAGAAATATCCGACTAGTCGTCCTTAGACTTAATGGCAGGAGTGTAACAAATATAAATGGCGACCATGTCTAATTTCATGTGACACGGTCAATTCAAACAGAAATTCTCCTAGATCATTTAAATCATTGAGTTTTGTCAGTGATTCATTAAGAAAGCTGCATATAAGATCATTTTCAGAAATCACTTGCTTGTGTTTTGCAAGTGTAATGATAGAAAAAAACCTGATTTATATCAAAATGATAAGCATTTTCGGATAAAAATAAAAGCAAGCAAAAATGTAACACATTTTTAGAAAGCTTAATTTTTGGCTAATTTTTTTTTTAAAATTCCCGCTGGCTCCGTATGGGGATTTTATTTTATTTTTTTAATGTTCGTTAATATCAGTAGATTTTGAAATATTTTCAATGAGTTAAAAAGAGATTTCTGACTATCGAATAACATATTCAATACTAATGCTTTTAGAATCACACTCAGGAAAAATTACGTGAGCGCGCGCGCACACACACACACACACACACGCACACACACACACACACACACACACACACATATATATATATATATATATATATAATGATACCCGTATGAATTATTATTACTTATCTATCAATGTATTTAGGTATACCCAACAGAATGACAACGTGAATGAAATTTCATTGATCACTTAACACAGGTGTATCACCCCACACGCAAACACATAAACACACACACACACACACACACACATACACACACACACACACACACACATATATATATATATATATATATAGTGTGCTTGTTTAGTTGAATTGGTTAATTGTTAGCTCCAATGATAATCTCTTGCGTGAAATACTAACTCGTTAGCTTCATGTTTACCTTACAAAATACTATAAAAAAAATATATATATATATATATATATATATATATATATATATATATATATATATATAATCTTAGATGTGGTTACTGTAATTTTGGTAAAGTTGCCGCAGTTTAATACTTAACGGTCTGAACTGTTGCCTCAATGTAAGGCATTTCGACCTCTTGTCACGCTATTACGTTCATTTTGGGACTAACATCCAAATGAAACGTATGAAAACTCTTATCCACCAAACAATGGGATAAATTGTATCTCTGCAGTTCTTCTACAATGATATAATTGGAATCAAATAAGCCATCAATGTTGTTACACTATTAAAACAAAGAAACTAAATCAATCAAGTGTAACGTTTAACTTCAGAGGAAATGGAATCAATTACAAGAGGTCAAATCATTGATGTTTTTGTTTGCACTTCACTTCATGATAATGCCCTATTTAGGAGAAAGAAATTTCTGATTTCAAACCAGGTTTACTCCACTAAAAAATTAACCTCGTATCACATTCCTCCAGTGGCAGAGATATTCGATCAATACATATACGTATTCAAGACAATCGCTGAACTATTTTTTCGCTTTAACAGGAGTCTAAACCTATAATTTATTGTAAATATTTTTATCCAATATATATGCTCGAGGTTAGACTTCAAAATCAGTGGCTGTTCTTATTGGCTTTACACATTTTTCTACTTTATTTGAATGTGTGTTTACAAAGCTCATCTTGCAGGTAATATGGGCGGTTTACTATATTAAGTTTGTCTCGTACTAAACCAATTTTGGTAAATCAGTAAAAGAAATAAGCAAAAGTTTTGCTTTATTTTCCCTAAAAAAGCATCGGACTAATTTGTTTATTCGTTGACATTTTATTGCATGAGTGATGTTATATCTATGAAAATATTTGACAGTAGATAAGAATTAACGCACGGACCCTTAAACCCAATCACGTACATCGAATCTAATGCCAAATTCGGGCAGGAATCATAATGCATACTAATGAGCTTAACGTCTGCAAAATTTATTCCAAAGAGAAAAGTTACCTGACGAAAGAAATGTATCAAATATAAACAGTTTCTATTTAAATATTTACTAAGCCTAATCGGATACAAAAAAGAAAGAGGGAAGTTTTTTTTAGGGTTTGTCTCCTAGATGAGAAGTGGGGACTTCTTGAAAATCAATATTTGATATGCTGGTTTTCTTGTAGGTTCAACCAATTGATATTCATGCACGAGGGAAGACATCTTTTGTTATCATTTTACGAGGACTGGTTCAATATGAGGTTGTGTCTCAGGTCGAGTCTGAGTTCTGTCAGTATTCTCCATTTTCGAATACTTCTGATATTAGACACAGGAATAAATTCCCCTTCTTTACGTAGAATGGATTGATGAATATATATTTGTTAACGACATGTTAACCACTCTGTGTTTATTTCATTAATAATCTTTACATAATCGTATTCATTGTACGTGGCTATTAGCATTCGTATATAGGGCACCTCGGGTAGTGTAATGGTTAGCAAGCTTGACTAGCAAACCTGCAAGAGTGAGTTCGAGTCTCTTTGGGTGCCCCATTCATTCGGCCTTGTGCCGCATCGAAGCAAACAGCTTCGTAAATTAGGGCACCTCTGGTGGTGTAATGGTTAGCAAGCTAGACTAGCAACCCTACACGAGTGAGTTCGAGTCTCATTAGGCGCCCCTTTCATTCGGCCTTGTGCCACATCGAAGCAAAAGAGCTTTGTAAATTACTATTAACATTCGTATATACTTGTTTCTGGGGAGGTCTTTACGCTCAGGGTCTTCTCGAAAACGAATCAGTTTAAAAATATATATTTAAACCATAAACGAGATCTGAATAGGTACTAACACACACACACAGTGGATTAGGAATTTACAATAAAAAGTATTTTCCATAATCACCAGTGCTCAAGAAGCATCGCCTATGTTGCAATTTAGTATCATACCCAATATATTTTTCGGTGGTGGGGTGGGTAGTTTCTTACCCCTCTGCATGGGATACAGTCAGCGAATTATAAGTCCCACTGACAGGGCGGAAGTAGAACATAGTGCTAAAGAGTAAATAGAGGGCGTACTGAAACTAGACTTCGTAGAAAGCATTTGACTCAAATAGTAATCGCTAAGTTATAACGAAAAAAAAGTATTTGTTAATTCAGGTGACTCGCTGTCGGCAGTTCAAGAAGAGGGAAAGCAAATTATATTTTGTCCTTGGTCGATGTGGTTGATAAAGACGAATATTTGGCTCTTAAATTTTTAGAGTTCGTTCCTCCTGCAACAATGACCATGTCCTCTTCTCTCCAGCTTTGAGTAAATCCTATAAAAAAACTTGGATTTTTAGCTTTGTTAAGGAACCGGTCTAAAGGAAGGATACGCACTGCACCATTCTTTCGTAATCGTCTAATCTAAAAAGAATGGATGGTCCAAGAGAACTCTTTCATATAAGAAAATGTAAAATGTGGAAAAATCAGTAGTTCTTCAAGGGGTGACTTTATTTATAGAATTATTTTCCAATGTGAAACATTTTGGTTTTAGAACCTTCATCAGAGCGTGTGAGTTGTTGAATGAAACGAAAAAGATAAGAACGTTATAAAAAATTATCTATGTCACCCCTCTGTCTTTCTGTCTGACTATCTATTTTTCTATCTAGGTCTGTTTGTATGACTGTCTGACAGTCTCTCTCTCTTTCCTTCTGTTTATATCTATCTAGCTATATATCTATCTACACACACACACCTACACACACATGTCTGTTATATAGTAAATTTTCAAAAAAGAAGTAGAACACAAGCGCAATAATATATGGGTAAAAACATGACAACAAATACAAAAGCATATGTTTTCCAGATGGTCAAATACATAAGACTGTAATGCGCCAAGATTTCAAATTGTGTATGACTTGCTTGTAATGAAAATTATAGGTTTCTGATACACAGCTTTAAAAAAAATAACAGGTGCCGATAGAATTACCTATTTAATTTGTATTATATTCTTCGTTTATTTATAATTGCTTTGCTTGTTATAAAGAAGGTAAGTGTTTATAGACCCAATAACAATTTGTAAAACACAACAGTAAACGTATGGAAATGATTAAATCACTGTCTTTATTTACGCTATAAGCTTAGATTTATTATTGCATATTTTAAATTTTTTCGCTTTGTCATTTTTGTTTTTGTGTTTTGCTTTTTGTTCGTCTTTCCATCCATAATACGCGTTGCACCATTTTGTTTTTTTCTTTTGCAAAGATCTATTTAACTGTTCCATTGATTTTTTTCTATTATTCTATTCTATTTTATTTAGGTGATGGGGTCAGTTCGTTTATTTCTATCATATATCACAGAGGACAATTTTCAGCTTATGATCCGAATTTGGCGTTCATTTAGATCTTTCTTAATGTTTATTTCATGTAGACATCATTTATATGAATCTATAATTCCCTTATTTAATTAATCAAGAGTTGTTTTTTTTTCTCTCCAGTTTTTCAACTAAAAGATAATTCTTTATTTAAATTCGCTTCTGACATATTTTTGACATAATTCGTTTAAGTAATTATAGATATTCGTTGTTTTTTTTTGTGTTTTCTTTTGTCTTTCTTTTCTTTTCTGCTCTTTCTCATATTTCGAAATTTATCTTCATTTATCTATTTATTGTTCAATACGATTATATATATATATATATATATATATATATATATATATATATATATATATATACATATATATATATATATATATACATAAATATATATATATATATATATATATATATATTAAATAAAGGTTTTATTTTTCTTCGATATTTTGCATGGTTACATCATAATCATGAAACTGATCTGAAAATGAAAGGAGGCCTAATGGACGTAAAAAAATATCAGAAGATCATGTTACGCCACTCTTCTAATGAGGAGAGGCTATCAATCTATCTATCTATCACTCAATTTATCTATCTTTGTCTTCTGATAATGACTGCACATTTTTCTTTCTTGTCTATTAATATTTTTTTCTTTCTGTCTTTTTTTCACTTTATTTCAGATCTTTTATCTTCAACTAATTAAAATCGCATCTATATATTCCTTTTACTAGTTATATTTTTCTTTTATTCCATACTTTCCTCTCGCATCCTTTCTTTAAATCTTACTTTTGTTTGAGTTAGTTTGGTCTGGTTTTATGGCATATCACATATTGTAGGCTATTTAATGCCATATCCATTTTATACTTATAAACAGTTCTATTTTTAAGAATTCAGTTTAGCATAAGTACATAGTTTAAATGACAGAAAACAGTTCTATTTTAAATTATTCAATTTAGTCAACAAAGTTAAACGTTTCACAGCATTGCTGTGTATCACAAGAATTTCAATTAAACAGTCATTTTTTACACACAGTTGATTGTAAAAGCGGTTCTATTTCAAACAATTCACTTTAGCATAAGTACGCAGTTTGAATGTTGATATAATTCTATTTCAAACCATTCTGTTTTGTATAAGTACACAGTTTAGTTCAATTTGACCCATAGATAGGACCGTATCAGGTGCCATCATTCCGGCCCAGAATTGACCTGGGAACAAAGGCAATTATGGAGTACTCAGCATCCCCCAAAGCTCCAGCATTACAGGAGTCCTTCCGTCTGATTGTTTAGTGTCATATCCAGGATAGACGTTGGGGGAGTCTCATCCCACTGCAGAGATGCAGTCGGTGTATTCTGCACCCTTAGCTGACTCGGGCACTCTGTGGGGACTCTTATCCCTCTGCAGAGATGCAGTCGTTATATTCTATACCCACATCCGACTGATTCACTCATTGGTGGGTCTAAACCCTCAATAGCGATGCAGTCAGTATTATTCTGCACCGCCTTCTGACTTGGCCATTCATTGGAGGTGTCTTATCCCTCTTCATGGATACAGTCAGTGTATTGCGCTCCCTTATCCGAGTGGGTCACTCACTGGAGGAGATATTTTCCTCAACAGAGATACAGTCAATATATTTTGCAGCTCCAGTCGACTGGGCAACTCATTGGGGGAGTTTTAACCCTCTGCAGGGATGCAGTCAGTATATTTTGCACCCCAACAGACTGTGAAACTCAGTGAAGGAGTGTTATCCCTCTGCAGGGATGCAGTCGGTGTATTTTGAAGCCCTACCTGACTGATCTACTCTTGGGGAAGCATTATGTTTCTGCAGAGATGAAGTGTGTGTATTCTGTACCCACATATGACTGGGCTGCACAGTTGGGAAGTCTTATATTTCTGTAGGGATGCAGTCGGTGTATTCTGCACCCGCATCCGACTGATTCACTCATTGGGGGAACCTTATCTTTCTGCAGGGATATTGTCCGTGTATTCTGCACCCCTATCCGACTGGACCCCTTATTGGGGGAGTCTTATCCCTCGGCAGTAATGTAGTCGGTATATTCTACAACCCCAGCCGACTGGGCCACTTTTAACCTTACTTATGTTAGTTCTACCCTCTCCTATTCGTTCTCCAATTTTTCATTTGTTTCATTTTTCACTCATTTTCATTTTCCCATTCTTTATTCATCGATTTCTTTATATTTCTTTCTTTCTTTCCATGTATTATCCTATTTGTGAGGAAGTCAAACATTTTGCCATATTTTAGTACATGCTTGTTTATGATGTGTATATTACGTAATCAAAGTAAATCAAGCTATGAAAGGTAGCTGATCTGGTTGATAATATTGTGGTAGTTAGTGGGATAACACGTCGTTCAATTCTTCGCCCCGTGTGTGTTTTGAAAACTGTAAAGATGAACGGGTAATGCAGTTTATTTCCAGCTCTTATGTTTTACTAGTTTAAACTGGTCCATAACACCGCAGAAGCAACCAAAAAACATTAGTTTTGCGCACTTGATTACAATATAATAACTCTATGTTTGAAGAAATTTAACTCTGGTTCCATGATCCACGTCGATGAAAAATGGTAAAGTACAACCCTAAACTGTGGATTCTGTGACTCTGATCCAAGCTACTGAGCAAAATACCGTCGAAAAGCACTCACCGAAGAGCAGATGAACTAAGCATCTAAAAGTCCAGTGTGGTACTCCACTTTCATGATCTTGGTAAAGATATATGGAGCAACAGAATTTTCCTTCAGGTTTCAAAAATATTGCAAGACTTTTAGCTCATCGTAGTATTTTCTTTATTCTTTATTAGATAAAACTATGTTTTTATCTTAGTTTTAAAATGTGTTCTGTTTTTGACTATTAGCAGTATCCCTTTATTTGTATTCTTTGAAATCTCAATAGCTGGTCACAATTTTTTTTTATCTTTCACATGACTGTTTTTTTTCCCCTCATTTGTACTAATCTGCTTCTTTTTTAAAAATAATATTTATAATTTGTTTCTTCATTTATTTTAATTTCAATTCTTTAACCCCCTTTTTCTTTTTGTCTTTATTTAGCAAGTCTTCCTTTTTTAATATTCTTTTTGTTTTTTTTTGTCTTTTTTTATTTCTTTTATTGTTTTTCTTTCCGTCTTCACCTTTATAATTATTGCATATCTCATTTTCTCTAGTAGTTTTAAAATTTTCCTTCCTTCCGTGTCATTTATCTTGTTTTCATCAATAACTTTAAAATAACCTTTAACTCAACAAGATATTATACAACAATAATGAATATTATTCTAAAAGAAATACAAAATAATCATCTTAACTAAATCCAGCACAAAATGATTTAAAAAACAACACCATATGCCTGGGGTTAAATTCGGTATCGCGCGATTTTTAATTGTTTTACTTTGGTCGGAATTTTATATAATTTTAATAGGAGATTTTTTTTTTTAGTCTGCCATTCGGAACAGAATAATATTTTCTCGATGTTATCAAGTTTCATTTGATTTTACTCTCAAATCAGCACGATAGGAAAAAGTTGGTTATCTTCAACAGATCGCAATTCTGATAATTTTCTATAACTAAAATGTTTTTTTCTTAAAATACAACCAATTCTTTGACTAATTCTTGTATTTACGACCGACCTTCAATCAAAATCGATAATTTTCTTATCAGAAGAAAGAGCAGAGGTATGTGGGGAAATTTAAAAAAATAGAAAATAAAGAATAAAACGAAATAGGAAAAGATTAAAGAAAAGAGGAAGATATAGATGAGATAAAAAGTGAAGATATAGAAAGAAGAAGAAGAAGAAGAAGAAGAAGAAGAAGAAGAAGAAGAAGAAGAAGAAGAAGAAGAAGAAGAAGAAGAAGAAGAAGAAGAAGAAGAAGAAGAATGTCGTTATAGCCTCACACAAATAAAAGCAAAGACAACATGGGTTAAATGAATCTTTATGACAGAAACGCTGGGACTAATTACTCGACAGTTACCAAATGCTTCGGGGCTTCTCTCGTTCAATTCTACGTTTATAATCTCATTAGCTGTCGGCTACTCATTTGACGTTTGATTTTTATTCGTCTCTTTTAAATAACGAATATCAAAAATATTTATGCTTTGATTTTTGATTGTTTGCTTGATGCTTCGTTTATTGTTTCCGTAAATTTATATTTTTCTTTATCGATTGTAATTTTGCAAAGCACTGGCTTTTCGACAATGATTTTTATACGCAAAGAAAGCAAAGGCCACTCATATTTATCTAATTGAGTTGTGCCGTCAGATGAAAAAAGATAGAGACAGTAAATTATGTAGAAGACAGCTTAGCTTCGTGTAAGACTGGCCATCTAGTGTAACTTACGATTTAACAAACCAATGACGCATTGAAGGTTTAGAATAAATTCATTGCACAAAAATTGAAAGATAAAGACAAAGTCCGGCACTCAATGCAGAAATATAATAACGTAAACATTAGTGGTATATGATATAATTATGCCGGTCACGTGACGTTCGAGCAGAGATCAACAGAAAATACATTTTGTTATACATCATCATCATCATCATCATAATGTCATGCCAAGCGCGGATATCTCTGACCCTTTTTCATCCCGTATCCTTACATAGCTGCTGCATGTATGTTCGAGCTGGTTGTCTTGCTTTTTCCCCACCATATGTGGGGGTCCATAGGAGTTCATCACAAATGGACTCGTCCATGCTTCTCCAATATATGTGGCATATCAAATATCAAAGGTTAATTAACGAAAAATACGTCCCACCCCAAAATAAACACACGCTTACAAGGAAAAAAAATCAGAAAAAAAACCCAAAATGAAAGAGAAAACAACACGTGCAAAAAATCTACCACAGAAACCCCCGTATGATCGCCGCAATAAATCGGACAACGAACCAAACTCATCAAACATTTCCTGAAGATACCAAGAAGGTAGAAAAACGTGTCAGAGAGAACAAAAGGAATAATAAAAAATATTAATCTCTTTGTGGACCTTTTAAAATGTTTACTTTTTAAAAATCTCTTTCGACGAATAAAAATAGGAAAAGGAATTATATATATATATATATATATATATAACGGCCTTTCTTAACGACCACGCTGAAGTAAAAAATATTGGACACTATCACTATCATCTTGATCCCGATGTATGAAAAACAAAAGAACTTTTGAGCGCCTACACTTGAACATCATAAAAGGGAAATGGTCAGTGGTCTTAAAAAAAAACTAAATAAACTATATATATATATATATATATATATATAGGTATTCTTCAAACCGGTAATTCCGTAGTAGGGAACAATTTCCTCAGGACAATTAAATTATTCAAGCTTTGAATATTCAAATTTCCCTGGTAAAAGATCTCAATATAAATGATATCAAAGAGCAAGGATTCCTTCAAGGAAAACCAAAATTCGGTCACTTTAGGATTATGAATTTATATCCATTTTTCTAAGAGCATTGATATGAATAAATTCATATCTATGCTCTTAGCAGGATGGAAATAAAATTTATAATGTATATATATATATATATATATATATATATATATATATATGCAAACTTATATAAAAGCACTGACACACAGACACACAGACACTTAAACACACACACACACACACACAAACTTATGTGTGTGTGTGTTTGTGTGTGTGTGTGTCTGTGCCTGTGTGCTTTTGTATCATCATCATCATCATCATCTCGTGCGGCTTGCATGGATATCTCTGACCCTCTCTCGCCACTTTTCCCGATCGTTCATGGCCTCTAGCAGGTCTTCAGGGCTACATCTCGTATCCTCACATAGCTGTTGTATGCATATTCTAGCTGGTTGTGCTGCTTTTGCTCGGACATACGTCGGGGTCCATAGGAGTACATCACTTATGAGCTCGTCTCTGCTTCTCCAGCAGTGTCCTGTGTGTCTGGTTCGTCTAGCTTTGAGAGTTTTCGTGATGGGAGGCACGTGGCCTTATACTTGGTGCTTTGTGGGTTGTTGCCGCCAGGACTTATCTAATATTGCTCGCAACATTCTGGTGTAATTGCCGTCTAGCTTATTCTCCAGCCGTTTTGTAAGCGTCCAAACGGTGCATCCATACAGCAGTATCGACATGAACGCTGCCTGGAAGAAACTGCGTTTCATTTAATCGGTCAGGTTTGATTTCCATATGATCGATAGATTATCAATAGCTGTCCATGCCTTCGTTAGCCGCGTGTCGATATCTTTTTCGGTTGATAAGACACTGCTTCCTAGGTAGGTGAATTTGTCTACCAGTTTCATAGAGGTTCCATCTAGTGTGGAAATGTCGCCTGCTTGATTAACCAAGCCGAAACACTACTGCTTAGTTTGGAACGAGCCGCCGCAGGCATTGGCATCCGTGTCAATGCACACAAAATTGAATGTATGTGCTTTTGTATAGGCGTGCAAATATATATATATATATATATATATATATATATATATATATATATATATATCTTGCACATCTTGCTCTCTTTCTTTCTCTGTCTTTCTTTCTCTCTCTCTCTCTCTCTCTCTCTCTCACTCTCTCTGCTCTTCTGTCTTCTCTACTTTCTTCCTAAGTCCGTCTGTCCGTCTCTCTCTCTTTTTCAGACTCTCTCTCTCTCTCTCCCCCTCTCTCTCTCTCTCTCTCTCTCTCTCTGTATATAAGTAGGGTCATCTGATGTCAATAATGTGAATCATAGTTTTTAATTTTATCTTCTTGTTGTTGCTGTTATTGTTGTTGTTATTATTATTTTCATCATTATTATTATTATTATTATTATTATTATTATTATTATTATTATTATTATATAGTTGAAAACATGTGATATTCCCCTGCAATATTGTGCATAATATGCATGACTCTGATAATGAATTTAATATGAGAATAGAATATTTTATTTTTAACTAAGCGATTTTACTTAATCAAAAGACAAATACTTTGTTAATCAATCGTACAACTGAACCAATTTATTTTCCATTCAACCTCAGATGTCTTTATCTCTTTGTAATTTGGTGTAAATTTTAATCCGACTTATCAAAAAGATTTTTAATTTTCTCACGTCTTCTCTTAGCAAAAGAAAATCACGATTAAACAGATTTTCTATTCACTTGTCAGTGGCTTTTGATCGACTTTATTGATTTTAATGATCAAAGGTAAACGATGAATATTTCAATCGTTTTGTTACTGAAACAATTTTTCTCTACGCTTTGATCCAGTCAAAGATTGTGTCAGGTAGGCATTTAGTTAAAGATTAAAAATAGTATTCTTTAATCAGCATAGAAGAAAGTTATATAAGCATTTTTTAATGCTGCTTATGACCGAAAAGTGGAAGTTACAATTGTATAGAAATGCGATGAATATCAATGAATATATAACAAAAAATCAAACGACGGTTTTAAGATTATTTTCCAATATTCTTTGGGTCTCTTATTCTTTTCATTGCATCCACAAGTCCTTCACACGATGGATCTGCGCCTGGATCTCGGCTCAGTTATGGGTAGACTTGTATGGATGACTGTGATTTGTCTCAAAAGCCATCCTCCCTTCTTCACTGCAACAATTGCCCAGTCTGCTGGGGCTGTAGAATACACCGACAACGAGTGCCCTAGATATGACACTGAACAATCTAATGGTAAGGTTCCAGTGATGCTTGGGCTTTGCGGAATGCGAAGCACCCTATCATTGCCATTACCCCTTGGTCCACACTTGCCCCGAATTGTAGCACCTGACAGGGCCCAATCTATGGGTTAAATAGAATTAAACCGCGTATTTATGCTGAAATGAATTGTTTGAAATGGAACTGTTTTGACTTTTAAATGCCTGCGAAAAAAATATGTACTTATACTAAACTGAATTAGCTGAATTAGAACTGTTTGAATAAACTGAATAGTTTGAAATAGAAATGTTTTGGACAATTAAACTGTGTACTTATGTTAAACTGAATTCTTTGAAATAGAAATGATTATTTGTCTAAAAATGGATTTAAATAGAATTAGATTGCATACTTATGCTGAACTGATTTCTTTGAGTTAAAACTGTTTGACTAAACTGAATAGCTTGAAATAGAAATATTTTAGACAATTAAACAGTGGAATTATGTTAAACATAACTGCTTGAAATAAAACTGTTTTGACATGAAAAAAAATGCGTAGTTATGCCAAAATAAATTGTTTGAAAAAGAACTGATTGTTTCTATAAAAATGGATTTAGCATTAAATAACCTACAAAGGTTGATATGCAATTAAAAAAACAACAAACCAACCACCGAACCAACAACAGCAACGATGTTATGCAAGGGAAGTGCAAGTTGCTTCTCAGTTTCTTATTTGCGTGGTTGCAAAAATTGCCCAAGAGTGAACACAATATCCAATTTTTGGGGGGAATTTCCTACTCCTGATTTTACCAATCAAATGCGTTAAGTTACCTTAACTCATTAGCAACAGGTTTTAATTCAGTATTTCACTATCTATAGGTTTTTTTTTTGTCAAATTAGCTTAGAATACGCTGACCATATCCTCCGTAGATATTCAAGAAAGCCTCTCTAAGATAAAATGTTTCTTGGGTATGAATCTGAATTAAATAAGATGGTGAAGCTCTAGTTCTAGTGATCTAGAGTGGGTCAGAATACTCTTTGTTGCCATTAATCTCTTGTCAACATTGACACTGTGTGGTAAATATATTTTAGGGTATAACCTACGGATTATGTTTTAAAAAATGTTCATATTTGACAGAACAGTGTGCCAAAGAATTATCAAAAGAAGAAAAAAATACACAAAAATGTATATATAAACGTAAAATGAACACGATTAGATCTCCGCTAGGCGAAAAATAACCCAAAAATCAATCAAAACTTACTTAGGCTAACTACTGTTTAGCAAGCTAGATTAGCAAACCTTCATGAGTGAGTGCAAGTTTTATGCAGCCTCGTACCACATCAAAGTATAAAGGTACAGAGCGCGTGATATTTCTTCTTGATCGCTATGCGTTTAAAGGCCTATAACCATATTTCCCAACCCCTCCGCTCGGGCAGGATATGACACAAGGTCAATTTTTTAAGCGGAGTTTAACAGGTTTGAATTCAGAATTTTCCTTCTCCTATACAAGTTGACTTACCAAGGCTGAAGAACCCAGTCTGCCCTACTATTTACCCATAGCTGGAGGGAGAATAATTGGATTCATACCTTTCCCAAGAGTATTAGTGCTATGTGAAATGCAATGAGCCTCGTCCAGGATTTGAACTCGTGTCGCCGTGTTCAAATCTACGAAGATAACCATTACACCACGGGCACCTCCTTTACAGGCCTATAACGTTATTAACGTCATAGTAAAGATCATTTCATTAAAAGAAAAGCATAGAGTATATGGTCAAATTGCTGCAAACTGTTGGTAGGAAGACAGTATCGCGCCAACCTGTTAAAAGATAAAATTCTACTTGGTTTTCTTAATTAGCAGCATTTTATGTGATTGTATATAACAAACATATCCGTTACAAATAAGATAAGATAAAGGGGCTATTTTGAAGCAGAGTACAGCTAGTTTGGTTATCTTAGCAATTATTAATCACCAAGTGTTACATATTTTTGCTCGTAGCTGTAGTAAGATGAAGATAAATATTTTCTGCATTGTTTTATTTTTTATTCATCATTTTTTGTGGACCTTTTAAAAGATGAACACTTTTTAAGACAATGAATTTAAAGAAACAATCAATAGTTGTTATTTTTAATCAGTAAAATGATATTCAGAAAGAATTGTGCATTGAAATTGGTCACCATCCGTATATTTTCAGTCTGCTGAACATTTTTGAATTATCCTTTTCTTTTTTCTGTGACCCCACTCACTTATGTCAAAAAGCCAAAAGCTTAGAAGATAATCGTTAATCATGAAAGAAAATGTAACTGCAGTTACAAAAGTCAGTCCGTCGGTGCAGCTTTAAAATACTTGAGGAAGGGTAAGACCTCACTCCCATAAAACGTTTTCTCTGATATGTCACTAAACTGCATCCACTGCTATGGAACAGCTACAGTTCAGAACCCTTGAAGAATGAAGAGCCACCTCTTCGTTGTAATTACTCCCAGATCAACAGACTCAGAAGGATTATAAAGGATAGGATAGGAATGAAATGATCTGTTTTGGAAATTATTACTATTAGATATAAATTCTTGGCCTCATTATATGTGTGCAAATTATTTGTATTAAGAATGATTATTCGGAATTATAATTATTATGTAATTTTTTACAATAAATTATCATGTGTTCTTTATTTGTTTGCAAATAGTTTTAGTAAGATCCTATGAATGTTTACAATAGTCTATAACGAGTTTCTATAATTTTTTACAAATGCCGATCACGAGTTCCTATAATTCTTTACAAATAATTATCTGGAGTTCCTATAATCAATTTCAGATGGATATCATTAGTTGTTATAATTGTATACAAACGATTATTATGAATTAGTTGAAACAATATAATTGCTTGCAAGAAAACTAACTTCGTCATTGAATAATACATCAAGGGTTTACATTCCTTACGACCAACTAACCAACAGCTCAAATAAAAGTTAGAGTGAACATTTTTCCTGTAGGTCATTTTCAATGTACGATATGTCTTTGGAGTATACTAGTATATTTGCACAAAAATCCCAATACTCTAGACACGCCAGGCAAATCTAACGAGATAGATAGATAGATAGATAGATAGATCTTACAGACAAAGACAAAAAATAGATTGAAGAGGAAATATAAAGAAAATCCATAGAATTCTGAAGAAAAAAAAATCTCATTTTTCCTCGGTTCTGAGGAGATTGATGAAAACACAGATGATTTATTGATCTGTTTCTGTAATATGACAACTGTTCAATGCGAACGGCGCATTTGGAGGCGTCAAATTGAGCTGACGTCATCGATAAAATGTTCAAGATGTCTTCGCTGGAGTGACGTTACAAATCTGATCACCAAGACGTCTTCTCAGTAAGCGTAAGATATTGATATTCACATGCTAGCCGTACAAAACAGGATTTCTTTATATATCTGATATACGATATGGTTGGTCTGCCTCCTCTAATGTGAGACTAGACCAGGATATTAAATTGAGATGAAGGACACTTTATGCTTTCTTTTGTTACGTTGTTTTAACATAAAACCCAGTTTTAATTTCCTTCTGTGTTTGAGAGTATAACACTGAAATCATGTTTTTGGTAATAGTAAGGATTTGGGCCGAAAATTTCATCATATGAAATTTATGTTTGATAATATTCTAAAATAAGCATATTTTTAAGCAGGAAACATAAACATCTATGTATGTATCAAATCATCGGCGGGATAGGGACAAAGATTTATATATATATATATATATATATATATATATATATATATATATCCAAACTCTCCAATGGGGGTAGAAATTTTAGCAAGATAAATTTCTAAGCTAAGTAGAGCTGATCTGAATCAAGAATTTTCCTTTTCCAAGTCTGGTTGTCGTGTATCAAAGTTAAATAACTTGGCCTGCCACCCGTTTATACATACATACATACATACATACATACATACATGAGTTGTGAGCTTCAAAACATAACTAGGTTGACAAGCAACGACCGAATAATATAGTTTCTAATCCCCTCGAGAGGAGCAGGATGTGACAAAGGTTCATTTTTTTCAGAGTTTTCGTTCTCCTAGTCTGGTTGTCGTATCAAGATTAAGTAATTCGGTCTGCCATCCATTCATATTTACTTACATTCATACATATACGAATTGTGCGTTTACAAATATAACGAGGTTGAATCTCTATTTACCTAAAAACTAGAGAACAATGTATTTACCAAACCCCTTGACATGAGCAGGTTGTGACACAGGGTCAGTCTTTTAAGAGTTTTCCTTCTCCTAGACTGGTTGTTATACACTCTGTCATGAATAAATACATACATACATATATGACGATGGCTATCCTCTCGGTTTTGAGCGTGATCATCTCCTTTATCTCATGTCCTCTCACCCTTCCCTACACCTCCCTTAAATTATGTGTTGGTAGGTGAATCTTCAGGCCAGGCAAGCTACGACAGATTTTGCCACAGAATTAGCATAACCGATCAGTTTTGTTTGCAGTGACATTATTTGGGTGCAAGATAGGTTTTCCACATTTACCCAGATGGCTTTTGAGACCAGCAAGAGATAGGCACAATTTTCACACATCTCACTGTTGGCGCGGTGACTTTGTGGACCCGTTACTGGACCCTGTTCGCCTTTGCGAATCAGACGTTTGTAAGCGTCTACATACATACATACATGAGATGCGTTTAAAAATTATCGAAGCCAAGGCTGTTTTTACTGAGACAGAAGCAACCATTATATTTAATTCGACACACGATTAAGTTTTTAAGCAGAAAACAGCTGGTTTGGAGTTATTTTTCCCTCAAAAAGACTGGTTGCCTAACCAAGGCTAAAGAACCCAGTCTACTTCACTATTTACCGATATATGTTGGAGCAAATAGATTGATGGTTTTTTAAGAGTATTTGTGGCAACTCAAACGCGTCAGCCTCGTCCAGGGTTTGAACTTGAGCCACCGGTTCCTTTTTATTTAACCAGAACCGTTATATTAATATTGACTCTAGTATGTATTTATCTATGTATGTGCTTACGTATAAGTACCTTGTACTGGAGGATGTTTAGCTTATGGAATGTATACGTGCCAAAACATTGTACTCTTTTGCATTGGCATTCCCCTATAAGAATATGTAACAGAACTATGAAAGTTTTACATATTATAAACATATTTCACTACCCCCTGTATATTTTAACTATACTATAAAAGTTTTGCACTAGCCTATCTGTATTACCCTACATACATATTTCGCTACACTATTAACATTTCACATTACCTTATAAATATTTTGATTTACACTGCATACATTTTACACAATCTTATAAACATTTTATATTACCCTATAAACTTTTTGCATTACCCTATTTAAACATTGCGCTAGACTAAATATTTACATCATACTCCTACCGAATTATTCAACTCACATTTTAGCCCAAATATCGCATTGGGTATTATGCCATTTATTGTAAAAATGTACAGGGTTTTTCGCTTATGTTGATGTGTTTTGGGGATTTTTTTTTTTACCGGATCTTTTCATTCTTTTTCTGAGTAAGCAGTTTTACTTATACGTTCGTCCATTTGTAATTTGATTCCAGACAAAAAAACTGTGACACATTGATGTATATTCTGGGTAGATAAAGTAACAAATAGGTGGAAGTACAGCCATCTTAGTGCGAAAGAGCATACAAAACTACAATAAAAAACAATTTAAAAGAGGTTTTAAAGACAACACCGTGACTAAAATATCAAAGAGAGAGAGAGAGAGAGAGAGAGAGAGAGAGAGAGAGAGAGAGAGAGAGAGAGAGAGAGTAAAGCAGATTAAAAAAAATCAAAGAAATAAAATAATGTAACTTAGACTAAAACCAAAAAATGTTAAGTGCGTATCGAAAAAGTTCGATCTCACTCTTACCTGCTAATGGATAGACGCACCCAAGATCGCAAAAGTCTGACTAAAAACTCAGAATGCACCAATCTCTTCCGCTAAAACAATATTCACTCTTTTATCAAAGGCCATCGAACCGGTGACATTAAATAAACTAAGAAGAACTAATTTGACGGAATGACGTCATCACGATGATGTTTCTGTTAACGGTTTTCTTTCCTTCATTTTTTTTTTATTATTTAGCTTCATTTATCTTGTTGAACTTCTGTTTTAAACTTTTCTGTGACTATTCTAGGGTAAGAAAGTTTGTACTTTTTGAAAAAAAAAAGAAAATTAATTTAATGTTATTAGAATTTCTTAGCAGCTACATTGAAATTTATCATTAGCTTTTTAATACTTTTTCTGTAACTTTTATAGAACTTTCCAAATGGTTTATACACCGTCATTGATAATTCGGCGTGTGATAGACGTAAAAAGCCACTATTGAGATTCGATCTCGCATCCTGTACGCTCGATAAACAACTGCACTCTGGCAGGTTTCTTACCTACTAATTTTACGAAGGACAATGTTTATCGGCCAGTTGAATCTAACTTCGTAGTTATGGTTTCTAATATGAATAAAAAATCATTTAAGTATACACGATAAATTGTTTGATTTCAACGGCATTTTAATACGTACTGGGTTATTTTATGCCTAAATGTCGGGGAATCGCGTACGTCGTTCTTTTTTTTAAGATTTTGTGTAGATGTCTCCACATTCTTTGAGAAAATTGCTTAACTCTGTAGAGTACAATGTTTGATTTCTTTGTTTAATGGCATATGAAACATCATGGGTTATTTAATGCGGAGGCCACTCTTTGTATTAGAGTTGCTAGCAACTCATCAGCAATCTATCAGAATGGCTGGTTCATGGCCATAAATAGCCTACGATTAAGGATTTTGATGTTTGACAACTAAGCCGGGGAGGGCTAGCATTCGGGTCACGCGACCGAGACTGATTACTCCTCGAGCCCCAGGTGGCCGTAGCTCCAGGCTCTAACTCTCTTTGGAGAGGCTAGGTGTATTGCCTAGTGCCTGAAGCACCCTTTTTTAGGGGAATGCCGACGCGACCTGAGGCATTTTTGAAAATGGCGAGAGTGTCTGCGCTAGTGTCCTGCGCTCGTACCCACCTTACAAAGCCATGTGCCGTACTCACCTGTTTGGTGACCCATCTACAGGTTCCATATTTGTCTCTGCCTCCCACCAGAGACTGGACACAAGTTCGAAGACCCGAAGATAGAATATAGTACCCATCTACTGCATCCAGTTGATTATTATCAACGTTCGTAGTCCTTAACCGTAGGCTATTTATGGCGATGAGCCAGTCCATCTATTAGCGTCCTGAAGGGACGCTAGCTACTCTACAAGTCTCTGTTGAATGAATATAAGAGAACTCATACCATTCCCCAAAGGTGTTAATCTGAAAGTAAACATTTTTATACACGAATGGAGTTCAAATTCACTTACTTCGCGGTCTTATTGAATTGAATTCTTTGTTTAATGGCATATCAACCTTTGTATGTTATTTAATGCCAAAGCCATCTCATAGATTAACAGTAGTGGCACTATTTATCCCATAGCTGGGATGATAAGGGGGTTCAAACCTTTCCCAAGGGTATTAGCCCGAAAGTGAACGTAATAACATGACTGGAGTACAAACTCGCTTACTACGATTCTTCAGTCCGTCGCTTTAACCATCACACCACGGAGACACCTCCTTCGCAGTCGTAGTCCAGCACTTGAGCCATTATGTTTCGTATTAGGATATACTATGTTATTAAATCAGCATGGTTAAAAAATCTTTTGATGTTATTGCATATCTCAATTTTATTAAAATACAATTTTTTGTCCCATGGACAATCTAGGGTCACATCAGCATTTTTGAGTTAATTCATTATTATATAACAGATATAAATTTAAGGACTCCAGATCTAAGAAATTGAAAAATATGTATATGGAAAACTATTGACTATATCATGCATTGTTATAGATAAAGCGTTACTAATGAGTATAAGATTTATAAAAAAGCATGTGGTATAAGGTACTATTTACCAACCCCTCCGCTCGGGCAGGATATGACACAAGGTCAATTTTTTTTAAGCGGAGTTTAACAGGTTTGAATTCAGAGTTTTCCTTCTCCTAGACTAGTTGCCTCACCAAGGCTGAAGAACCTAGTCCGTCCTACTATTTACCCATAGCTGGAGGGAGAATAAGGGGGTTCATACCTTTCCCAAGGGTATTTGCCCGAAAGTGAACGTAATAGCGCGACTGGAGTACGAACTCGCGTACTACGATTCCGCAGTTCATCGCTTTAACCATTACACCACGAGGACACCCCATAAAAAGCATACCAAAAGCATGTGGTATAAGGTGACGTGCATAGCGTAGCGATTATCGAGGAGCTACGTTTAAATCATTGAGGAGACTGTTTCTCTTTTAATTGGCGATTTGACTCTTTAAAAACCCTAAAGCTATCTCACCTCTATTATAGGTAAATAGAAGATTAGAGTAAGGTAAAGCTTGATGTTTACAGGTCGATGCAAAACGATTATAGGGTAAATCAAAATATTTATCAAGTAATGTAAAGCGATTATTGGTAAGGCAAAGTTTTTATAGTATAGTGTAAAATGTTTCGTGGTAAAACAAATCTGATACTGGCTGATGAAAAACGTTTATAGCCTAATTCAGAATGTTTATAGGGTAAAGACAAACGTTGATAGTGTCGTCCATAATCTTTGAATGGTTATAGTGTAGGACAAAATGTTTATGAGATATTGTAAAATGTTTATAGGGACATTCTGAACATTTATAGGGTTATGCAAAACGTTTAAAAGGCAATTTAAATTGTTTATGAGGTAAAGGAAAAGCTTTTTAGGGTAAGGAAAAATTGATATATTTTATAAAATGCTTATAGAAAGGTAAAACCTATATAGGTTAATGCAAAACGTTTATAGGGTTTTGCTGACTGTTTATAAGGAAATACAGAATATCTATAGTTTAAAATGTTTATATTGTAAGGAAACATTGTCTATTAGGGCGAGTAAAATGTTAATAGCATACTGTAATATGTAATACTGGAAAGGTGATATAAACAGTTTATAGTGTATTGAGCAATAAAATGTGTTTATAGTGCGGTATTTAGTAAGTAAATAGGTTTATTGTGTAGTGCAAAAGGTTTATTGGCTTACAAGAGTTTTTTGTATATAATGAAAAATAATATATATATATATATATATATATATATATATATATATATATATATATATATATATATAAAGTTCTATAAATTAGTGTACACTATTTATTGTTAATGCCGATATTTATTAGTCAACACAAAGTACGTTGTGGTTAGTGCAAAATTTGTATATGGTAATACGAAATCAATCTAATGAAATCCATGGCATGTGAGTATTTATTTGTCTCTCAACGAGGTTAAAATAAGACACAGGATTGGTTTTAGTGTGTTGGTATTCTGCAAGAATAGAAACTCCCGCGGGGCAAGGACAAAGATTGCTTATGTACCTCGGCATTTCCCTTTAGAGGCTCCTCATTTTCCGATGAAGAAACCAAGCCTGTTCTTTTTTCAGGTGACAAGACAGGTGTCGCCCGAGGGTAAGGCCTAATTGACTAAGCTACTGAGAAATCAGTTACTTATACAATGCAAAATACATGAAGTGTGATGAAAATGTGGATAAATGGAGACCGATTATAAGTAATTATAAGTGTATACGTGTTATATATACAGAATATGAATTATGTAATGCAAAATGTTTATTACCTAATGCAGAATGGTTTGGTTTGGGTCTTATGGCATATCAACTTCTGTAGCTTATTCAATGCCAAATCAATTTCATACAAATAAACAATTCTATTTCAAGCAAATCCATTTAGCATAAATACACAATTTGATTGTCAAAAACATTTCTATTTCAAACTATTCAGTTTAGTCAAACAGTTCTAATTCAAACAATTCAGTTTAGTATAAGTGTAGTTTTTATTTACACAGCTAAATGTCAAAACAATTCTAATTCAAACAATTCAGTTCAGCATAAGTAAATTTCAATCTAAAACAGTTCTATTTCAAACAACTCAATTTAACATAAAAAAACAGTTCCATTTCAAACAATGCAGCTTAGCATAACTACATTGTTTAAATTGTCACAATTCATTTATTTCAAGCAATTCAGTTTAGCATAGATACATAGTTTTAGTGTCAAAACAGTTTTATTTCAAGCAATTCAGTGTCGTATAAGTACACAGTTTAGTTCTATTTGATCCATAGATAGGGCCCAATCATTTGTTACTACTCCGGGCCAGAGTCAATCTGGAAGCGTTGGCAAGGAAGGGGTACTCCGCATTCCCCCAAACTCCATCTTTACTGGAATCTCACCATCAGAATACTCGTTGAGAATTTTTTTTTTTTACTGCAGTCATGGTATTCTACTGCCCTAGCCTACTGGATGAACAGGTTGGTTTGTTTGTTTCATTTAATAGCATATCAACTTTCGTGGATTATTTAAAGCCAAAGCCACCTATCCTTACAGAAGAACACTAATAGTACTATTTAACACAGCTGGGGATTAATAGATTCCGCCTTTCCCAATACTATTACACTGAAAGCAAACGCAACAGCGTAACTTGTGTTCGAGATATATAAATTTGAGCTGAGAGTAATGCTGTCGAATAAATAAGAACTTCTTATGAAAACTGTCCTTTACTTAAAAAAGAATTATTACTGATTATTTCTAATGTCCTTCTTCAAAGATACCATTGACATTTTATAACCTTCGAAAGTTCATTTGCTGTTAAAAAAAGAAATTGAAACCAATTCCGTACACCACGCTCTAAGTGAACAAATCAATTTTGCCAGATAAATATACGATAAAAACTAATCCAATATCCTTTGAGTACATATAGTTGTCTTAAGTTTTAAGTGATTATCTTTTATTTCTAATAATCATCATATAAAAGCCTGTATTAAATATGTTTATATGGTAGTTGTTCTATGTTTACCAGCCTTCATGGGTTATTTGATTGTAAACCTTAGGTTAGGTGAAGTTATTTGATCAAATTGCACACCAACCCTTGTTAGTTACTTAAGGACACATTTTGTTTATAAATATATTTATAGATACTGTAGCATTAAATTGACTGAGAAACCAGCTTTTATTTCTCAAACAACTAAATACGAAATTAGGAAAGTGATTATTTCTTTTACGAAGATGACGATGGATGTAACACCACAAATAATAAAAGATGTAGTAATAAACACATCTGTAGACATGAGAGATAATGAACGATCAGTTAAATCAGTTGGTTGTGTCTATTATTAACAGGATCAATCATACACTTCTGACCCTAATGAAACGTCTTCTTTGCTATTTCACGTTAACATACATCCTGTTTTTGGCCTTTTTTTCTACGACTGAAAATGAGAAATAACATAAAATGAAATAGAGAAACTGAAAAAAAGAAAAAAAAAAGTAAAAGAGTCCACGCGCAAAAAGTAAATAAATAAAATAAAATAAAATAAGATAAAATAAAATAAAATAAAACATACAAAAATAAAAGAAGAGAAAAACATAACATGAAAAAGCAAACGAAATAAGACATAGATTAACGCAATAATGATTAGATAGACATGAAAGCAAGAAGAAAATCCATATGTCAATAAAATAAGGTAAAATAATGTTTGCTTCAATTCAGGAACACTGTGGTGACAAGGAGAAGCGTGTAATTTGTCCTGTCAGAAAATAGGAAAAAAAATCTTGCGCAAGGAATTTACTGACATTCTACAGATGACAAGTAAAACAGACTGATATCTTCCTGTAAAAAAAAAAGGACATAACTGTATATAGAAATATATTTTCAAGACTTGATCAAAAGATCGCGTATCATTCTTTAGTAGTTTTCATCTAGCTTTTTCTCTAAACGTTTCATTAGAATCCAAGTATAGCAACCTTATAAAGTAGTACTGATACGGTATGAACTTCGAATAAACTATTTATTTAAAAAGAAGCAGTTACTGTACGGCCACAAACTTCCCATCGGACAAATCATCCAAATAGGACGAACACAATATGCAGAGTACACCTTGATTAGTATGGATAAACGCATCGGCAACATTCTCCTTTGAACTCTCACATATTGACACATCAGTGCTGACCGATCAGCATAGACTTACATACATCAGCTCTGTGCAAACAGTGCATGCTGTCTAGAAGACCTGACAGAAGTGATTAACGATTAGGGCGGACGGTGACAGATAAAGAGAGAGCAACAGAGATAGATAGATAGATAGATAGAGAGAGAGAGAGAGAGAGAGAGAGAGAGAGAGAGAGAGAGAGATAGAGAAAGTTAAAAGGTTCTGCCCTCTCAGCATACGTTCAAGATAAACACACACACTCGTAAGTTATTCTTGTCTCAAAAAAGATATATTGGTAAGAACATAAACAAATGATATTGGGCATACAAGACACATACACATGCAAATATATTGAGATACTTGCGGTGTAACAGTTATCGATGTAAGAAATAAACACAGCTGACCGGTGTTCAAATCCTTGGTGAGTTTGATTGTAGTAAGGCAGATTGGGCTCCTTAATTTTTTGTGTGGTAACCAGCCAAGGAAAAAAAGAACAAGAGCGTGTGACTGTCTCTTTCTAAATCTGGCTGTGTAAATATTTACTTTGCATAACTTAAATACGTCCAAATTTCATGATTTTCCATCTAACCGGGACATTGGCCCAGCGGTTAGAGTGTTCGCCAATGGCCCGGGAGACCTGGGTTCAATCCCAGGTCGAGTCATACCAAAGACTTTAAAAATGGAACTTGATACCACCTTGCTTAACACTCAGCATTATAAGGTACGGTTCAAGGGAATGGAGTAGCGCCCTCCCCTACACCTTGGTGTAGTAGCTATCGAAAAGGGAGCCTTCGGGTCACCCTCGACTATGGTCGCTAACTTTAACTTCTAATCTTGGTTTTGTGAATATTTACAATGAACAGCGTCCGTACGTAGATGTTCAGGAGGTTCTAGTGGCCCCTTCTCATTCAACACGTGTAAATATAGTATACTATGTTATTCTGTTATTGAATAAAGAGAAATCAAATACTAATTATTGGCGAGCCTTGCCGACTGGGGCTGTAGAATATATCAACAGCATCTCTGCATAGGCTAATACTCCCCCAACGAGTGTCCTGTTGTGAAACTAATCACTCTGAGACAGCGGTAACGCTGGAGCTTTGGTGAAAGCGGAGGATCCATTCAATGTAATCGCTCTCAAGTCCACTCTGGCCCGGAGAGGTAGCACCTGATAGGGTGCTATCTATGAGTCAAATAGAACTGTTTAACATCTAAATTGTGTACAAACAAATTACTTACGCTATTTTTAATTGTCAGCCATATTATATTTAGAACATTTAAATGTATGTAAACAAATGACCGAAGTTTGAATTATTAGTGATACATTGCAATATTTGAAACTCTTTAACTGTGTGCAAATAAATAGTGTAAAATCGAAAAAGTAGCGTTTATAGAAAAATGAATAACCACTTTATTGAAAACATGCAAGATTGAAATTGAATAAGATTAATAGTTTTAGACAGCAATAATTGAGACCATGTAATTGTGTAGAAACAATAGCAATACTAGTGAGCAAACAAAATAGTTGTACGTTATTCAAAAGTGAAATCACTTACAAACTATTCACTTACAAATCATATGTAAAATAAGTAAAGTTGGCGATCATAGTCGAGGGCGACCAGAAGGCTCCCTTTTCAATAGCTACAACACCGAGATGTAGAGGAGGGCGCTACTCCATTCCCTGGATTGTTCCATTTTACCCTTGACACGTACCTTATATTGTTGAGTGTTAAGCAAGGAGGTATTAAGTAGCATTTTTACGTCTTTGGTATGACACGACCTGGGATTGAACCCAGGTCTCCCGGATCATTGGTGAACACTCTACCCACTATGTCAATGAGCCGGTAGAAAACGAATAACTGATGTTAAATGTCTTCTATTACATAGAAATACTTGAAACTATCTAACTGTGTGCAAACAAATGAGCACAGGGTAGTTTAAAAATGTCAACGACAAAATATGTTGACACATCATATAATTGATATATATGTATAAAGATAATTTGATATCAAATAACCTACAAATATTGATATGCCATAAAACCCAATCAAATCAAATCTTTTTTTTTTAAATTAATATATATGCATAAATAGGATTTGGTAATAAATAATAAACAATGGTTGATATGCCATGAAAGCCAACCAAAACAAATCATATATATTTAGTATATACTTATAAAGAGGATTTAGCATTAAATAACCTTCAAATATTGATATGACATAAACAAAACCCAGCCTCCCGAACTAATCTATTAGACCTATTGAGTGAAATCTTAACTCTTATTTCCACTCTGTGTCAAAGTCGACCGGCAAATACTATCATCGTATGAGTGAATGCACACCTCCAAGATATCTAGCACTAAAGACATATACCCGGATGCAGTTTAAGTTCATACCTTGGGTGGTATTTTTCTGACATCCCACCGTGTCAGAATATGACTTAGGGCTTTTGTAAGTGAGGGTCACACACCAATCTATACTTATGCGCGAGAGGTGCAAAAATCTTGACCCCGTTGATATTCCACGATTGGAGAACATCAGACACCAACCAAGAAACTTAGTCCTGTAAGATCTTGTAGGGACGGCCCTCTTAGGCCTAGGTGTAGTCGGAGAAATATAATCATCCGACACGAATGCTAGGCAGCAGCAGCGACTTCATTTGTATGATATATATTTATCACATATAAAAAAAAATGGAATGATAAACCAATATGTGGAAAAAATAAACGAAAGTACGACTTAAGTTTATCCTTTTGCGTTCAGAATTTCTAAATAAAAACATGACGACGATGATTTCCTTTACGTCCGGCTTTTTATTCTCCGTTTTTCTTTTCTTTTTCTTATTTGTTATTTATGATAGGAACTACTTTAATCTTTGTCAAATTAACGTGTGTCGCAGAATGAAACGACTAATGGAATCCAATCTTTAGATCATGATCAATAGAACGCCCGTTGGTATCGACACTAAGTGAAACCAAAAATTAAAAAAAAGTAAATCATTTGGAGAATGTAAGAAAGAAAAATAAAAGAACACATGGTATTAAAAAGGAAGAGAAGGAGTAATTAGAAAAAGAAACAAAAAAAGAAATAAATGAATAAATGAAGAAAGGAAGAAGGAAAACAGAATGAGAAAGTATTAATGAATATGATAGATAGATAGATAGAAGCAAAAACATTTTCAAAACAATGAACGAAAGAAAGAAAGAAAGAAAGAAAGAAAACGAATCAGTTACAAATCGGAAAAATCAATATCATGTTCTGACATTGATAGATAGATAGATAGATTGACGCAAAAACATTTTCAAAAGAAAGAAAGAAAGAAAGAAAGAAAGAAAGAAAGAAAAAAAAAGAAAGAAAACGAATCAGTTACAAATCGGAAAAATCAATATTATGTTCTGACATAGATAGATAGATAGATAGATAGATAGAAGCAAAACATTTTCAAAAGAAAGAAAGAAAGAAAGAAAGAAAGAAAGAAAGAAAGAAAGAAAGAAACAGAACGAATCAGTTACAAATCGGAAAAATCAATATTATGTTCTGACATAGATAGATAGATAGATAGATAGATAGATAGATAGATAGAATAATTAAAAACAAATGGGATTGATGAGAAACATTTTGAAAACAATGCAAAAAAGGAAGTCTGGCGAAAAGCGAAAAAAATAAAAGCCATACAATAAAGCAAGGCATGATTAAATGAAAGCGAAAAATTTAAAATAACCTTGTCAGAAAGAAATAAACAAACCAAAAGAGGAAAAAACCGAAAGAAGTATTATAATTCGAAAGAAAAAAAATAAAAGTGCATAGAAGTACGGAGTAAAAATAAATATTGAAAAAATAAGTTAAATAAGCCAATACTTGAGATGCGTCCAATAATGGTTTGGAGACTAAATACACCCTTTCAACACATACATTTTAAGGGGAAAAAGTAAAATGATTAAACAAAATAGAAATCTAAGTTTCCTGAAACCAAGAAATAGAAAAATTAGCTTGTTAGGTTATTAGCTTCGATCTTCAATTGGAAAAGTGTCTCCACTTTCCACTGTTTCTACTATTTTTTTTTCTCTTTAATTTTACACGTAGTTTTCAGGTTAACATGTTTTTCTTTTTGTTAGTATCGAGGTACCTACTTCTTTTTCGCCTCCTCTCATGTTCGTTTCTTTTTTTCTTTTTCTCTAGTCATCAACGAATATTTTCAACTATCACCGTGTATCATGAATGTTTATCAAATTTAAGGATAGTTCAAGGAACATCTTGAAATACCCTTCACCTTTTGAAGCTCATATAAGGCTACACACACCGTGTCTTTAGGTGATCATTTCTCTTTTAAAATTTATTGAATGTTGGCGAACAGATGATTGTCTAATTTTAATTCTTGATTATTATATTCCTGTGCTTTATTTTTAGGGATTTAGTCCCTATTCTTTAAAGATTAAACTAGTTTTGAACAATTTGGCAATTATTTTCTATTTCCTTTATAACATCGGAAAGTAAACCAAGTCATTTACTGATCTTAGCGTAGATTGGCAGAAATATACGGTATCCAGTGAGAATCGGATTCCTTACAAATGGTTTGCGAATAGGATCCAATGTGAAATTGAAAGTTGAGTTGCTATTAACTAAGTCTTTATTAGGTATAGTAGACAGATTTCAGTTAGTTAACTATAATACAGTGATTTTAGTGGTGGCTCACGTATTAAACAGACGGATAAAAATCAGAGATCTTGCAGGAACGGGTGCTTTATTTTCAATTTGACTAGTGGATAGAGTGTTCGCCAATGGTCCGGGAGACCTGGGTTCAATCCAAGGTCACGTCATACCAAAGACGTAAAAAATGGTTCCTGATACCTCCTTGCTTAACACTCAGCAATATAAGGAAAGTATCAATGGTAAAGTGGAGCTATCCAGGGAAAGGAGTAACGCCCTTCCCTACACCTCGGTGTAGTAGCTATCTAAAAGGGAGCCTTCTGGTCGCCCTTGTCTAGGGTCGCCAACTTTACTTACTTATTAACCTTCGTGGCTTATTAAATGCTGAAACCATCCTTGCAGGTGAAGAGCTGTGATAATTTTTAACCGATCGCTAGCGGGGAAATTGGTTTGGTTTGGTTTCTTTGTTTAATGGCAACCTACCTTGGTAGGTTGTCTAACGCCAAAGCCATTCTCCCAGAAGAACTAGTACTGGTACTATTTAACCCATAGCTGGGAGGATAAGGGGGTTCATACCTTTCCCAAGGGTATTTGCCCAAAAGTGAGCGTAATAGCTGCCGCTGATGTTGTTAGATAATACCTTATAATTCCCTAAGCTGACGTGGAACGCTTGTTGGTCGAGCGGTCTAAAACCAAGTCTAACGTAAAGTTGGGCGGGTTTCGATATCAGCTTCAAGCGTCCTGCCTGTTTAGCCACCCTGAAGAGTTGTGATACAACGTAACAATCTTTCTGTGGATGACACTCTATATATACTGTCATTCACAGACAGATTGTTTTGTTGTATCTCAACTCATCTGTGTGACTAGACATATGAAACGCTGCAAGCTGGGTTCGAAAGCCACTTGGCATACTCCTTAGCCAGACTCAACTTCAGCTTGCGAATTCAACGCATAGGTATTAACCATCGTTTGCTTACATTTTGCGCTTTCGGATACCGAAGTGCTGAATTCTTTAGAAGAGCTTTGTATAACGCGAGTGGAAACGGTTATTTCCTTCCCCAAACCTCCAGCGAAGAACCGTACACACACACACACACAAACACACACACACACACACACACACACACACACATATATATATATATATATATTAGCATACACATATATGTGTATGTTTATCTGTCCGGCAACGTGTGTATATCAATGTATATAAAGAAAGAGAATGTGATAGCTCGTATAGTATAATCAGAGTAGATTGACTTGGTCAGTTTCTTTTATTGTGTGTCAACTTTCGTACGTTATTCAATATCAACGCGATTCTTATAGAAGAACAGTTGCGTTATTATCAAACCAAAAGTTTTGTGGGTGAATCAGGTTCTTATCTTTCTCAAGGGCATTTGTTATAAACTTAACGTCATCTTTATTACTGGAGTTTGAACTAACTTATTTGGAGCCTACATTCTTGCTCTTTAGCCAGTGCGCTTCGAGAGCCGATGCTATGAGCACAAGTTCACTGTAAGTCGATTAAATGTAGGAGTGGAATAATACCGATCCTTTTGGAATCACTAATTGCCTTAAGATGTGATTGAAATTTTTATTGAATCGGATTTAGGAATTAAAAAAATGAAAATATTTTTAATAGGTGACGATATTTTTTTAATTACATGATTACGAGATTTTATTAGAATTTGTTTTCTTGTTTTCGTTTTTTTAAGAAATTTGTGGGTGCATGTGAATTAAAAAAAAAGATTTATGCAGATATAAATGCAGTTTGCTTGTGATTCAAGGCAGCTCTAAAAAATTGGATTTTTAAAATTCTCAACGGGAAATAAAGAACGATTTTATCTGTAAATTGATTAACTAACCACAATTATCTTGGAGAATATCAGTAAAAATAAATTGCACCACCCGTCTCGGTTGGAATGACAACTGATCATTCTTTTTTCAAAATTATGGCTCTTAGCTGATCGTGAGAAATAATTAATTATATCACTAACAAATACACTTCAACCTCAATGATTTTGTTTTTTTTAAATATATATTTAAGTCATTATTTATAAAGGCAATAACCCTATAAAGAAGCATATGTCTTAAAAGTGTGTACCACGATTCATCATTACATTCCATGTCTTTCCGAAAGTGAGTATATATATACATATATATATATAGATAGATAGATCCCCACCATTTATTTCCATAAGTAGTAACCTTTCTCTATTTTTGAGATGGGAACTATGGATGGAAATACAATTCTGTAAATTTTTTCTAACTTTACTTATGTAGAAGTCACAAAGCAGAGCGACCAGCGATAATGTAATGGATTTACTTCTCTGGATTAAAATATTCCAAACAGGCTTGGTAATCTGTCTTTGTGTATTGTAGATTATCAAAAATAATATTTTCTTTGACCGTATAATATACTGGAACAGAATAAAATCAGGAAACAATAAAACTCCTTTTGACATACTTTATTCTATTTTCCAGAAATTCAACAGACATTCCTTTCTTGATGATTTTTGGAGACTTCACGCTGAAAGAATATTTTCTACTAAATCACTGAAGTTCCGCAGTAACAATCCTACTCATTATTTACATAATTGATTTAGTTTGGTTTGGTTACTTTTATGGCATATCAACCGTTGTAGGATTTTTAATGCCAAATCTGGTTTATTCTTATGTATTAGGTATGTATTTTGTAATCATAAATCGACAAAAGTAATTACTTTCAAGTATTTCTATGTATCATTAACAATTTAAATAAACACTAGTTATTTGTTTACACACAGATGAATGATCAAACAGTTCTATTTCAAACAATTCAATCTATTATAAGTCTTTTGTTTACACTCAGTTTAAATGACTTGACTTGTCTCTTTCTTTACTGGTTTATTCAAAGTGTGTTTAAAAGTTACCCTATCGGACATCATATTTTGGGGGGTCAAACTGGAACGGAATCATGGGAATTTATTTTAGAAATCACTGTTGAAATGAGTTTATTTTAACTTATCGATGGTAATGTTAAAGATGGAAAAAAATTATGCAATATGTTAAGTGCATAATCTTTTCTGGCAATAATGTAAACAATGCAAATATAAATTTAAATGTCAAACATTTCTATTTGACCCATTGATACGACCCTATCAGGTGCAACTACTCCACGTCGAAGCAGTACAAGGAACAATTACAATGAAGGGGTTGTCCGTATTCTCCAAAACTAGTCTCACAGTAAGATTGTTTAATGTTATATCAGAACAGTCGTCAGTGGGGGTCTTACCCATCTGCAGAGATTCAGTCGGTATATTCTACAACCCCAGCCGACAGGGTTAAATACATTAGTAACCACTCCATCAAAGTAGGTACTGTAAGCAACCCGAGGCATGTATGCCACGTCGAATTTAAGCTGAATAAATAACAATATATATTTTGCTTTATATTTGCATTGTTTACATTATTGCCAGAAAGATAATGCACTTAAAATATTGCGTAATTTTTTTTTCCAACTTTAACATTACCATCGATAAGTTAAAATAAGCTGAAATCCACAGGGTTTGGCATTAGATGACTTACAAAGGTCAATATGCCACTAAACAAATATGCCACTTAATTTAGTTCCTGCGACTCCGTTCCAGTTTGACCCCAAAAATATGACATCCGATCCGGTAACTTTTAGACACACTTCGTATAAAGCCGTAAAGAGAAAGACAAGTCAAGTGAACCAACTAAAATTCGGCCATTCGTACAAGGACGGTCATGTTTTATAAAAAGTAAGGCTTGAAGGAATAACTATTCTCAAAACTCTTTCCTTTGCACTAAATGACATATTATTCAATACTTCTCAAATGCCTCCTGATGGCAACAATCAACGAACAGTAACGGAAATTATTCTATATAAACAAATTAATGCCCCTTCTGGGTAACATTTAGCTGTATTTTTCTTGGATGACAAAGGAAAAATTGTATTAGGTCGACTGAGAGCTTTTCACACATCTGCGTTTACCAGATTCTACATCTTTGAAGTTCCAATTATTTTAGTTTTTAAAATTGTTTTAATGTAGGGAAAAACAAGAGAGTATTTGTTTTCCGGGAATTTAAAAAATGATTGTATGCGAGATAGAATTATAACATTGCCCGGAAGATGATGAAGAACAGAGGAACTAAATATTTAATATTTTGATATTTTAGTTAATTTCTTAACTAGAATATTCTCCACATGTTGCAATTTCTGATTTCCAATTAATCACCATTTGACATATTTGGTTTTTTTTAGGGGGGGTATCAACCTTTATGATTGTTTAATACCAAAATTCATTTTTATACAAATAAATAGTTTTTTTCCCAACAATTCAGTTTAGCATGAGTACACAGTTTAATCGTCAAAAATAGTGAGTCGACCTGGGAGCGAAAGCAATGAAGGGGTACTCCGCATTCCCCAAATGCCAGATTAATGCTGGAACATTACTGGAATCTCAGCATCAGATTGTTTGGTTACATATCAGAATACTCGGTGGGGGTGGTCTTACCCCTCTGCAGAGAAGAGGTCAGTATATTCTACTGCCCCTGCCGACTGGGCAAGCCAATTAATCGAGTCTTTATATCTGTAGGTGTGTCATTAAAGAGCATACTTTATGGAATAGAATGATGATGTTCCTGGAAATTGGATTGATTGGTTGCGCGATTGATTTTAATGGCATCTAAATGCATCTGTTTTTTTGTTTTGTCTTTATTCTTCGATAATATACGCACTTATTATTCGTTTTTTTTTTTTTTTGACAATATACGCACACATTGTTCGTTTATATTTGCATTTTCCTTACTTTCTTTGGCGGTTTTTGAAAACGGTTTCATGATATTAAGTATTACTCTCTAATTCAAATAATTTGCAAACAAATCTATTTGACCCTTAAATGGAACCCTAACAGATTGAACCTGCGAGTAATGGCAACTAATGAGTGCTCCGTTTCAACAGGTTTCTACATGTGGAGCCTCACCACCATATCTAGTTTAGCATCATTCACAAGGCACCCATTTTTGAGGGGATACGCTTAGCATATTCTTAGCCCACCTGGTGAAAAGTTTGCGGATGATTGTTGAAAATTGGTTACCTCTTTACTCAATGAAGTTAATCTCTTAAACTTGATGCATTTTTTCGAGGTTTGGTTTCTTTGTTTAGTGGCATATTGACCTTTGTAAGTCATCTAATGCCAAACCCATTTTCATAGAAGAACAGTAGTGGTGCTATTTCACCCATAGCTGGGAGTTCATACCTTTCCCAAGGGTATTTGCCTGAAAGTGAACGTAATAGCGTTACTGGAGTACGAACTCGCTTACTAGGATTCCGCAGTCTATCGTTTTAACAATTACACTACGTGGACACCCACCGCATTTTTCGAGATAAAATTCTTATATTGCTTTATAAAGGGAAGGAAGTTACCGGTCATGCAATAATAAATTTAGAGAATTGGACTGGGTCGAATGTTTAGGTTTTACATACATTCCACCATTTTACGGTAATTTTATGCAGGAATTATTTAAACAGTCATGGTCATATATTAGATACAATACAAACATTTTTATTTTTAATAATTTAAAACTGGTAAACACTTACTGATCTCAACCAAATATATATGATTCATAGATGGGACCCTATCAGTTGCCACCTGTTCAATTCATAGTTGACCTGGTAGTAATTATAACAAAGAGATGACACTGAGAGCACCTGAAATGTAGCCTCACTTTTGGGTTTAATTTGATGCCATATATCCTTTTTATAAGGATGGTCAGGAGGTTTTACTCCATCCTGAGCAGGCGATGAAGAAACATACACAAGGCCCAGTCTGATAATCTTTTAATGACAGGTATTACGTTAGCAATAGGTAGAATTTATTATTTTCTCTTGATAAACAGTGTGTTATTAATTTAAAAAATACCTCTTTAAAATTAAATGTTTTCTTGGAACTCGAGGATTGTGCTAGGAAGTGCATAGGAGGTGAAAACTCGTGTCTCCTCAAGGGTCATAGATCTCAACACACTTCGAGATAAATTATTACACCTTGGAGGCTTTTCCTAGATCTGCCTATGAATAGTGAAAACACCCCAGATGGTGCCTAAGCACCTCAAAGAATATCAACGTGCTTTTACGTTTAATAAAACTGAATTAAATACAGAAGCGCACCTCGTGGGATAAAACCAAAACACCTTGAAGAATACTGACACGTACGGGATAATTTCGAAACGATTCGGGAATTATTAAGAAAAGCTAGAAATCGATGAAACGACATTAAGAACAGGTTATTGTGCCTCAGGTGAGGAATTAATGTTTCTAGGTACAAAAGAACGGGCAAGGCTTACTCAGAGATGCCAAGCGGTTAAAAGAAGAAAAAAAAGAGATAGAGACCCTTCGTGGTTAGTGGTAAAATATACAAATTCGTACGTGTTTTAAACTTTACTTTTTCTATTTATTATCAATAACTCCGAGCATTTAAACGTTTTATTTTCACTTCTACACTTTTAATGGTTAAGAAACAAGTAATTGGATAAAATTAACTTAGTATATCACTCATATGTGTTATTACTGTAGCCTCGAGTGAGTGCGTATCAGGTTTATTAAAATAAAATACTTCATTTTCGGTTGATTTTTATAACTTTTCTTTTTACATCATGTTAATAAATAGAATAATTTACTAAGGTTTCTACTTAGATGAGGCACAAGGCAGATAAATTGGACACCCAAACAGACTCGAACCTACTTGTGAAGGGCTGTTATTCGAGCTTGCTAAACATACATCACTCAACGGACCTTCCTAATATATAGTAGTAATTTACGAAGCTCTTTGCTTTGATGTGACACAAAACCGAATGAATGGGCACCCAATGATACTCGAATTCATTCTTGTATGTTTGTTAGTATGTCTTGCAAATCATTATACCACCCGAGGTGCCCTGCTAATATATAGTAATTTTCGATGCTCTTTGCTTCAATGTGGCACAAGACCGAATGAATGGGGAACCTAATGATACACGAATTCATTCTTGTATATTTGCTAGTCTTTCTTGCAAATCGTTACACGACCCGAGGTGCCCTGCTTATATATATATATGAATATGAAACTGCCTGAAAAAAATCCCCGATTAAATAATTTTTGCAATACGAACTTATTTTTTTAAAATATATATATATATATATATATATATATATATATATATATAATGAGTGTGTGTATGTGGATATGAAAGTGCCCTAAAAAAACTCAATGAATATAATTTTTCCTGCACAATACTCGAAAAAGAATATTTAAAAAAAAAACTATTTAACCCACATATGAGAACCAAATTGTTATTACCATTCCACATCAGAGTAAACACGAGTGTAATGGCCAAGAAAGATTATTCCACGCCCTTCGGATCTCCAGAACCGAAACCTCATTATCAGATGAGTTTTGTATCTTACTCAGTTCACCTTTTTGGGGTGGGGATGACGTTTTACCTCGACTCAGTCAATGTATTCTAAGCCCCGTCGACAGGTTGGTCAATTGTCGACTGTCAGGTAGAAAATTTTCAAAGCCTTTTGTTTAGATGTAACACGAGTCCGCATGAATGGGACACCCGTTGAGACTCGAACACACTCTTAAAAGTTTACTAGTCTAGTCTGCTAACCATGACACCACTTTGACAACGAGATTAGGTACAGTGCATCAATAAGAGGCCAATATATTTAGAAGTAAGAAACATTAGCGATTTCTTTACAGTTCCAATGATAAAGACTCACCGCTTACAATTTGATATAAATTAAAAATTTCCCTGACACATATAACTATCAGAGAATGAATATAACTGTGCCGTATGCAACTGTAGCCGTATACAAGTAAAATCGATTTTATATTATACTCGTTTTGCAGATTCGTATTTTCCACCTGTGCAGAAGTTTTCAGCAGACCTATTTCTTATTTAGACACTAAAATCGACTATATTTGTCATATAAGCTTGTTTCTATGGAAACTGGTTGAATTAAACGATACCAATCCAAATAAAACGCTAATTCTGTCGTGGGCATTAGCTGCCAATCTCCAGTGATGGATACTGGTTCTCTAAGGATGGAATAAAAAAAGTTCTTGTCCAAATATCTTCGAGATTGCTTTACAATATACTTCATCAATCCGAATTACAATCAATGAGGTGATAAATGATAAAAAAAAGCGCGAAGGTTTACGGACTTTTCCAGAAAATGATATTTTTAGTGTTCTAAAAAGAAATTATAAAATTGTGTTTGATTATTATATTATTATTTAGGGATTAAATCGTATTAATTAAACATAAGCATGTTTTAATGAAGCACGCGTGATGTAACAGTTATCAAAGTAGGAAGTGGAGTCAACTACCAGAGTTCAAATCCTGGACGAGTCAGTTTACATTTCACATAGTGTAAATAATCTTACCAAAAAGTATGAATCACAATATCTACCTTCTATTTACGAGGTGCATACGATAAGTTTCCGTATGGGCATTTAAAATTGTAGTAGACTATTGAAAATTCAGTGTGTTATTTTTATACATCTTATGAGATGACTGACTTGAAAATTCAGTATCTTATTGCTATATACGTTATGAGATGATTGACCAATCTTTATGATTTCAGGTTCAAATGCACACCTAGAGCAGGAATTGGAATATACCCTACTAAAACCTGATTGTCACAGCTGATGAATTTCAAAAATGCAATCTGACACTTTAGAAGAACGATATGCAATAAAATTGTCTTTTAAACTTGACAAAAATGCCACAGAAACGTATGGAATGCCTCACACTTGCATGAATTGAGCATCAGTTTTTAAGTGGCATAAGAGATACAAAGAAGGCAGGGAGTCTGTGAGGGATGATGAGAGGTGTGGGAGGAGTAAGGAAGTCAATACACCAGAGTTGATTGGCCAAAGGGTTACGGTTAGGGTTACTTTGTTGAGGTTTTAAGGGAGTTCAGGAAGAGATTCCGTCGGCAGTGGCCAGCACTCTTCAAATCTGCTCAGTGGCATTTCCATCAGGACAATGCACCAGACCACAATTCCATTCTTGTCACAGACTAATTGACCAAGATGGGCCTCAAGACAGTTCGTCCCCCTGCCTATAGTCCAGACCTTGCTCCCTGTGAGTTTTGGTTATTCTCTAAGCTCAGAGGCTGTCGTTATGAGACAATTGAGGAAATGAAAGAGGCTGTGACGAAGGTCATTGACACGCTCATACAAGAAGATTTCCATGGGGCCTTCAAGAAGTTGTTGGAACAGTACAAGTAGATTGCAACTGGGGGAGATTACTTCAAAGGGGACTAGAGTTTTCTGTGTGTACTATCAATAAAATTGCCCATACGAAAAAAGTCTGGAAACCGATCGTATGCACCTCGTATTTTGATTAAATGGTTGAGAAGACTGCGTTCTTGAATTTGTCAGGCAACGGGTCTAAAAGAAGCAAAAAAACTCAGAATTCAAACCACTTGTCGAGCTAGAGAAGTATGAAATCCGCCAGACGATTCCTGCTATAGATACGCTACATGAGCAGAGCTTCTACGATCAAATAACGTTACGGATAAACCAAACGAAAATAAAATATTTTAATACCACACCAGCAAATATCAACTAATGGAAACTGCAGTGGCAAAAGAATGTATATATAGATGTCGGGGTAAACCTTATTCATCATCATCCTTATCATCAAATGTTACTGATAGTACGGAGTTCTCTGTCTCTTGCCATCTCACGCTATCAACTAATGCTTCTGGCAGGTCCTTTAGGTGGTGACCTGTGTCTCCACACAGAGGGTGTTTTAGAGTCTTTCTTGGTCAGCCAACCCTTTCCGTAGAAGTCCATGTGTAGGTACATCTAGCAGAGCTCCACATTTCTTATTCCTTTTACTCGGACGGTTTGTGAGATGGGCAGTAAGTGGCCGGACATCAGCATTTTTGTGAGGTGTTACTCCTAGGATTTTTCCAGACCCTATTGTTGCCTAATGCCGAATTAGCTTATTTTCTATGTTTTTATTATCGTTCATATAGTGCATCCTTATAGTAATATGGTGACAACTACAGCAGAGGAGAAATCCCGTTTTATTTTATCAAAAAAAAAAAGTTCCATATAATCGATAGACCCTGAATAGTATTCCATGTCTTCACAATGCGTGTGCTGATATCACTTTGAGTAGAGAGATGTTGCTGTCGACTTATGTGACATGATCAATTAATTTAGGCGCCTCTGGTGGTATAATGGTTAGCAAGCTCGACTAGCACACCTACACGAGTGAGTTCGAGTCTCATTGGGTGCCCCTTTCATATGACCTTGTGCCACATCTAAGCAAAAGCTTAGTAAATTTCCATGGTCAATTAATTTTAAAGTGGAGATGATTTATTTTTGTTGAAAACACATGAAATTGTTTTGTATGTATTTTATTTACGATGAAGTATTAGCCAATTCCTGTTGCTGCTTGTCATAGGCTTTGCAGAGAGTATTCTGCTTATATTTGTGTATTTGCAAGAAGACCTAGATAATATACCTATTATGCGTCTATCATTGTTTCTGAGGGATATTGTCGGCTTCCTGCTTTTAATCGGAAGGCATGTTTTATTTGATCTATCAGTGATTGAAGTACAAAGTCTAGGCAAAATATAAGCAAAAGTGGTTCGAATGTATTTCTTCGCAAGACTCCCACGACAAGTTGAACCTTTGCTTTAGTGTTTTTGTAAAGAATCATTATTGCTGTTGTAGTTTCTTTTGGAAAACTATGTGCAAGTAGTATTTTTCCATCTCTCCCAGTTTCTACAATAAAATGGAGAAATCTATAAAGAATAATGTTGCCTCGAGATTTTAGCTCGCACTCCTTCGATTTTTCGATCGATTGTTATAATATGTAAGGTTGTGGAGTAATTTTTTTTCGAAATCATTCTGATCTCTCCTAAAGAATTTCTTGATATTGTGTCAAATACGACTGAGAAGAAGGGCATTATAAACCAAAGCAGCAGTGGGAGTAAGAGTTATGATGCAGTACTTCTTAATAATTCCGATGTCGTTTTATTGGGGGAAAAGGAGGATGCTAACTTTTATCCATTTCTTTTTGTGTTTTGTTTATTGACAATGTTGCTATGTTGAAGTATGTCATCAAATTTCTTTGTCTTCCAAACTGCAGGGGTATTTCGTCGCGGCCTGGAGCTTTCCTATTTTTATTTTCTTTCAACACAGTATCTCCGAAAACTTTTTTGTTTGATGTGTTGTTGACTATTAATATTTTTCAATAGGTTTGTCAGATATTTCAGCGGGAGGGGGTCTTTTCTTAAGTAACAATGCTTTTTTCCGTTGTTTCGTTTTTTTTAATTAGGTTTAGTGAATCCCATGGAACTCTATATTTGACAATCATTTTGGCTGGTTTGTACACTGCTCCTGTTTCCATATGGTGTAGTATAGCCACATACATATACATAATACATGCATAACATAATCAAACATAATGACGAACTTCAATGAACGAACGGACACAGTTCTTTATAAAAAAAATATACCTCTCACACTTTATTCTCGAAAGGGTTGATGTTGGTTGTGAGTGAGAGGTGAGTTGGAGACGGGGACAGACTGCTACATATTGGCCCAAAGTTCTTCTGACGATAGCAGCACTTCTTTCGCGTCCTGGCTGGGCTGCTCAACTGTTGGTCACTGAGGGCCGCAAGCCCTCAGTCTGCAAGCTGATTCTCTCGCTGGCATCTTGTCCCCAACTGGAACTCGAACTGCAACTGGAACTCGAACTACAACTGGAACTCGAACTGACTCGAACTGCTCCAAGCCGTCTGTGGCACCTGGTTATATAATTGTCTAACGTTCACCTGCTTCCTTTTGGCGTACGCATCATCACCGAATTCAACCACGTTCATTGGTCAAGGTCATATTCCGATATCTTCGACCAGATGCACCTGTCTCGCTGTTATTCCGCTTATTTACACAGGTTCATCTCTTGATTGACGGCTCGGTCGAGGGTCAACATGTTACAATGTGCGATAACAAAAAATTTATATTCGTCATTCGGAGTATGGCTTTCGGAAATCTCTGGAAGAATATCAAATTGGTTTCTTACAGTTACGTTATTTTTACTCCTTATATCTCTATTGGTAACTGATAAAGCACGGTCTTTAATGTTTGCATAGACTAAGGCAATTCTGCAATCGGAAGATACTCCTTTAAAAGAGAAGTATGCCAAATCGTTAAAGCGCTCTTTATCCAGTTCTTGTCTATGAGTATTCTGTCAATATGTGCTTTTCTATTATCTAAGTAATCATTTATCCAAGGTTTTCTCTCCCATTTTTGGTATTTACTATTTAGGCATACACAACTATATTCACAAATTATATTTTTATATATCAATGGCTAACATATCAGCAGCGGAAGAAAATAATCTTTAATGATCATTTAAGTTCATTTACCTTAAAACATCAATAGAAATGGTTAATGAAAGCACATCTTTCTCACTATTATTAAATATGTTATTAATTTGGAAATGCATTTTCCCTCTGTTTCTGTGTATTTAGATCCTATTGATTTAATAAATGTTATTTTAAAGACCATGGACTTTTTGTTTGCTACCGTAACCCATGAAGGATGGATCATTTTATTATAGATTGAAAGCATTAACATTATACACTCGTATTGCCTAGTAGATCGAATGGTACATTTTTCTCTTATACTCCGGCGCTCATCTCAATATTCTAGTTGATTTTAGTAATGCTGTCTGGATGGTTTTGGTTCTTCTCTCTGATTTTCATTTCTTCCGATTTTTTTTTTTTCGTTGGAGACAATTCCAATTGTGTCAGTTATGTTCAGGATTCGCGATTGTTTCTACTCACTCATGGAATCATGAGACTTTCTTTCCTTTTTTTCATTGTCATTCAGTTTTAGTCTATACTTTGTTGGAACAGCAATATCCTCTGTCTGAAGTTTTGTGTTGTTTGTTTATTTGTTTATCGGCTAGTTTCATTTTGATTTGTTCTTGTGTGTGTGGGCATGGGCGAGAGTTTCTGTCTGAAAGTTATTTAGAGATTATTCGTTGAAATTTTATGCATGAAAAATGTTTTTTTTGTTTTTTCTTTTGCTTTTTGTTTTTTTACGTTGAGATTATGTTTTAGGAATATCCCATTGTTAAAAGGTGATCCGTTTGCAATATTAGCAGTGGTCCACATTTCCCACCCATGTATGATCTTTATTTTCTTTTCGAATCAGCTTGTTATTATGGTAATGAAAATCTCGTCGAATAGATGCAAAATATTTGCACAAATTTAAACTATGAATGACATTCTGAGATAAATATCTTGTCAATTTTCATTAACATTTTAAGATAAGAATAATAGAAAGATGATCTAATAATAAAGACAAACTAAATAAAGAATTATAATAACATTAAGGGGAAAGCTAAGTGGTGTTTCTTTTTAAGATGGTGGCTGGCTTTCGTATGTTAAATATTTATCATATGTCTGCGAAAATTTTACGATTCACAATTCAGAATTCCACGTGGCGTAACTGTTTAACCGTTTGCAAATTATCGTTTGTTTTTTTTCAGAATATTCACTTGAATAAAAAATCATGTAGAAACAATTATTTGTATTTGTAAGTAGACTCGTTAACCAAGTGGGCAGAGTGTTCGCCAATGGCCCAGGAGACCTGGGTTCAATCCTAAGTCACGTCATACCAAAGACTTAAAATGGTACTTGATACCTCCTTGCTTAGCACTCAGTTATATAAGGTACGTATCAAGGGTCATCATTATCATCATCATGTTGCACCATCAGCACAGATATCGCTGACCCTCTTTTGCCACCCCTCCGTATAGTCCATCACTTCCATCAGGTCCTCAGAGTTACATCCCGTATCTGCACAGAGCTGCTGTATGTAGTTTCGAGCTGGTCACCCTATCATTGAATGTCCATGTGAAGGGGTCCACAAGATTACATCACTTATGGGCTCGTCCCTATTTCAGTGCAACTCCCTACAATTCGGTGTAGTAGCTATTGAAAAGGGAACCTTCTGGTCATCCTCGACTACGGTCGCAACTTTACTTACATTATAAATATTTACTTGGAGCCATGAAATTATAAATTATTATATCAACGCCATATCATACGCTTCACATCCACCATGCTGCATCACATGTTTATCTTTGATACACGCTTGTGTGACTTGTAAAAAACATTCGTTCTCCTGAATCTTATAACGAGCAAAAAGCCGAGTCAAGATTACTGGATAATTATGAGTGTCATAAGTTAGACGGTTGCGGAGTTTGGCCTCTCCGGTTTCTTTCTATTTCTTATTGTCATTCTTATCTCCGTTTCGACATTTGCAGGATTTTGATAAAATGAATTTTTCTTCCGAATAATCAATGATTAAGCAATCTGATCTCCCTGATAAAATGTTACGAGGTTCTTCGAAGCAACAGCCATGCAATTACAACTGAACCTTTGCACCACTTGGGCTCAAACAGAAAGTTTTGCGAAAAAAAAAAAAACTGAATTAATGCTGCGTGTTGTTTTGAACAAATTCTTGAAGAAGCAACCCAGAAAACATCAGAAGTACAGTCACTTGCCTATCATCTCACAACCAATCAAAATAAGACGAACAAAGCACTCCAGGAGATGTAAGGTTACACTCATCACCAGCATTCTTCTTCCTATGGACTCTTACACGTGGACACACTAGTGTTGACTGACCAGCAAAAACGTTAGCTATGAGCGGATGCAGTCAAGAGGACCTGACAAGAGAGATCACACAGAGAGAGAGAGAGAGAGAGAGGGGGGGGGAGAGAGTGATAGTCAAGGGAATTCGTGCTTTCAAACACAGTTTCGTATAACCGACGCACTGAATGTAAGCACTAACAGAAGCGTTACAGAATCCAAGTGGCTAATCCGATTACTACGGTATGTTGTTTATCTGTGCAATTTCCTGATATTGCTATAGATTATGAATTCATATTAATATAAACTCTATTCTATAAAATCTGGATGTTCCATATATGGCTGATGTTCTTATTCAGTGAAAAATCTCGTATATAATGTATCTATGGAGTAACAACAGTGTAATGAGACATAATGGTAACTAATTGAATATTCACACATTAGCATTATTGCTGTATTGAAATGGTTCAAGATTTTTAAAAAAAGGTTACATGAAGGTTATTTAACGAGTGATTAAAATCTGGATTCTACTGTAATTTTAAAAGTATATAATCATATAGATTAAAGAGAATTTCGAGTGATGTAATAGTTAGCAAGCTAGAGTAGCGAAACTTCACAAATTAGTTCGAATCTCAGTAGGTGCCCCATTCGTATAGCCTTGTACCACATATAAGCAAAAAGATTAATAATTTTCTACTCATAAAGATTAAATCGCTAAACTACGATAGACTTTTTATATGATTTTACAAGTTATCATTGCCAAACCTTATTTTACCCTATGAAGTAATATTAGGCTTCCCAATCAGCAACTATATGTTTGGGTGTCGACCTATACAGCACGTAGTACTCTAACCTAGACGTATGGGCTAAAATTCTTGAGGTCGACTTGATAAACCTATACACAGCAATTTATAGCATGTATATTTACATGTGTTTATATATATATATATATATATATATATATATATATATATATATATATATATATATATGACTTAAAGATATATTGAATAATAATGTCAAACTGAATGGGAGAAAAGTGGCTTAAAAATTATATGGTTGAATGCTTATTTATTTTAAATAACGTATCATCGTTTATTACCATCATATAAGCCTTTTCAAAAAATGAATTATGTAAAGAATACCGGAAGCAGTAGACAGTTCTGTTTTTCAAGTTTACCTCTCCTGATTTTGTTTAAAAATCTTCACCTAATTAACTCCGTAAATAATCGAGAAATTACAGTATATAAATCAACCTACAAATCACATTTTCCCTTTGTATCTTTTTTTATTGTCGGTTGTTGCTTTATGTTATCAAAACCTTTTGGGTTATTCAATGCTTAATTATTTTGCCCCAACAGTTCTCGTGTTATATGGCGTACGATACTATGCATTGACCTAAGTATTCCCACCACAATTTCCTTTTGTTAAGGAGACTTAACTCATGCCAAATAGACATGTTCTCAAGAATGTACCTTTTTGTTTTATTTCTGGTTATTTCTGTGTTAATTCCCTAAAGTCAGGTCAGGCCCTAGACTTTTCTCAGTGTTGAATTTGAATTCAACAATGCTGTGGCATGTAAGGACTCCATTCTTATTCTGATTTTCATATCCGCCTGTCTCATGTGGACTTCTTTAAGTGCACTGCTATTATAAGTATCACCATCATCCTGATGTTCTTCACCTTGATTTAAGCTCGTTGGGAAGATCCAAATATGTGTTCATATTTTCTCTGTATTTTATTTTCACTCTGTGATCTGTTGTGACATAAAATCCTCTTGAGGACAATATTTTTCGGAATTTGTACTAGATCTGTTCTCCTTCCCGCGAATATGCGGTTTTGTATCTCAATGACCCAGAGAATATGATGCACCTCATTTTCTAGGACAGATTTTGATTTTTGCATATGCCATTTCTTACATATTTATAAAAATATCTCCTTTGAAAGTTTTCCACCAATGCTAGATGATGGCTTTCTACAGGGGGTTGAGAGACAGCGAGTCTCCTCAAGACTTCAGGATTCTTCTCAGTATCCTGGCTAATCTTAATAATGTTATAGTCAGGATGGTTTCCACATATCCTGTCCCTTATTGATCCCTTGGGGATTGTTCCAAGTGCACCAATCACAATTGGTATCATTGTCTCCTTCATTTTCTGTAGTTTTGATTCTTTGCATAGTCTTGGTAGTTATCTCTCTTTTCGCTTTCTTTTACTATTATTATTATAATTATTGTATTCCGTTGAGAGTTTTCCACGCCAGCGTAAGCCGGTGGTTTTCCACTTGTGCCTGAGTGACAGCTAGTCCCCTCAAGTCTCCATTTTTTTTTTTAGTATTCTTGCCGATCTTCACAGTGTTGTAGTTTGGATGGTCTTAAGTCATCCTCTTATTTCCAAGTCCACCAAACTTTTTGTCAATCCTTTGGTGACTGTACCAAGCGCACCAATTACAATTATTATAAACGCCACTTCCATGTTCCATAGTTTTTTTCAATTCTTTAGCAAAGTCCAGGTACTTATCTGTCTTTTCGCTTTCTTTCAATTTTACTCAGTGGTCTGTCGGCAAGGCAAGTCCACGATTCGAGAGTTTCTCTTTTTTTCTCTTTTTTTTCTTTTTTTTTTTTTTTTTTTTTTTGTTGTATATCATTAGGTCTGGTCATCTGGCATAGATTAGATAATCTGTTTGTATATCAAAATCCCGGAGAAGTTTGTGCGTCACATATTCCAGGAGTGATTCTGGGTTGGGCATGTACAAATTGGACTCACTATTACTTATATTATTATATCTTGAGAGCTTTTAACACGAGCGTTAGCTGATGGTCTTACATTGGAGTGCGAGTGACAACAAGTCCTCTGTTCTCGGCACGTCTTCCAATTCCTGCATCTTCCAGTCCACTTACAATCCCTTGAGGATTGTTGCAAATGCAGCAATTATAACTGGTATTAGCGTAAATTTCATGTCCCATGTTTTTTAAATGATCTGGCAAAGGGAAGTACTTGTCTCTTTTTCTGTTTTCTTATATTTGGATTTTGTGTACTGCCAGTGAGAGAAAAGTATTTTTTGTGGTTAATTTTCACTAGGTCATGTTTTCCTCTCCTGATTAGGGGGATCTGTTTGTTTGTTTTTTTGTTTTGTTTTTTTACATGTTCCTTATATTCCCAACACTTTCCCTGCATCCGATCAATCGTTAGTTTACAATATTTCTGTTTTCTGGTCAATAGAACTCTTCCTTAATACACCACTAGGTGGTCTGCCGTATCAATACACTTGAGAGCGCAGTAATTTTCTTTCTTTTGCCATATTTTGAGAACATTGTGCTATGGTTCCAATTTGTAAGATTTTAAAACAATTTTGCCCCCGTATATCTTTGGTCTACTTTCTTTAATGGCATAATAATATTCCTGGAATATTTAATGGAAGGGAACGTATAGTGCATCTGGAGTTCAAACCCACTTACGTGGCGATCGCAAGTCAATATTTTAGCCATTGCACCACGTGGACTCCACCTCCGACATATCTTATTCAGAAATTTCAGTTTTTAAAATGATTTGTTGTTTAATTATAAATAGACGACGAAAGTATATACGCTTAACATAGGAATAAATAATCCCTTAGACCAGGCTGAGTATTCGATTAAGTAGGGGTGTAATGATTATCGACATCGAAAACAGAATAGGTTAGCCGATTTTGGTCTATGTCTTTAGCCATATATTCAACTTTCTGTATTCTTTGAAAAAACATACGTTTATCTTTTTTCTCTTCATATACAGATAACCCCCCACCACACACACAAAACCCCCCAGATCTGCTCTCTTAGTGAAAACGTTCTAAGTAGACAATTTGAAATGAAAACCATATTTACCAACCCCTCCGCTCGCACAGGATATGACACAAGGTCAATTTTTAAGCGGTGTTTAACAGGTTTGAATTCAGAGTTTTCCTTCCCCTAGACTAGTTGCCTCACCAAGGCTGTAGAACCTAGTCTGCCCTACTATTTACCCAAAGCTAGAGGGAGAATAATTGGATTCATACCTTTCCCAAGGGTATTAGAGCTAGGTGAAATGCAATCAGTCTCGTCCAGGATTTGAATTCGTGTCGCCGTGTCCATTTCCTACGACGATAACCATTACACTACGGGCACCTCCTAAATGAAATGAAAACCTCTAGCGTACTTTTCTAGGTCTGCGTAATGAGGTAAAGCTCATAAATCCCCGTTTGTATCTTTTGAATATGTAAAAAAAAAAAAAAAATCCAAAAGTATAGCAGTTCCCTGAATCATCTGAGAGAAAGCAAAATCTGCGCATGCCTGAAAAACATACAACCACCAGAAAGAAAATCGTTGTCATTCAGCAGTGGCGACTAGAACTGAAAATAATTATTTTCTTCAGCTGTTGGTGGGGAAGACCACGTGTCTGCTTTCCAACACGCTGACTCATTTTCCCAGTAGTTACAGCTTTTGCCGAGCATATCTTCTAGACATATAGAACAGACTATAAACTTCTTCGCCCACTGATAATGACGCCTTGTTTACGAAACATGACTACGTCTATTAGTTTAGGAAAACATCTCCACGCTACAGAATAGCCGTTTTAAAATCTAAAATAAAGTTGAAATTTGAAAGGTCTCTTTTCTCCCTTCTTTCTGTAATTCTTTTGCAGCCTTCTTTAGACAAAGAAAACGTCAGCAAGTTAAATTGAAGAAGAATTATTTGCATTAAGATTATTTGATATCATATAACTGTGCAAGTAAACAGTCTTAAACGTTGCCCAGTCGTCTGGGACTGAAGAATACATCGACTGCATCTCTGCGGAGGGGTAAGACCCCACGTTTACTACGGTTGCCAACTTTACTTATATATATGAAGTTAGACAGCAGTCTTTCATTTTATCATGTTTGATTAGGGAAAGGAGTAGCGCCCTCCCCTATCGAAAAGGGAGCCTTCGGGTCACCCTCGACTATGGTTGCCTACTTTTTTTTTTGTCTATATGATTTTATTAAGATCCTTACAAGTTTCCTGATACGTCACTTGGTTTCAGGTTTGAATTGGTGGATGAATTTACCAAAATTGTCTCGAGCGCTTTCAAAAACTCTTTAAAAAAATTACTCTTGAACAAGTACACCAAAAACTCTCGCGATAAATATACAATGAATGGAAACAATTCTTTGAAACCAAATAATTATTAGTATTATATAGGAATACTTCAAAGCATACAACCGTTTACTAATAATTAATTAGATTCGAATACCTGATATATAACGGTGTGGGAAACATCTCTTAAAAAGCTAAACAAACATTTTAATATAAAGGTTCAGTCACCGAAAATTCATAAGTTCTAAGCATACAATAAAGCCAGACGAGTTAACATGCCTTTAAATTTATATTTTAATTAGGATATGACAAGCCAGTCGAAAATTTGTAATTTAAATTTGCTTGGTTTCTTTGTGAAATGGTATATCAAACATAGTGGGTTATTTAAGGCCGAAGCTATCCTTGCAAAATAATAATAGTGGAACTATTTAACTTATTCCTAGGGTAATAAAATGCTTAATAAAATTTTCCAAGGGTATAAGGAAAGAAATTAAAGTCAATAGTGCGACTGGAAGTTCAAACTCGCTTTCTAAGGTATCAAAGTTCAGTACGCTAGCCGATACACGAAAAAGACAAAGTGTAAGCTGGCTGATAACAGTTTGGGTCAAAATTGATTAAAATGTGGATGTTTCTCGTCACGAATGAATATTTAGAAACTTTTACTCGTCTATTGTAGTTTGTTGGTTGTTTTGTTTATAGTATATCAATCTTTGTCGGTTATTTAACGCCAAATACATTTTTATACAAATAATCAGTTCTTTTTTTCAAAAAATTCTGTTTAGCATGAGTACACATTTTAATTGTGAAAAAAAATTATATTTCAAGCTATATAGTTTAGTTAAACATTCTTATTCAGTTTAGCGTAAGTACAGCTTTAATGTTAAAAATAGTTCTATTTCGAGCAATTCAGTTTTGCATAAGTACACAGATTAAATGTCAAAACAGTTCCATTCCCAGTAATTCAGTTTAGCATAAGTACACAGTTTATTTCAGATAATTCAGTTTAGCATAAGTACGCAGTTTAAAGGTCAAAACAGTTCTATTTCAAACAATTCAGTTAAGTTTAACTTCAGAGTTTAGTTCTACTTGATCCATAGATAGGACCCTATCAGGTGCAACCACCTCGGGCCAGAGTAGACTTGGGAGCTAAGGCAATGAAGCGGTACTCTGCATTCCCAGTTTTGCATTAGTACGCAGTTTAAAGATCAAAACAGTTCAGTTTAGCATAAAAACACAGTTTATGGGCGATTACAGTAAACTCTCGAAACTGCAGTTAAGTTCGATTCGACTCATAGATAGAACCATATCAGGTGCTACCACTCTGGGTCAGAGTGGACCTGGGAGCGATGGCAATGAAGCGATAGCATTACTGGAACACTCACCATCAGATTGTTTAGTGTCATATCCAAGACATTAATTGGAGGGGTCTTACCCCATTGCAGAGAAGTAGTTGGTGTATTCTACAGCCCCAGCCGACTATTGCATTTCCCACGATGGCAAGCAAGACTTTCATTGAGGAGGCATGATTTTCTACTGAGATCTTGGGAGAAGGTCCGGAAATCAGAGGTAATGATTGTATCACAGTTATCTTGTCTCTTCAATCCATGTGGTTTAATAATAAAAAAACCTCACGATTGCTAGAAGAAGCATTAGGTTGGGTTACAACAAATACGCTCCTGACATCGCTATGAAAATACAAGATGCTCCACCCTAGTACAAGTGGATAGGTCTAATTTATATCAAGATTTTTGCAAGGTTTAGAATACGCTGACTCTATTCTCAGGATAGGATTACTTCCAATTCTAGAGATCTAGAGAGAGTGAAGTACTCCTTCACTGCTATTACTTCAATGCCTACTCTAAACCAGAGTAAACGTACCTGTTACGGAACCAGTCTATGAAACTAACTAATTGATATGCTATTTATTACTATTCATACGCAATAAATCCTCCTTAAAAATAATTACCTTTTGCGCTCCAGCTTTTTAGTTTGGTTTAGTTTGTTGGGTTTTATGGCATATCAACCTTTGTTGGTTATTTAAAGCCAAATCCATTATTATGTAAATAATCTATTCTATTTAAAACAATTCGGTTTAGCATAAGTACACAGTTAAATTGTCAAAAACACTTCCATTTCAAACTATGTAACAATTCAGTTAAGTGTAAATACAGTTTTTAATGTCAAAAAACAGTTCTATTTGAAATAATTCAGTTAAGCATAAGCACGCAGTTTAAATGTCAGTACGGTTTTATTGTCAAAAACATTTCTATTTCAAGCTATTCAGTTTACTCAAACAATTCAGTTAAGCATAAGTATGCTGTTAGTTCTATTTAACCCATAGATAGGGCCCTATCAGATGCTACCACACCGGGCCAGAGTGGACCTGGGAGCGATGGTAAAGATGGGGTACTCCACATTACTCAAAGCTCCAGCACTGTTGGAACCTCACCATCAGATTGTTTAATGTCTTATCCAAGAAACTCGTTAGTGGGTTTTTTACCCCTCTGCAGAGGTGCAGTCAGTGTATTCTACAGCCCCATCCGACTGAGCTCCAGCTTTTTAGCCTGGCCATCTGTTATTCGTGTCGGACGAAACATTGGAGACCAAAAGCAAACTCGAGGCCAAAATGTCCCTGTCTTCGACGGGTCCACCTTTGGGTTGGCCAGCTGCATTGATAAAATTGTATAGCACTGGATTCCCGGGTCCAGTTCAAGCTATAACCGGGTATCCGTTCCGAGATTACGTGATATACAGAGTGAGCCCATGTCCAGCTGCAGGCTCATCTGGCTTACATTGCACTAAGTAAGCCGATGATATGCAAAAGTCCGGCAGAGCTCGATCCTCAGCTGGTGCCCGATATCTCCCTCCCTTATCCTCCACTATAAGCCGACCCCGAATCATTGACCTCGTGCCAAGTGCTGTCTAGTGGGAGGCAGTGACAAATATAGCCCCTTGAGAAATAACTGCAAGCAATATTAGAACTAAAATACAATAAACGTAATTCCCAAATATCTAAACACAGAATAAACCTTGCCTGGTTTACATACCGTTAAGATCAATCAATTTATCTAATTTAACGTAAAAATCCCAGTTCATTTATCCTTATACAAATGCCAGTTCATTTATCTTTATATATTTGCAAGATCACTTATCCTTATAAAAATGTCTTAGCCCTTATCCTTATAAAAAACGGCTAGCATAATTTTCTTGCTCTTCTCAACTTAATATCAGGCACCGAAATACTGTTTTTATCATTAAGGGTTTTCGGAATATTGTCTTCATTGAAAGTTATTTCCACAACGTGTTTGAAGATATGTCCTCTGGCCTTCTTCGGGTGTTTTTCGAACTCTGGAACCTACACAGAACTTTGAACAACACCCCTTTGTTGAGTCCACAGGAATCACCTGGTCTAATTCCGTTAACCATAACCGGGTACAAGAGTTAAGAATTCCTCTATTGTTACTTGCCTGACTGCAGGTAAGTAACAATAGAAGAATAACAACCTCCTTAGAAGCTTAGGGAACAAATGTCTATAACCGTTACGCTATGTGTCCTGCTGGTCAGTTTAGAGTGAATTTTTGGGACTTATAAACTTAATGTTCTTACTTGACTAGGATTACTACTATTATGCTTAATTATTCTACCTGTGCTCATATTCATATTTTTATCTAACTTTTTTTTTAATTATCGGTTCCCATATAGTATTCATCGCTATTCTTGGTCTTCTCAACTGGTCAATTATTTCAACTTCTTCCCACAAGGGCAGATAGTTTCCCTTTTCATTCCATATATGGTCCGCTATACCCGACCTTTTAATCTCACCTAGTACTACTTCCTCCCGATGTCCTTCTAGCATCACTTTTAGTGAGCGACCAGTCTCACCTTTGTATATTATGCTACAACAGGTAATTTCGGCAGAAACGTTGCAGAAATAACAATAAAAATGAAGACAATAGTCCAAAAACCCTAAAAGATAAAAATCACCGAGCCTCGTCTCAGAAATTCAGACAACTTATACCGAAATTAAAGTTTATTTTTTCAATCATTAATTTTATTTTGTATTATTCTCTACGATATTTACAAGGTAATTGATACGTAAATCTCAATTTTAATAAAGAAATCTTATAGTTTATTTGTGGAATATAACTTCTACAAGAAAAGGATTTTATCTTATTTTAAAGGAGGAGTGTGACTTTTTACTAACCCTGTATGTATCAAAAAATATATAGAAGGATTTGTGTTTGCAGTTGCGTGCAGTGCAATGTCTGCACACATCTAGAAATGACACACGCTTTGAAAATTCCCTCAACTCTTACCATAATTACAACTGGCACTTTCCCAGAATAGTGAAATCTTCCTTTTTTATTATTTCATTCCAGTAACATGAATCATACGAGCAAAAGACGTTTTGACGTAAGAAATACTTTTAGCTGAAAGAGTCAACATTACTGATGGAATATACAGATAACTTCTTTCTCTGCGGATGTTTTCTATCGACGATTTGATTGTAGGTGCATTTGAATAATGTGCCTGTCTAACTAATAAAATAAATTACTGTAAAAACCAAATCTATCAGATCTTCTGTTAATCAATTCATTCTTTATCCTCTATAATAATACAAAAGGGAATATCAACAAATTAAAAACCAGTGCTAGATTATATATATATATATATATATATATATATATATATATATATATATATATATATATATATATATATATTGGTGACCTTAGTCAAGGGTGACCCAAAGAGTCTCTTTTTAATAGCTAATACACCGTGATATGTAGGGGGAGGGCGCTACTTCTTTCTTTTGATTGCTCCAATTTATCCTTGATAGGTACATTAAAATGTTGACTTATGGAGCAAGGAGATGTCCCATCAATCCATAAAGTTTGACCAGAGAAATGATCCCAAGATTGGAATCAGAATCATTAGGTTGGGTTACAACAATACGTTACTATCGTCGATATGAAAAAACAATTATATATATATATATATATATATATATATATATGTATATATATATATATATAAAATTGAAAGAAAAAATTCTCTTTAGTGGTTTAATTATAAAATTATTTCAAGTGTATGGTGATCCTCTTCAGATGAAGACAGATTACAGTCGTGTATTTGTATATAATTTTCATTGCATCCGGCAAGAAGATGATATTTTTTTAAATTATTTAATACTTCTTTTTTTTTTATTAAAAAAGGAAAAATATTGGTGTAAATTTCATTATATATTCTTAATATTATGGCTATGCATTTTCTGCATGTGAGTTTCGATGGGTTTTTTTTAATCAGAAATTAATTATACAGTCGATACCCGTTGACACTGAGCACTCAACTGGATACTCTTCCCTCTCGGATTAATAATCCAAAAAGTAAGAGTATATATATATATATATGTGAGAGAAAATGATGGATAGTAATCCGACAGTTTGTGAAGAAAAATTGACAAGTAATCTAAATCGAAAGGGTAGATTTATTGAGAAACAAAGTCGACACAATAAGGTTTCGGTACTGCTGAACCATCATCAGGACTACGTGGGGTTATATTAATGATGTTAAGTATAGATGGATGTATAAAAAGTGTAAAAATATAGAAGAATTTGGAAAAGTCGTATAACAAGAAAAGTTGGCTGTTTATTTTAAGAAAAAATGGCCGTTTAATCAATGAAGCATCGTTCATTTCTTTAAAATGTGTCATCTGACATTAGAAACATTGTGCAGAATCCATGTTCCGTTAGTATGTTTTCATAGCGATAAAGCAAAAAATCTTATATATATATATATATATATATATATATATATGTATGTATATATAAATTCCGTGACTCTTTACCGTCATCCAGTCAAATAATCCATCTCTGATAGTCGATCTTCCAATCTGCATGTAGTATCCACACAGAGCAAATGTATGTGAGTCTTTCCTGGTCAGTCAACACTGGCGTGTCTATGTATAGGAGTCCATAAGAGATCATCACTTTTAAATACACAATAACATTTCGAGCAGTTGCCTGCGATAATGCAGAAACTATAAAAGACGTAGAATACACAATAGATCAAATGATTCTTGCGAAAACACGTGCTCAAGAGGACTCACTATTACATTGCCTCGAGCTAGTAGCAAGAGATGGTGGCCTTAACGTGGATGTAAGTAAAAGTACTTCATGTATTTTAAATAAGAAGGAACCATTTTTACTTTTATTGACAAGCCCCTGAAATTAGTAAACCCCGACAACATTATCTCATCAAGTCAAAATGATATCAACATCGAACTATTTCCACATGAAATAATTAGGCTCTGAAATTAGTAGACGATTTTATTCGTAGCAATTGGTCATTTACTCAATGAGATGTCAACAAACGCATATGAAAGGGATGGACTTATGACTCATACTACACACCTAATTCTTGGATGAAAAGCATTTCTTCTCATTATATGGAAACACCTGGTTTCTGATAATTTGAAGAGAAAGCACAGAATAGGTGACACCATTGAACAATTAAGTTAAAAGAAAGCTATAATTCATGAGATTATTATTAATAATTTTATGAGTAATAATTTTAATTGATGAAGTAAATCACGAATATTTTTTTCTTATTTCATTTGAAGTGTCCATTAAATAAGAGGGCCAATTAGAAGATGATATATATATATATATATATATATATATATATATATATATATATATATATATATATATATATATTCACACACACACACACACACACGCATATATATATATATATATATATTCCTTTTACATACGTACACACACGCACACACACGCACACACACACACACACACACATATATATATATATATATATTCCTATATTTGATTTAAATATTTATTTATATATATGACTATATCAATATATATATATATATATATATAGATAGATAGATAGATAGATATGAATGGATGTACGTAAGTTTGTACATGCCAGTTATATATGAATAAAACCTCGTCGATATACATCAGACTGTATCGATCATTTTTGACAGCGCGCTTTCCTGTAAATTATTGATAAGAACATATTCCATTTAGAATTGCGGCATATTGACTTTTTAACGTATTAGTAATTCATAGAAATCAGTCATTGTACATCACATCAAGAAAAGGCCTGAAAACATGTTTGGAAGAAGAAAAAGGAAAAGGATGGAAAGTATTAAAAAATACTGATAAAAAAAAGCAATTAAGAATAGAAAGTTATCGGGAAATGAGGAAACAATGTAAAATATGAGTAATTGAGTAGGTCTAATGAAGTTGAGAGGAATAAATAAATTGGAGAAAGAAGGAGATAGGAGGAAAAACAGGATAAAACTTGGAGAAGTTAAATTAAGTAGAAGAGAGGAAGAAAGATGAGAAAAGAACAAGAAAAATAACGGAAAGGCTTAGCATTCTTTGTTTAATGGCACATTAACCTTTCAAGGTTTATTTAATGCCAAATATATCTATGTATACAAGAAGTGAGATTATTTAACCCATAGCTGACGGGATTATCATTTCAATTCATTTCCCGAGTATATTACTCCTAAAGTGAGCGTAAAATCTAGCCTAGAGTTCGATCTTGCTTAATACAAGGCTGCACTCTAGCACTGTAGCTATTTTGGGGCTTCCTAGACAAGAATGGAATTAATTGTAAAATAGACTAAAAGAGTAATGGAAAGATGCCAGATCGAGAAAAAAGGTTTTGATTCAATGTTGTAGAATTGAGATATATCGCAAGATAGATATGAGTTTAGTTTGTTTTATGGCATCTGAATATATCTAAGTCTATTTGATATCAAGTGGAGACTCCACATTCTCCTGAGCTCCAGAACTGGTCCCTTGCCACTGGAAGCATTTAGTGACACTAACCCACTTTTTTGAGGAGGAAGTCTTTCTCCATTACAAGTGATACAGTTGCATTTTCCTAAACACCATAGACAGCGCAGTATGGCTGTATCTTGTTTGAGTAGAATATCAACATTTGTGGGTAATTACATGCCTAATCCATCCACGTAGAAGTACCGTAATGGTATTATTTAACCCATAATAGGGGAAAAAAAGAATGTCCATACTTTTCACTGGTGTATGAATCCAAAATGAAATATTATAGTGTTAGTGGATTTTAAACTGGCTTACTACGGAATTATAGTCCAGCACATTACCCTCAAGTGACTCTCTGTACAAGATAAGGTCGGATCACTGATCACTGGGCGTGTATCCTCATTTGGTCTTAGGATCCCAACTCAGGTAGCGTCTCTTCCAAGGTAAGGCTTGGTGGAACTTATCCCTCTTCTGGGCATGATGTGGAAAAAAGTGGTAGAAGAGAGGAAAAATAAAAATAAAGATGAAATAAAGAAATTCAAAAGAAGAGGAAAGCAAACAAGAAAGACGATAAAGAGGATAAAGGTAAAATAAATAAACAGGAAATGAAAACAAAAAAAGAAAGGAAGAAGAAAAAAGTGAGATAAAAAAATGATAGAAAATAGGAAAAAACAAGACATGGAGAAAAAGTTAGAGAAGTGTCTTACACGGTAGCCGAGGAAAAAAGTAAAATTAGAAATAAGAAAGAAAAAAAAAAAGAAATATAGAACAAAGAGTGAAAAGCGGGGAAATATGAATTTGCAGTTTGAGTAACATAGAAAAAATCCCGGTAGGAGAGAGTAGCAAAGAACAGTCGAAGTAATGAATTGAGTTGAGAAAACGGAATAGATTGCCATAGCGACGCAAAGAAGAGAAAAGGAATTTGACGAAACCGTTCATAAAGTAGAAAAATGGTAACGTTGCGAAACCCTCATATTTTTTGACGGTAGAATACATCAAATAAAAAAAGGGAAACAATCAGTTCCACATCAGAGGTTCAAGATGAAGTGACCAAGTCAGAATGACGAAGTCAAAAAGGATTTTTTACTTAAAGATGTGTCCCTTATCATGAGAAATCGACATCAAAATATACATATTACCTACAAACCGTCTTTAGATGCCCTTATCTTTTCCTTGATTTGAATATAGAGTCTGTTACATTTTGCTATGTACATATACGAAAAGTACTTATATTTTTCAGTTTAACAATAATAATCAAATATCAAGGTTAGATTTAATTTCTTTGTTTAACGGCCAGTCAACCTTCGTGGTAATTTAATGTCAAAGTCATCCTTGTTGAAGAACATTATTGACATCATTTAAATCATTGTTGGTGGGGGTCCATACATGCCCAGTTGGGTTTTAGTAAGAAAAAGAAATGTATTTTCTTCATATAACTTATTTTGAGGCCAAAGGCAAACATTTTAACTTTTGATGCCACAGGATATTCAACGTAACAGTTATCTCATCTATATCGGAATAAAAAAGATTTGTGCCTAACCGTACCTCAGTAAAAAATGGAAAACCGATGTAAAATATTTGTAAGCGAAATAATGATAAAATCTTGTAAATATTAAAGAAATTTGAAGGTCATTTTGTGTCCTAAAGAAAATGTATAGAACCTTAGTTACAATATATTTCTGAATATTTGGGGTTCTAAAGAGAGATAATGTTATATAATTACGGAGGGATTTTTTTCATATTATCAATTTTCGTTTTATATATCTTGACTTTTAGTTAGGCTGAGAACCTTTTGGCTTAGTGCATGGGTTACTTAGGTGCACATATTGAGTGCAGGTGTTCACGCGCGCGCGGGGTGGATGTGACAATCAGAAATGTCACAATAAAACCCCCAGACAGGAATGTGACCGGGGACGTGAATAACGTCATGCCCGGAAGAATGGGCTGAGGATTTTGGAATTTGAAAAAAACAGTGAGTAGAGATTTGGACTTAGACGAGGGAAGTCGATTTTCGGAGCTCGCCGAGGCCAGACCAGTAGTTTGCGGCGGGGTGCTGCATGAGGGGGTGGTCAGATGGAGAAGTCAGCATAGTAAGAAATTGTGTCTCTCTCTCTCCTCAAGTCGAAAAACCTTAAACTCACAAAGATAAATAAAAGTTTCCTAACTGAACCAATTTCGTGTTTTTTGGATTCCTTTATGTTTATGAACATTTGTGAACATTTTCCGTATCCGTAGGAATATGTCTATTTCACGTGTTCGTATCTTGGTCGTATATTTTTGGACGTGGATATGCTACGATAACTCTGGTTTCCAAATAATGGAGTATTTACCTTTTATATATACTTATATATAAACAACACACAAACATACTGAGAGAGAGTGGGGGAGAGATAAATAGATAAAAACATATGCACTCTCACATGCACATATACACACGTAAGCACACACAAGAACGAAAGCCCATATGCATACCCATTTGCTTACTTGTGGTCCTATTTACCCAACCCCTCCGCTCGCGCAGGATATGACACAAGGTCAATTTTTAAGCGGAGTTTGATAGGTTTGAATTCTGAGTTTTCCTTCTCCAAGGCTAGTTGTCTCACCAATGCTGAAGAAACCAGTACGCCCTACTATTTACCAATAGCTGGTGGGAAAATAATTGGATTCATACCTTTCCCAAGGATATTAGTGCTATGTGAAATCCAATCAGTCCAGGATTTGAACTCGTGTCGCCGTGTCCAATTCCTGCGATGATAACCATTACACCACGGGCACCTCTATAAAAAAAATAGGTTTATACATAAATTTCAGAATATGTGTATAAAAGTGCTATCTCAAGAGATTAGAGATATTTTTATAGTAATTTTACAATACAGATGCTTAAGAAATAGCACACAATGTCTAGGAAATAAATTGTTATTACATATTTTAATTCGATATTGACTTCAGAAACATGTGGTATACAGCATTTATTCTGAGAATATGCATGAACGTGGATACATTCTAATTATGAGTTCATGGATTCCGTTACTTGAGATTACAAACTCAGTCATCAGTTGGAAATATTAGAAAAAGTAGTTAACCAAGCAAAATTCATGATGTGAAGTATTTGTCACGTGGTAGCAAACTAGTTCACATGACACTCCGTCAAAATATTTAAAAAATCATATATAGAGCGAAATTAGAGCAGTTAAATACAAGAAAATAAACTGGGTGCGTCGATTTACGTATTGGTTAGCGAGCTAGGGAAGCAAACCTTTAGGAGTGAGTCCGGGTTTTGTTGGGTACCCCATTCCTATGGTCTGGTACCGCATCTAACTAAAATACATAGTAAATTACTACTATAAGAAAACAAGTTTATGAAAAACTGCAGATATATTAAAAAATGTATTCTCTGTCATTAAAACTTAATTAATTATATTGGCCCAGCGGTTAGAGTGTTCGCCAATGGCCCGGGAGATCTGGGTTCAATCGAGTCATACCAAAGACTTTAAAAATGGAACTTGATACCACCTTGCTTAACACTCAGCATTATAAGGTACGGTTCAAGGGTAAAGTGGAGCAATCCAGGGAATGGAGTAGCGCCCTCCCCTACACCTTGGTGTAGTAGCTATCGAAAAGGGAGCCTTCGGGTCACCCTCGACTATGGTCGCTAACTTTACTTTTATTTTCCTCTACTGTAACTGCTCTTATGAAAATATTTTGGTTAGTTGTTTTATTTTACGGCGCATCAAACCTTTTGGGGCCATTTAAAGCCGAATTAATTCATTTTGATAAAAGTTGCAAAAAAGTTACTTTAATAATCAGTATATTTTTTTTTACACACAGTTAAATGTCAAAACAGTTCTATTTCAAACAATTCAGTTTAGCGTAGTCACGCAATTTAGATTTATTTGGCAAATAGATGGAACCCTATCAGGTGCTACCAACCCGGGCTAGAGTGGACCTAGGAGTAATGGCAATGAAGGGGTACCCCGCATTCCCCAAAGCTCCAGCATTTCTGTAACATGGCCATTAGATTGTTTAGTGTCATATCCAAGACACTCGTCGAGGTAGTCTTACCACTCTACAGAGATGTAGTTGGTGTATTCTGCAGTTCCAGCCGACTGTGCAAATATAGTTATTAATTTTCTGTGAGTGTTATTTCATTAACTGACAACATAACCTTAAAATTCGAATATATATATATATATATATATATATATATATATATATATATATATATATATATATATATATTGAGTATTAGGTTAGACTCGATAGGAAGCATAATGGTCTCCAAAAGTGGCATTTAAATAATAAAAAGTAAGAAACAAAAATCTTAGTAAAAACGAGAGAATAAAATGAATACAATCTTTCCAATCGACAGAAAAATGAAGCAAGTCGTTTCCGAAGAGAGAATCACAGATAAAAGACGCGAGAAAAAGTGATACTATTAAATTTGCAATATTCTTAACCTGAGAATGGTTTCACCGAAAATAAATGCCGCTTGAAATGATAAGGTGCCTTTATTCCCACTTGGCAACTGAATGAATGACTCAGTGTCTCTCGGATTTCTCCCATCAGAACGATAACTGCAAGATTGGTCGCCATTATCAGTGACGAGACTTTGTCCGAGATTTTAACTTGTGACAACGTAATTAACGTTTACATGAGAGACTGAAAAAAAAACTACTGGAATTAGATGAACCATTAACGAGAAAAGCGTAAACAACAAAATCACACACGTACATTCGTATAGGCACAGTCTGAGATAAAAACCAGATTGATATTTATGAAGTGTGTCTACATATGTGCCAATAAATTGTAAGAAAGAAGGACGTGTGTACAGAAACTTAAAATGTTTAAAGATCAGGTATAGGCTGAAAGATTTTAGAAACCTCTCTTTATTTACATGCAGATTTAAGAATATACTTTCAATTTCCGTAGAATATTCAAATTTCTTATAATTCATTCATTATTTTTTTATATACCGCTCGTATAAGACATAAAACTTTACTAGGATATCTCTGAGTTGAAATATAATTCAACTAGAACGTAAGCTATATTAAGATCAAAAATAATATCTTATCATATAAAATCTCCTAATGATCCAATCATTTAGATCTAATATGAAAAACTTATTCCTAATTCTTTTTAACAAGCTAAAGTCATTCTTCTATTTTATTGAATATTATTTTTTTGGAGAAGCAAGGACGAACTCATAAGAGATGTACTCTTATGGACCCCCACACATGGCCGTGCAAAAGCAGGACGACCAGCACGAACGTACATTCAGCAGCTATGTGAGGATACGGGATGTTGTCCTGAAGACCTTCCTAGGGCGATGAACGATAGGGAGGAGTGGCGAGAGAGGGCCAGTTATATCCGTGCTACCAGCGCGACATGATGATGATGATGATGATTATTTACATCAATTTTTTCGACTTTCCCTTCTTAAACTCTTTCTTGAATTATTTTCATCAGTTCCTGTCCTATATTATATATTCTCATCTTTGTAATAACCTTCTTTCACTTTCCTCCTATTTTTCTTTTAAATCCTGGTTTAAATATTCTTATGATTTCCAATACGTTCGCTAACTTTCTGATCTCATAAATATATTTTTTTCTTTTTCTCATGGAATCCTTGCATTGTCTATTACCCCAATTTATATATGTCGACTATCTAGGAAGCAGCGTCTCATCAACCAAAAAGGACATCGACACGCGGCTAAAGAAAGGCATGGACAGCTATCGATAAGCTATCGATCATATAGAAATCAGACCTGACCGATAAAATGAAACGCAGTTTCTTCCAGGTAGCGGTCGTGTCGATACTGCTGTATGGATGCACTACTTGGACGCTAACTAAACGGCTGGAGAAGAAGCTAGACTGCAATTACAAAAGAATGCTGCGAGCAATATTGAACAAGTCCTGGCGGCAACACCCAACAAGGCACCAACTATACGGCCACCTGCCTCCCATCACGAAAACTATCCAAGCTAGACGAACCAGACATGCAGGACACTGCTGGAGAAGAAGGGACGAGCTCATAAGTGATGTACTCCTATGGACCCCCACATATAGCCGGGTAAAAGCAGGACGACCAGCTCGAACATACATTCAGCTGCTATGCGAGGATATGGGATGTAGCCCCGAAGACCTGCCAGAGGCAATGAACGATAGGGAGGAGTGGCGAGAGTGGGTAAGGGATATCGACATGAGGATGATGATGATGATGATGATTTCTCCAAATATTTATTTCTTATATTTTGCATTTCACATTTTAGTGTCTTCTAGTTTCAACTCTGTTTTTAAAACAAGTATTTCATCAAATCTGAAAAAAAAAAAAAAAAATACAAAAGACCCCATATGTCATGATTGCCAAAAAATAACGTTACATTCGACAAATCAAAATTTCTGGGAATGAATGACTCCTAAATTTTTGTCACAAAAGCGTCATTATTGTTAGGCCTAGAAACAAAATAACCTTTGCTGTTTCCAAAAAAATAAATCTTGTAGAATGAACGAACCTTTTTTGCGATGAAAAATTGGTCTTAAAATTCCATCCCTACTCAGGTATATATATACGGTAACGTTTTCCTAATTTTCTGTAAAATATTAGTGGGCCTAAATTCCCGCTATACCGTTTTCTACTTGAAGCAGCCAAGCAGTCGAGAATGACGAACGTTAGATACTCCAAACTTAATCAAAAATATCAGTCCCGATATATCACAATGCCAAGATTTTCCAAAATGAAATGCCAGTCTGATAAGCAAGTAAGCAATTAAAAAGGCATATACTGTATAACGTTGCTTATAGTAAAAAAAATAAGTAAACACATAAAAAAGAATAATGTCTGTTCAAATGAATCTTCCGTTTTTGGTTCTTGTTTAATAGTTTTATTGTATAATTCATTTTTTCACATCACCCAAAATGTAATATATTAACTTGACCTGCGGGTGTGAATACAGCGGATGTTGTTGACAGATAGATTGATAAGACCAGTGTGATCACCGAAATGTCATCATGTCCACAGGTGCTGTGTATCAGAGGATGTTGACAGGATTATATCCGCTCAAGGATAATATCAACAAGGTGATTGCCGAAATGTCACCATGCTCACAGTTGTTATGTTGAAAACAGCTGCATCCGGTCGAAGATATCGGAAAATCACCTGAACAGTGGGCGTCGTTGAATTTGGTGATAGTAGCAGATGCGTACGCCCACAGAACCGGGCTTGGGCAAGTAGCCAATGGGAAGCTGACAACATAACCAATGGAAAGCAAAGAAGTGAGATGTGGGCATAACCATGGTTAATGAAAAAGAGGAATTGCTGCAGGGTACGTGAGAGTTGTAGACTATGTAAGTTCCCGAATTTCGGTTAAAGTTAGTTGTTCACTGGCTTGTCCGTCTCCCGACAGCTCCTCTGTGTGCACGAACTCTCTGCGATTGCTTTCTGCTCCACACAAGTATCATCACTGAAAATAAAATATATAATCTTATATCTTTATATACATACGTGTTCTTCGTTGCTAATAACGACACAGTATTCTATACAACTCTTCTGCTATAACATTTAACTACATTTTTTTATAAACTTGTTATGCATGAGTTATAAAATTTGCATTACCTTCGTAACAGAAATATTAATTCAGTTTTCACATGACTAAGACCAGCTTGGCTGTATAGACATTTGAATATTCTTGGTTAAATATTTTGATAAATATAGTTAGCCCAATGTATGGTACAACACCTTGCATGGTCTAAACTTTCATAAGCTAAAATTGCGGACCATTTCTAGTGAGTTCGAACATGAATGATCGCCCTGTTACATATCCATACATGGTACGTGAAACGGGCATAGAATGTTCATAACGCACATAGGAATCCCGAAACACAAAAAAACACTTACGACTTCTTAGTCCAGTTACAAAACTTTTTTATTACCTTTGAGTTTAAAGGTTTTTCGACATAAGGAGAGAGATACCATCTCTCTAAGCTGACTTTTCCATCTGCCACCCCACAACACGTGCGGCGCCCGTAACGCACAAAGTCCTCTCGCCTCGACCAGGTCTCAATCTCAACTCACTGATTTTTCTCAAATCTCAGCCCACTCATCCGGTACGTGACGTCACTCACATCCCTGGTCACATCCCCTATCTGAGATTTTTATTGTGACATCAGTGAATGACGCATCCTACCTGCACGCGCGTGAACATCTGTGCTCATGTTGCACCTAACTAACCCATGCGCTAAGCGAAAGGTTCTCAGCCTAACTAAACCGAAAGGCAAGATATATAAAACGAAATCCCTCGGCCATTATATTACAGCCCCATACTTATAGTCTTGTGCTACAACAATTCAAATCGTTGTAAATATCTACCGAAAAGTACATTTTTTATGCTCCAGTGTGAAATTAAGATTTACTTTTGACACCGCCTCATACTTATTTACACATTCTGACATTACACGACAGCGTATTCTGTGATTAGAATTTAGATAAACATCACTCAATAGATCAGATTTCTAATTGCGCCCCTACAGGTCATTTGAATCAACCCTACGTTTTAAATTACTTCGCTAATTACCACACAACGTCATTGAGCATATTTCTGTCCATCAGCTTCTTTCATATTCTATAGTTAAAAAATATTTCATCAGCAGTAAATTCTTAGATATATTTTTTAAATTACGTCAATTTTTCTCGTTCTTTTTCTTCTATATATTAAAAAAAATAACTCACGTGCAACGGACCATGATCCATGTGTGTCAGCTAATCTAAAAAAAAAAGAAAAAATGAAAAAATAACATGTTTTATTGTTTCCGCCCACTAACTTCTTTTATATTCTATAGTTAAAAAATATTTCATCTGCAGTAAATTTTTAGATATATATTTTAAACTACATCTATTTTATTTGTATTGTATTTGATTAAGAAAATTGTGCGAACAATCTATTACATAAGAAATATATCTCTGGTTAAAGAAGTAATATTAAAAAAAAACTATTTACCATCATTAGAAATTATATTTCTTATGCTTAAAGTTTAAAATTTATTGCCTCTCATTTTTCTTTCAAGTAATGTAATTAAACCTAATTTCTAAAATTGCACTCTGTAACTGTAATATATTACTATTTTTATTAGTTCTGTCACTCTTCTTGTAAGATTTCCAATCTCATTATTACACTCTGATTTTCATAAATTGACACTGGACTGCAGACCTGAGTACAATATTCTACATAAGGTCTTATTAGAGTTTTATATACTTTGGAAGAAATCATATTTCAAACAATCTAGCCCATCATTCAATTTGACTTTAATGCTGTAAAATATGATTGTCAAATTTAAGTGTATTATCAAAGCAAACCCTTAGATTGCATTCCTGATTTACTTTTGGAATTTCTTGTTGCTTATTTCATATTCGACGTGAATTTATTTATAAACTAATAGGTAGCACTTAAAAACTGTCCCTATTTAATTCTAATTCCAAAATATTTTCCCATTGTGACAATTTATTCAGGTCCACTTTTGATAATTGTCTAAGAAGTATTGTCAGCGTATAGTTCTCTTTTTAATGTTATATCATTAGAGAAGCCCATAAAGCCAGAGACCTAATCAGAGAAATTTCATTAATCAGAAAAGAAAAAAATTCGGTCGAAATGGATTTTTCGAATGAAGTGAAAATCGAGATTGCGTTGTTTTTTTGTTTTTTTTTTATTCAGAGGGAAATATGAACGTATATTATTATTCTGCAGGAGGCAGTTAGAAATATAGGAGATTTTTTTTTTTTAGAAAAGGAATTTGAAGGGAATTATTACTTTGATTGTCCATAACTGACAAATCGAAACCGCCGATAGATTTGACCCTGAAAACCAGAGTCTGTCCATCATCAAAGGCGTTTGAGTACAGATTACTGGATTTTGAATAACATATTTTAAAATTTGAATGTGAATTTTTTTCTTTAAAACGTTTACTGATACAATAACACGTCAGCGTAAAATTAGTAGTTATTCTAAATTCGGAGAAAACCACCCTTTTTGGGAAAGAGTAGGAGTGAATTATATAATGAAAGCGCACCAAGCCGAAAAGGCAGAATTAACTATTGAAATCCAAATTAGTAGAAAAGTGATATTGGCAATAACTTCGCCAACAAACCACTCAGATGAGTGATATCCATTAAATGAGTGGGTTCGTCCCTTGCCAGTGAGAGAACGTTATTCGGCGTGCAGTTTCTTCGAAACTTTGAGTTTTTTTTTACCAAGTAACTGACTGCGTTGGCAATATAAATCGAAGGAAGCCTCACATAATATGACACTTGAAATAATATGAAATGATACTAAGGGATGAATAAAGTAATTATAACCGCCATTTGAAATTGACTTCCACCAGACAATAAAAACTGAGGATTGAAAAGCCTAAAAGAATTGCTGACTGTTAGTTTAGGGGCTGGGTCCCGGCCTAGAATTTTTTTTCTTTTGGAATAGATGAATTCATGTACGATTTTAAAGACATTCTTTTTACAAAATGTTATTTTGCAAGCCGTGTTTTGTTCTCTGTTGATTGGCGTTGAGTTCTGTTTTTGTTCTCTCAATGGTACCGTCTCATCTGCGTACTCATCGACAGGCGACTTCGATTGATCTGTTGTCTGGATCAAAAACCTGGGCAGATAGCGGATTATTCAAGTCAACCGAAGAGGAACGGTTTGTGGATTGGAAACGTGTTTGGTGAGGGCGGGTTTACCGTTTAAGATATTTTATGCATATTAAAAGCAAGAGCCTCCCCCCGGAACAGATCACAGAAGAACATGGGCAATATTCTGATTCAAAATAATTATTACCAACTTTTACTTTCATATCTCTATCTGTCAAAGAAAAAGTTGCAATATTTACTTTGTTTTAAGGCTTATAAACATAAATATACATAAAAACGTCTGTTTTAACCCAGCCTCATCGTGTAATGGTTAAAGCGCTGGACTGCGGAATCGTAGTAAGCGAGTTTGAACTCCAGTTACGCTATACAACCATATATATGTCATATCTAATGCAAAAAAGAAAAACCTACAAAATACTCAATAACAATACCTATTAAACAAAAAACAATAATACCAGAAGAATCATACTACATACAAACTAAATAACCAAAAATCTCAATAATACATTACTCGTCTCGGATAGCACATAAAAACAACTCATCAAAAACTATTAATTATATGATAAACACAAAAGTTAATAAAAATGAAAATTCCACTCTGGAAGCAGGAGATTTCTTAATCAGATGTGCAATCTGTAATAAATCATATATTGGAGAAACACCAAGACCTCTAAAACAGAGGATTTATGGACACAAACAGGCTCTTAAAAAACGACGCTAGCTATGCCCTAGTCCTACACAAAACGCAAATAAAAATATAATTTTGATCTAAAGGGAGCAAAAATTATAAAATATATGCCCAATAAAAAAGAAACGATTAACCATAGAATCACCAGTTATTTTTCTAAGCGAAACAATAGGACAAATATCTGGAAAATGTCATTTATCTCCAATTCAGGCTCATTTGATTATCTCAGAACATAACATAAACAAGCATTTACGTTAAATAAAACACAAACGCTACATTGTTACCGATAACATATGATAAAAACAAACATTCTTTTTTATGCTTACAGTTGAAAATGCTAGGTAACATTTCGAAACATATTCGGTAAAAAATAAACAACATTTAACAATTCTTTCCAGTTTATCATTAATACTACACATCGGGAAATTTAGGTTCAACCCCAGTCGTTTTCTTGTCTCATTGTTTAACGTCAGCATTATAGAATAGTATCTATCTAAATGGGAGCCCTCGACTACTCTCTGCCTATTTAGATATATATATATATATATATATATATATATATATATATATATATATATATATATATTACTCAATATATGCACAGATATGTCATGCATTGTTGAATATTTATATTTTATTTAGAAAGACATGGACTTGTTTTCATACCTTTTTTTCTGCCAAATTTTATTTTTCTATGTGTATGAGTCCTCAGGATAACGTCACTTATATTTTCACCCCATCTTGCTCACTTGGATGATTTTTGAGAGACAAAGGCAAACATAATTTTATTGCCCATTTACAATTTAACAGAACTAATGCTATATTAAGCAATTTAACAGAACTAATGCTATATTAAGCAATTTAACAGAACTAATGCTATATTAAGCATTTAAAACACTTATACCTTATTCCGGCTTATTTCAAGTTTCTCTAGTAAAACCTTAATTTTAAAAAAAATGCTATAAGAGCTCGCGTTTTTTAAATCATGTGAGTTAATATCGCCCAAAAAGTTTCTTAAGGAGGTAACATGAGTGGCGTGGCGCATTACGCTAAATGGGTGAGATTTAGTTTTGATTATGTTGCTGGGAAGACTTCCTCGCACTGTGTTAGAAATGTTATGGCTGGAATAAATAATAAATGAAACAAGCAAACAACTAAATTAATAACGGGAGTTTGAGTTAAACCAGACGTCGATTTTTAGGCATCGTTTTTGGTAATGAAGACTATTTTGCAAAATATGCTATGGCATGAGGATTAGCTTTTGTATGTGCATCGTGTACGTTAACGATTAGCTTTTGTATGTGTATCTTGTACGTAAACTATGAAGTTTTTATGTGTATCTTCTACGTAAACTATAAACTTTTGTATGTGTATCTTGTACGTAAATTATGAAGTTTTTTATGTGTATCTTGTACGTAAACCATAAACTTTTGTATGTGTATCTTGTACGTAAACTATGAAGTTTTTTATGTGTATCTTGTACGTAAACTATAAACTTTTGTATGTGTATCTTGTAAGTAAACTATGAAGTTTTTTATGTGTATCTTGTAAATTAACTATGAATTTTTTTATGTGTATCTTCTACGTAAACTATAAACTATTGTATGTGTACCGTGTACGTAAACGATTTTAGTATTCTTTATATACTCATATTTGCGTATCCGTACTAAAAATTTACGTTCATATTCAGAATGATTCCCTAAGGAAAGTTATGAACCTACCGATTCCACCCCTTGCAATTGGTTGAATAATTTGTTTTACAGTTATTCCACCATATTGGCTTCGGCATCAAATAACCCATGAATGTTGATACGACATGAAAAATGAATCCAAACGAAACCAGACCAAAAATTCCTTAGATTATAAAACATTTACCGCTGTTAAATAACTAACCGATATTCTTGGTTTGTATGTCTATTGAGACTGACTGGCATTGGGGATATTGAAAATTTACACTCTGAAGATTTTGGTGGAAAAATATCCAAATGCTATATATCTGAAAACCATGACACACGTGATTTTTTTTTTTTTTTTACTTTCAGATTTGGCAACGCACGTCTATTATTGAACCTTACGAATTTAGATTTGATAACATACGTTTTTTTATTGAACGTTACGAGTTAATAATGACAGACTGATAGATCAACTAACAACTTACTTCCTTGAAATATTTCAGTTTACGTAATGTTCTTTTTGCCACGTGTTAATTAACTTGCACAAGTAAGGTAGGCAACCCTATTAGGACCTACATTGCGTGTTTAGCGTGCTATTTCTGTACTGCAGTTGCTACGATAAGAAATAGTTAAGTGTCTTGTAGTTAGAGAAAAGTGTGATGGATAACTGCTAAGTTGGGTGAGGGTTTTCTAAAGTGTCTTTTCTGCAAGAGTTAGTGGATTTCTCATTCGTTCTTTTGTGTACCGAGTAGTAAGTAGGTTCCCGACATATCTTTTGATGAAAGTTATTTCTCTTGACACGTTATTTCTAACTGGCAAAAAATCCAAGTAATTTCAGTTTTTCGTTTATCAGTTGTCCGTTGATAATCAATCGTACTATAATTTATTTTGTGAAGGAAGAGACAGAGAGAGAGAGAGAGAGAGGGGGATGGAGATATAAAGACAGTAATATAGATATTTCTCATGATTCGGTTTTTATACCGAAAAGTTTCTTCGATCACAGAGATAAAATCTTTCTGATTGTCCGGTTTGATAGTCGGACAGTCTCGAAGACATTGACACACTCAAAGCCGGTTGCCTACCCTCTCTGATGGCCGAATACATTCTGAACGTCGAATACTCTTTGGGATCCTATCCGACAGTTATCTCATATATTACATAAAAGGCTTCCCCTAAATTTTCAGACTGTTCACCATAAACTTCAAAAAATGGTTGCTATGTTGTCGGTATTTTTCTAAATTTTTTTGTCTACGTATGGTGGATTACCGGTAATTTAGTTTCTTTGTTTAAATCAAGCAGTGTTATCTACTCTTTGTGGGTAGTTGTGAGTCCACAGTAGATTTATTGAAGAATGTTTGACGTTGCCAATCATCTATTAGGAGAACTCGGTCTTTGTGATTTTCTTCAATTTTATATCATCTTTATTTTCGGTAAGGTAGCAAAATAGACACAAGATTATCGCTGAGAGAATGTTTCATATTTCCTGCCCTCTTATGAATTTTATACTAATCATTTAATTTCCTCTTAAAGTAAAGATATCAGGATTGTTTTTACTTTGACAAGCAGGCATATATTATTAGGTATTATTCATAACCAAACTCTGCAGCAAGGAAAATGCAACTACCCCTCTGGATAATATTTCTGTCAATTAAATGAAATTGGCATAAATCTATATAATGGGAGTTCATATATTCAGATATAGATGGGTTTACTATCGTGGTATAAGCGACTGCAAGTTATACTCACATACCAATTGCAACTGAATAGTGAGTTCAGTCCTCACTGGATGACATATGTTTGTGGCTTCGTGCCAATTTGAGCAATATCTTTTAAGCCAAGGTGCTCGTGGTTTAATCGTTACTAGGAATGAACACAGTTACCTGAGCTCATGTTCTGAACGAGATTGTTTACATTTACTTACTGATAATAGCCTTGTGAAAAAAAAAATCTATTCCCCTCTAACCTATGGGTAAGTAGAAGGGCAGAATAAAATCTTTAAATGTAGCATGACAATTGGTCTAAAGAAGGAAAACTCTTAATTCAAACATGTTAAACTACACTTAAAAATTGACCTTGTGTCACATCTTGTTCGAGATGAGTGGTCGGAAAAATTCATCAATACACACATATTCATACCATATTTTATAATCATACCACATTCATGAACAGCGCTGAACTTGCCTTAAAGCTAAATAAGATATATCTTATGGCCACAGACTCAGAGGACCTCATGTTTTTATTTCATCATTATTTTTTATGAATTCTTTATTATTAAAGCTAATACAAAAAAAAATTGAGAAATATCTCAAATTTCATAGCTTACGGCCACAGCAAATGAAACCGCTTATCATAAACATTTCTTTCAAATTATCATATATCTGTCACTGTAAAGCTCTCTCTCATACGTTTCTGCGTCTAGTTCTCGTGGGGGTAGTTGCCAACGCACTGGTCAGCGACGCCATTGTAAGTGAGTTCGATCTTCAGTCTATTCCGTTCACTTTCTTACTCATACTCTTGCAAAGTTATGAGACCCTTATATTTTCACTAATTCGTTGAATAGTACCAGTACTGTTCAACTAGGATTGCTTTGGTAGTAAATAATCCACGAAGGGTTATGTGTCATTAAAAAAAGAAAAGAAACTTAAACCTAAAAAATCAATATAATATAATCTCCTGACTTGTTTTTTTTTTTTGTTTTTTTTCTCATCTGGACTTATCCCTTTTTTTTTTGTCGGGTAGGAAAATTCACAACTTCTCATAAGCAGCGTCTGTAAGGTTTTGGCATCAGAAAATCTGGGGTTTCCATTGAAACTACGCTTACGTCAAAGACGTTAAACGTCAAATAGATTGAACAATGAAGGAGAATGAGAGAAAGACATACACAACGAGAAAGAAAGAGAGAGAGAGAGAGAGGAGGGAGAGAGAGAGAACTATGTGGGGAAAAGGGTCATAAGGCTAACTGGTTGGCAAATTAGCGCATTTCACCAACGGGAACGAGTTCCTGCTGAAGACTTCCAGACGCTTCTTGTCTTAAGAATTTGGTCGTATTTGGAGCAGAGGAGACATGCCGGCGTCAGTCTGCTATTAGCCAGTTCTTCCTGCTGTTGAAATTGTAGATTTTTTTTTTTATCTGGTGATTTTCTTTCTTCTATTCTTTTTTGCTCTTTCGAGGGATTATTTCGATGAGGTCATTATGTATCTAAACCTGATATTTCTTCTCCACTTGAAGGAAAAAAAGGTGCGTTTCAGCTGATAACTCAGGTGTCGGTTGCGCCATAGTAAAGTTTTGGCAAGATTTATCAAGCAAGTAATGCCTCAGTGATCAAATATTTGGCTCTGAGGCGGATTTCTAGATTGGGATGTAATCTGCCATATCAGTAGAGATAGACAGTAAGAAGTTTGCGTTGTTAAATTTTTGCTACTTGATCGTTTCTCTCTCTCTCTCTCTCTCTCTCTATATATATATATATATATATATATATATATATATATATATATATATAAGGGGGGGATCCCGGTGGTTAAGTGGCTAACATGCTCTTAACTTCCATTGATTCATATCTATCTCTCGTGTTAGTCATTATTGCCTATCGATTAATACTAACCTACCAAACCACACACACACACACACACACACACACACACGCACACACACACACACACACACACACACACACACATATATATATATATATATTGATAAACATATCTATTTGTCCGTCTTGTTGGATTAATTGATTTACAATCCTTCGATGCAAATCATTCTACCTAGCTAACGAGCAAACTACTAACCGATAAACTAGGGTGGACTAGTAAGTTCATAGGCTGTAAGAGACATATGAATCAATTGGGTTCAAAGCACGACAACAACATATGGAAAAAAAAGTGAATGAACCGTAAGGGCGGTTATGTTGTTCACAATGCATGATATTATCTAAGCCAGCCAATAAAATTTTCGGCCGAGCCTCGTATATAGTTCATATCCGACTTCTGATAGGATTTTCTTCTGACAATATCTATACGAAGGTAAATCGAATATCTCCAGTAATGAGCCTTTGGAATTTCGTCTAGCAAATAAGAATACTTTTCAAAATAGAGGAAAATCCTTGTTCAATATTTTGGATATAAATATTTTTTACATTCCCTCCAATCCGTCTTTCATTTAGCATATTATTTTTATTTATTCATTAGAGTTTTTTTTACATCAGCGTTAGCTGATGGGCTTTCACTGGAGCTTCAGTGACAGCAAGTCTCCTCAAGTCTCCGGGACTCTTCTCAGTATTCTGATAGTTCTCAATAATGTAGTAGTTTGGATGGTCTTCACTCGTCCGCCAACTTCCAAGTCCTGCAGTCCCTTTAGTAATCCTTTAGTTATTGTTCCAAACGCACCAATTACAATTGGTGTAATATCACCTTCATGTTCCATAGTTTTTTCAATTCCTTAGGAGGGTCGAGGTATTTATCCTTCTTTTCATATTCTTTCAGTTTTATTCTGTTGTCAGCTCGGACAGTAAAGTCGACAATTTTGCAAATTCTCTTTTTTTGTTGGTGATTATGGATGCACTACTTGGACGCTAACAAAACGGCTGGAGAAGAAGCTAGACGGCAATTACACAATAATGTTGCAAGCAATATTGAACAAGTCCTGGCGGCAACACCCCACAAGGCACCAACTATACGGCCGACTGCCTCCCATCACAAAAACTATCCAAGTTAGACGACCCACACATGCAGGACACTGCTGGAGAAGCAGGGACGAGCTCATAAGTGATGTACTTCTATGGACCCCACATATGGCCGGGCAAAAGCAGGACGACCAACTCAAACATACATACAGCAGCTGAATGAGGATACGGGATGTAACCCTGAAGAACTGCCAGAGGCGATAAACGATATGGAGAAGTGGCGAGAGAGGGTCAGGGATATTCGTGCTTGCGGCACGACATGCTGATGATTATTATTAGGTCTGCTCTTCTGGCCGAGATGATGTGATCTGTGTGTATGTTAAAGTCCCATAAGAGTTTATGTGCGTTAATTTCTAGGATAGGAGCTGGATTGTGCATATACCATTTGTTTGTATAGTCAAATTTAAATTTCTTGCACGTCTCCCAGTGAATCACCTTGCCGACCCAGTCGTGTCTAGTCTTGTATTCCTTCGGCGGTAATTTGCTGCATTCGTTTATTATGTGATTGATGGTTTCCTCTCTGTCACTGCATAGCCTACAATTGCTATTTTGTTGGGTCTTATCTATTCTCGCTTTGATATGATTGGTTCTTATGGCGTTGTTTTATTATTATGATTATTATTATTATTCCTTTCCGAGTTTTACCCACAAGCGTTAGCCGACGGTTTCTCTTTGGAGTTAGACTGACATCCTGTCTCTTAATGTCTCCAGGACTCTCCTCAGTATTCTGGTCGATCTCAATAAATCTGTAGTTTAGAAGATCCACACCCGTCCTGTTTTTTCTAAGTCCTCCAGTCCTTCTACCAGTTCTTTTGGTGACATTTATTATTATTATTATTATTTACTTCTTTAGAGTTTTTCACATCCGTGTTAGCTGATAGTTTTCCACTGGAGTTTGAGTGACAGCAAGTCTCCACAAGTTTCCAAAGCTGTCATTTGGATAGTTTCTACCCGTCCGTCAACTTCTAAGTCCTCCAGGCCTTTTATTAATCCTTTAGTTATTGTGCCTAACGCACCAATCACAAACGGCACAATCGTTACTTTCATGTTCCACAGCTTTTTCAATTCTCTTGCAAGGTTCAAGCACTTATCATTCTTTTCACTTTCCTTCAGATTTATTCTAGTATATTACTCCTGTGACGATGGTCTTTCACTGGAGTCTTAGTGATAAATTGTCATTTCTAGTCTCCTGGACTCTGCTCAGTATTCTGGCCGACCTTAATACTGTCGTCTGAATGGTCTCAGCTCATTCTCCAGTATTATTATTATTATTATTATTGTTATTATTAGATTTTTTCACATCAGCGTAAACTGATGGTTTTTCACTGGAGTCTGAGTGACAGCAAGTCTCCTTAAGTCTCCAGGACTCGTCTCAGGATTCTGGCTGTTCTCAGCAATGCTGTCGTTTGGATAGTCTCTGACCGTCCGCCAACATTCAAGTCCTTCACGCCTTTTAATAATCCTTTAGTTATTGTGCCTAAAGAACCAATCACAATTGGCACAATCGTTACTTTCATGTTCCACAGCTTTTTCAATTCTCTAGCAAGGTCGAGGTACTTATCTCTCTTTTCACTTTCCTTCAGATTTCATCTCTGGTTCGCTAGGACAGCAAAGTCAATAATTTTGCAAATTCTCTTTTTTTCTTGATCATTATATGGTTTGGTCTTCTGGCCGGGTTTAGGTGATCCGTTAATATGTTAAAGTCCCATAGGAGTTTATGCGTGTAATTTTCTTGGACAGGTGCTGGGTTGTGCATATACCATTTGTTTGTATGGTCAAATTTAGATTTTTTGCACATTTCCCAGTGGATCACTTTGCCGACCCAGTCATGTCTCTCCTTATACTCCTACTGTGCTAATTTTCTGCATTCTCTTATTTTTTTGCTAATTTGCTGCATTCGCTTCTTCTTTTTCTTTTTCTTCTTCTTCTTCTTCTTCTTCTTCTTCTTCTTCTTCTTCTTCTTCTTCTTCTTCTTCTTCTTATTATTATTATTATTATTATTATTATTATTATTATTATTATTATTATTATTATTCATTCGACATATCAAATGATTCGAGCTGTCTTATTGCCTTATATAAACTTGCTGGTCAAAGTCCATGTATCTGCCTAGTCATTCTTTTTAGAATGTAAATGATGTACGTCTTTAAATAAAAAAGGTGACGATCAGGCATATTTTCAATCTATTGCTATTACGCAGCTTTTTTTTGTGAATTAAGCTAGAATAAAGCTGGCGTTTCTCTTCATACATAGTAAGTGATCAAGCGTTTATTGTCGTAGGAGATGCCCATACCATGTCAATGTATTTTTGTTCGGTGTCAGTTGCGTTCTAAATAAATTAAGAAACTACTTTTCTCATAGCATTGGCCACTATTTTTGTGTCTAATGATCTCTTGTTCACTTTCTTTTTGTTTGTGTTCTCTATATAGCAAATGAGCTATCTATCTGCTCATAAGTATTGATACTTCTATTAAACCTAAACAAAGAAACACAGAGAGAGAGAGAGAGAGAGAGAGAGGAACTATACGATGCATTCGTATAAGCTATGCAGAATCCCAGTTAACATCTTATACGGATAACTTCATACATTATATCATCATCATCATCCTTAAATCGTGTTGATGAAGTTCCCTAACTTATTTTCTCTCTCTCTCTCTCTCTCTCTATCTATCTATCTATCTCTATCTCTCTATCTCTCTCTCTCTCTCTCTCTCTTACACACACAGTCACTATCCATCTTTATCTTTCAATACTCATAATAGGTTCTATAGACTAAATCCAGTGTCTTTAAAGAGCTTTAAAAAACTAATGAACAGAATTCGGCTGACATCCAATCAAAATATATATACAAGAACAAAATGAAGGGAAATATATACATATCATTGTTGCTAGATAGACTAATGGCCTACGAAGAGCAGACAAGGTTCAATATACAGATACACATATACAATGAATATATATATATATATATATATATATATATATATATATATATATAGTTGGTTGGTTGGTTGGTTGAGTTTTATGGCATATCAAATACTGTAGATTATTTAACACTAAATCCATTTTATACAAATAATCAGTTCTATTTCAAACAATTCAGTTTAGCATAAGTACACAATTTAATTGTCAAAAATATTTCTATTTCAAGCTATTCATTTTAGCCAAACAATTCTAATCCAAACAATGCAGTTTAGTATAAGTAAATATTTTCTTTACACCCAGTTAAAAGTCAAAACAGTTCTATATTAAACAATTCAGTTTAGAATAAGTACGCAGTTTAAATGCAAGTACACAGTTGAATTGTCAAAAACATTTCTATTTCAATCTATTCGGTTTAGTCAAAAGGTTCTAAGTCAAACAATTTAGTTTAGCATAAGTATGCAGTTTAACCCATTGATAAGCCCCTATCAAGTACTACCAATCTGGGTCAGAGTTGACCTGGGAACAATGGCAAGGAAACCCCAGCATCACCGGAACCTCACCATCAGATTGTTTAGTGTCAGAATCAGGACACTCCTCGGAGGTTCTTATCCCACTGCAGACGTGCACTCGGTGTATTCTAAAGCCCCAGCCTACTGGACAATATATATATATATATATATATATATATATATATATATATATATATAATCTGAAAACAGTAAATCACTTCTCGAAAAAGAAAAAGAAAAAAAAAACGAAAGATTTATTATGCCGTTATTGTTTTTAAACATGAACATTCAGCGAGCTTATTTAAAGGATAGAATAATAATATTTACTTACAAGATTTCATCGAAAAGAATCTTCACACAAACTTAGTTTGAAATGGATTTTGATACACGGATTTTATCATCTTAGTAAAAATCATCAGATTCGAAACCACAAACTATCTAATTTAAAGCAAATTGAAAATAAAATCATGTATATCCTTTTCTCAAAGCGGATCAGACAATTTATACAAAAAGAGTCTCAATAAATACAACACAAACTACGACAACAACAAAAAGCTCAAGTAGAATCTTAAGATGACATTGATAATGAAGCTAGATCACGAGCGACTAATTTTAAAAAAAAAGTGGAGGAATTTTAAATTCCACAAAAACTGATACCGAATAACATTGAAAGATCATTAAGTCGACGTTATTAATAAACTAATTTGTAAACTATTGAACCCAGCACAAACATAAATAAGTCAAATCAGTCAAATCATTTTGCAAGTTTTTTGTACGATATTAAGAAGTGCTTTATACATTGATTAATATCACATGTCTACGGAATTTTTCGCGTGGTTTAAGAATATTTGAACGCATGGAGGTTAATCTTGTATTAGATATGATGTGAGGGAATTCTAACCTTATATTACTGAAAATACTGCAAATGAAGTATTAGTACAAGCAAAGTTTTATATGTATATTTAAAAAAAAAAAACAAAAAAAAAACTTTCGTATCATCAAACATTACCCGAGAACGCTGTGATATTGCAACCATGATATACGGATAAAAAAAACAAGAAGAATTAATAAGGATGCGCAATTTAGTTCATTTGACAGGGCCGAAATGTAAGTGAGTGGGTTTGTCTCCTAATGTATAATATTAATTCTATTACAGACCAATGATATCACGGTCTTTACTGGGATGATGGCCTTTAATATAACAGAACACTAAGAAATGAAGATATAATACGTACCAAAGACTACATTAGCGGTTTAAAATGTCTCCTTTTGGATTAGAAGACTTAACTAATTTCAATATTATTGCATTTTTAGATATTATCTAAAATCTGAATTTTAACATTGATTCTGTACAAAAATATTAATAAAAAAGACTTGTTTTATTAAAGCAGAATCAAATCATCCCTTGCAGGTGTTTAAAAAACCCACCAACATTAGATTAACAAGATTATCACGCAATGATTCTAATATTAACATTTTCAACAAGGAACGTTAATCTAAGCGTGTTCTCAAAGCCTATTTTTTATACAAAGTGAAACAACTCTGGTGACAGGAAAATGGCAAAAAATAGATCGAGAAATATTTTTATGGTTTGAGCAAAGATTTTAATATGGCAATAAAAAACAATTCGGGAAATGAATTAAGAATGTTAAAGACACATTTTTCAAGCACTAAAAAAACTATATAAACTATTCAACAAAATTACGCTTAAGCTGAGTTTCAGCTGAATGGTAAATTTTGCAATAAAGATCAACAATACTAACTTGAGTAAATGGATAATAAATCAAAAAATGATGATTTCCCATGCAACTGTTATACACAAGTTGAGAGCACTCTTGATAGTAAATACACAAATGAATATATATTATTCAAGCCTTGTTATATACTAAGCTTCTTGCTTTGATGTGGCACAAGGCTGCATGAATGGGGCACTTCTAGATGAACAATATAAAACGTATAATTGCGATAGATTCATTCTATTTCAAAACTAAGTTTTACTATCAGTAAAAAAAAAAAAATTAATTCCGCATGTATTTGTAGTAAAAATGTTGATGATATTTAAAACAGATATGGCGTACACATAATCCTGAAAAGAAATTTTCTTATATGACCTTTGGCATCGATAGTCAATTATAAATATGGTCAAAGGATGAAATGCCGACTTTTGCTACATATTCTGAGTCTTAAAAATTGTTGAATCAAAGAATATAAAAATTGGCTCAAAAGTAAATGAGTACTCAATTGTCAACTGCATATGTTTTTCTAGTATTTATTTTTCTTCCTGCAGAGATTACACACACACACACACACACACACACACACACACACACATATATATATATATATATATATATATATATATAATCCATGGAAAATATTATGCGACATTGGGTTTCATGGAGTTTTTTGCAAAAAATATTTCATGGATTAAATATATATATATATCTTTATATATATATATATATATATATATATATATATATATATATATATATATATATATATATATTACTATTTTATAATTGCTCTGTCCTAGATATTGAGCACTCTCCACATTATATTGCACTTGGTTCGTCACATACCGACTAAGTGATTTAGTGACAAACAACACAGTTATGATATATATATATATATATATATATATATATATATATATTCTTAAATCTGTATGATAAAATGCCAATGGAAATGAATGGGGATAGAATGATACTTAGTTGGCTGTCTATCAAATAAACATGTTCATCTTTGTCAATTAGATTCGTAATTCCGACCTCCATCTATATTAATACAACATCCATTTGAGCCAATAGCAAAGATATTTCCCCTCAATCACGGGCTATCGACTTCGTCAACTATCGAGATTCATGTTAGATTGCTGATTATCAGAAATATCTGTGCCACTTTCCTTTGTGTCCTTATGTCATAATGCATTAAGCCCAATTGTATGAATTTCTACCTTTCTGCTATAGTGACCGGCTCTATGCCGACATTTTTATAGACAACAATATTATTGCAAATTTTGTTTCTAGCAAAATAGATTCAGCCCAATCGATTTGGTTTAAAATACAGATTTTATCCTCTGTAGAAGACTACGTACGCCAAAAGAGGGAGTGTCTGACTTAGGACAATACTCTGCATTTGATAGTATGGATCCTGTTTTTGAAATACGGTGAGTGTGAGAAAACTTCATTGTCATTACTCCTATTTCCACTGTGACTTAGAGTGGCAGCACTTGTTAAGGACTTAGTCATAGGTCAAATATCTCTGTTTGAAAACTATTTATTTTCGATGGGGCCATGTTTAAAAAATCTATAAAATCAAGTTCACGAAAAATGAAAGTTAAGGAACGTTATTACCTAATATCATAGCATGAAATAACCTTAGCCAGGTGATATGAAGTTAAAATCAATCATTCATTTCAATATTTCACATTATTCAGCGTTCCTAATTGTCATTTTGTACATCTTTAATTGGTCATGTATTCTGTTTTTATATTACTTCTTTTACACTTGACTTCTCAACTTTGATTTTGAATAACACTCTCTATGACATTCATTTCCTGATTGGATTCTCTTTTTTCCTACATATCCTTCATAGGAAGAAGACTGAGTGTAAAGATAATGATACGATAAAATAAAACAAAAGTAATTCTATTCTCGGTAACTCATTTATCACTGAAGATTCTATATGTTTTAAAGTTCAGAATGCGCTAACTTAATGATAAGAACACAGGTGAGAATGTTCTTTTTGAACCACATAAATCGTATTCGAGGAGGTGCCCGTGGTGTAATGATTATCGTCGTAGGAAATGCACACGACGACACGAGTTCAAATCCTGGACCAGGCTAATTCCATTTCACATAGCACTAATATCCTTGGGAAAGGTATGAATGAAATTATTATCCCTCCAGCTATGGGTAAATAGCAGGGCAGACTAGGTTCTACAGCCTTGCTGAGGCAACTAGTCTAGGAGAAGGAAAACTCTGAATTCAAACCTGTTAAACTCTGCTGAAAAATTGACCTTGCGTCATATCCTGCCCGAGCGGAGGGGTTGGGTAAATATGCATAAATCGTATTCGATAGGGCCGTGGGCAAAAAAAAAAAAAAAAAGTCTTAGAGAAAAAACTGTACAATAAATGTAAATATCTACGTTGAACACGATTCCCCAACATCTAGACTTAAAACAACCTTAGAGGAATTGACATGATGTTAATCAACCAATCAATCAATCAATCATTCACACATTCGAAATAATTTCATTGATAAATACCATTGTCAACTGTATATGTACTAGTAGTAGGGTATACGAGGTGCATACAATAAGTTTCCAGACTTTTCTCGTATGGGCACTTTTATTGATAGTACACACATGAAACTCTAGTCCCCTTCGAAGTTATCTCCTCCAGCTGCAATGCACTTGTTGTACCGTTCCAACAACTTCTAGAAGGCCCCCATGGAAGTCCTTTTATGTGAGCGTGTCAATGACCTTCGTCACAACCTCTTTCATCTCCTCATTTGTCTCATGACGACAGCCTCTTCCGATGGAAACTCTCCTGAACTCCCTTAAAATCTCAACATAGTAACCCTTACCCTAACCCGAACCCTTTGGCCAATCAACTCAGGTCTATTGACTTCCTTATTCCTCCCACACCTCTCATCATCCCTCACAGACTCCTTGCCTTCCTTGAATCTCACTCAAAAACTGATGCTCGATTCATGAAAGATGGTCGAAAAGCAATTTTAAGCATTCCATACGTTTTTGTGACATTTTTTCTAAGTTTAAAACACAATATTATTGCCTATCGTTCTTCTAAAATGTCAGATTGCATTTTTGAAATTCACCAACTGTGACAATCAGGCTTAAGTAGGGTGTATTTCAATTCCTGCTGTAGCCGTTCATTTGAACCTGAAATCATAAGATTTGGTCAGCCATCTCAAAAGATGTATAGCAATAAGATACCTAATTTTCAAGAGTCTACGCCTATTTTAATTGCCCATACGAAAAAGGTCTGGAAACTTATCGTATGCACCTCGTATTTGTCGAAGAGCTTTTGAAGTTATAATATAAGAAAAACTTTACATGTTGATTAAAAACACATCTATAAACTGATTAGAAAAAAATGAAAGAGATAACATCAAAAAGGAAAGGCGTACCTTTCTTTATAAAAAGTGAGTATTACTGATGTTTTTCTTTTAGAAAATGGAAATATATAAACACTGATGCTTTCTATCTATATTTATCTTGGTGTAAGATTAGATGTACGGTTTACACTATCAAATCATAAGAACTCTTTTATTGAATCCCTGCCATTTTAATGCTTAACAAGAAAGATTCAAAAACGAAGACAATATGTAGAATGCATCTGAGAAAAAGTGAATGATCAGTTTCATTATCTACAATTGGCAGTAAGCCGATTGTAAAGTGCAGTGTAAATATATAGCAACACATTGTGTTTGTCGTCAAGGGTAATAAAAAAAAACTAAAGTAAAGTTACGCCGTTACATAACAATTTTCTGGGATTGTTCAATCTAATCCCTACATAAACTGACTGAGAGGGATCGTTATACAAATTCGTTTAGACATTGATGCCATAGTGTTCTTGGTAAAAAAGCGAAAAAAAAAATGAACAGAAAAAGTGGAAAAATAAATCATCCATTGTTCCTATAAAAGTTAGAAAAATAAGCAGTGGTACTATAAAGGCAACAAAAATATGCAGCGTTCCTGTACTTTGTCAATGTTTTGTTTGTTTCATTTAACGACGTTTCAAATAATTACGGATTATGTAATACTGGAATTCGATACATTAGCAACAATGTATACGCACAGCGTTTAATTGCTACATTTTTTTTTAATTGGACTCTTTATTTGTTTTTAATCGCAAATATTTGCTTCTGTTCAGTTATATAATATCAAATATTTTATTTTATACGATACACTATCAAATATTCTTTTTTGATACGAATAATTTGCGCTTAGTTTTATTGTAATAAGTATTCTAATTTAATATAAGCAATTTGCACACAGTTATATGTTATTAAATATTCCTATTTTATACTAATAATTCCGACGTTGCCATATTGTATCTATTATTCCCTAAAGCGATGGACTGCAGAATCGTAGTAAGAGAGTTCGTACTCCAATCGCAGTATTACGTTCACCATCGGCCAAATACTCTTTGGAAAGGTATGACCTATATTATCCTCCCAGCTATGGGTTAAAAAGTACCACTGCTGTTCTTCAAGGAGAATAGCTTTTGCATTAAATAACCTACAAAGATGGATATGCCATTAAACAAAAAGACCATACAAGACCTATTATTCCAAAATAATACTTATAATTTAGACATGATTATATGGTATCTAGTAACTCTTTCTTTTCAGTCATGATAAGAATGATGTGTTTGCTAACACTTATATGCTTGCTATTATTCACATAGAATACAAATTATATTCAAACAGTTCATTTAACCATAGTGGGAATCCTAACATATAGAGTCACATTGGTTGAAAGTGGGCTCGGGAGTAATAGCAATGAAAGGATGACTCACACTCGCCATTTATCAAGAGCCTGATTACCGGATACAGTTTAGTATCATAACGAGGGCAACCCCTTTCGTGGGTGGTCTTGCAACCTTTGCAAATACTGTTGGCATATCTTAAATCTCGTCAACGGGGTGTTGGAATTAAATAGCATTATACTCTTAATTTGTCCTTTACTAAGCTTATCTCAGTTAGGCACAGTATCAGAAATATACAGCTCTCAGTGAGAATCCATTTCTGCAAAAGAAGTTGATTTATGTTAAAATCACGCTTAAAATACTGGTTACCGCTGGATCGTTGGAGTTAAATTAGCAATAAGCCTATTTGATAATTAGATTGGAGACCACTTAAACTAAAGCAGGAATTAATAAACAACCTGCGGCCTGCATGCCAGTACTAAGCGAGCCTTGTCTGCTAACTTAGCTTCGTAAACATGAAACTCTCAGCATGTTACGTTTAATTTCTTTGTTTAATGGCATATCAATCATTGTATGTTATTTAATGCAAAAACAATCCTTGTTGTACAGTAGAGATACTATTTAACTATTAGGTTGGGGTAAGACCGTTTATAGTTTTCCTAAAATATTAGTCTGAAAAGAAACTCAGCAGGATGACTGAAGTTCGAACTCACTTACTACAATAGACAGTCTAACACGTTTACCACTTCGCCATAAGGACTCCACCATCTACCTTCTAAGTAGTTATATTCGTCATTCTTATAATTAGTCAAGATTCTTATAATTTTTATTAGTAATGCTATCAACATTGTCATAAACGTACTCATCATAATTATTTTGATATTTCCTATTTTCTCATTTACTTCATAACAGGACTGATTACGCCAGTCTCGATTCCATATCTCCACATCCCACACGTTCTTCCATACAAACTCCGGTTTCTGTAACATCATAGAACATAAGCGAAATAAAGCGAGGAGTGGGTTCTAGTCTCTATTCATTACATGCGCGTTGAATACGTGGCGAAGAGCCAGCAACTAGCAAAGGAAATTAGTAATTCTCAAATAAAACGAACGCCAAGGTCCTTTTCTCCTCTATGGCTACAAGAAAGCTGTAATATCATCAATTATGGAAGAAATTCCATCAACATGTTCTCCTTTTGCTTGATTAGGGAGACAATTAGATATGCTGACCTAGTCTGTGTGGCCGACGCATCACCCTTTGTTCTGATTAGCCCGGCATCGGCAAAGCACCTGCCGCATACGAACAAACCCACCCCTCACTCTTGTCTCTAATTCCCTCTTCGGAGAACGCCCTCGCTTCCACATTTTTCAGATCAATTATAAGGTGAATCAGACTATCTCTGCTACCGATCGCGAATCAATTTGGTCAACTCTATGCCCGATATCCACACTGTCTCTCAACAAGACAGGTTGCTAATATATTCCAACAACACAGCTTATGGCTGAAAGCAGTGTGTAACGGGACGTTTTCATACAGAGAAAAATCCAATGATTACTTTTATTATAGAGTTGTATGTGGATTGTTCTTTAAACATAGAGAGATTACATAATCAGAGTTATTTTATGATATTTTGGAATGAGTATCAAACAACTGTCTTGTATTGTTAACACCGTTATAATCTATGTGACTGTAAGGCTGTACATGTAATCCCCGGGCAGTATTTCATGAGCATCAGATAATCTGTAAAGATCAAATGAATTAAAATTTAAAATATTCAGGTGAAAATAGAAAATATTTAGCCTGCTGATGGAACGGGAATGAAGAAGAAGAAGAAGAAGAAGAAGAAGAAGAAGAAGAAGAAGAAGAAGTGAAGATGTGAACCAAAGAAAGAAATTGGAAGGAGGAAATGGAAGAGGGAGAAACAGAAGAAAGAGTTGGAAAGTTCTCGAAAAAGAAAGTATTATTCGTGAATTATGAAGCTAACATAATATTATGAATATTTATTCATCATTTTCTGAATTTTCTTCAACATCTCCGACCACCCCCTAAAAATAGATAAAGCGGTTTTCAAATAAAATATTTTTTCAGAAGAAAAGGTAATTTGTATCTTGGTTAAACCGAGAACTTTCTAGCAATCCTCGTATTAAACTTAGCTTTATTTTTTTGTGTGAATCAAACAACTGTAAAAAATATCCATGTAAGGCTGTTTTGAATAAAACTTACTCTGAAATTATAAGAGGCAGAGGTCAAGTCATACCAAAGACTCAAAAAATGGTACTTGATATCTCCTTGCTTAACACTCAGCATTATAAGGTACGTATCAAGGGTTAAGTAGAGCAATCCAAGGAAAGGAGTACCGCCCTTCCCTATACCTCGGTGTAGTAGCTATTGAAAAGGGAGACTTCGGGTCGCCGTTGACAACGGTCACCGACTTACTTTTACTCGTTTACCCAACACCTCTTCCCGCTGTTGGATGGGGTTCTAGAATATGCCAGCTGTACCCCCAACCTAAAGAATGTCCTGGGTATGACACTAAATTGCATGAGATAGTGAGGCTCCAATCCTGGATCTTTCGGATATGTGGAGTATACCTTCAATGTTGTTACTCCCAGTTCCACTCTGACTCAGAGTTGTAATACCTGTTAGAGTTCCAACTATGTGTCAAATAGAACTGTCAATAATTGATTAGGGATAATTGTTAACAGTGATGCGAAAACACAAAGCTGTGTGTTAAATTATTCATTTTACATAGGAATATTTGATAAATAGAATTGTTTATGTTATATAGAAATAGTTTAAATCATTTAAATGTTAGACAGCAATACATGAAACCATTGAAGTGTATGCAAAAATGAGCTAGAACTACTCGTTTAAAAATAAGGGATACGAAAACAAAGCTGTGTGCTAAATTATTCATTTTACATAGGAATATTTGATAATAGAATTGTTTATGTTATATAGAAATAGTTTAAATCATTTAAATGTTAGACAGCAATACATGAAACCATTGAAGTCTATGTAAAAATGAGGTAGAACTACTCGTTTAAAAATAAGTAGTAGTAGTAGTAGTAGTAGTAGTAGTTGGCGACCGTGGTCAAAGGTAACCCGAAGGCTCCCTTTTCAATAGCTTCTAGACTAAGGGGAGGGCGATACTCCTTTCCCTGGATTGCTCCACTTTAACCTTGATACGTACCTTATATCACTGAGTGTTAAGCAAGGAGGTTGCCCGGATGGGTAGAGAGTTCGCCAATTGTCAGGGAGGCCTGGGTGCAATCCATGGTCGCGTCACACCAAAGACTTTAAAAATGGTGCTTGATACTTCCTTGCTTAACACTCAGCAATATAAGGTACGTATCAAGAGAAAAGTGGATCAATCCAGGGAAAGGAGTAACGCCCCCCTTATAGCTCTGTGTAGTAGCTACTGAAAAGGAAGCCTTCTGGTCGCCCTCGACTACGGTCACCAACTTTACTTCCTTTAAAAAAAAAGAGGTCTTGCACATTATTCGTTCACATCATTGCCTTAAACAATTGCGTGATATCTTTTGAAATATGAATGGTAATTTACAAATTGAATGGTCATATGTTCCTTATTTTAATGTATAATTTCCTCCCTTGTTTTTGTAATTTATAAAATATCGATCGCTGATCTAACAACACTCGGTATACTACTTCCTAAAGTTCTGATGATGGTTTATTAAAAACATAACGTTACAGAGTTGACTTACTTTCACAGTAAATTAATCAGTTTAGATTATTTTTCTTTTCAATTTTTCTCCTTATATATATATATATATATATATATATATATATGTGTGTGTGTGTGTGTGTGTGTGTGTGTGTGTGTGTGTGTGTGTACGTGGTTGATTCAATAAGTTTCCAGATTTTTTTTTTGTACAGACATTTAGATTTGGCGTAGACTTTTGAAAATTAAGTATGTTATTGCTGTATATCTTATGAGATGACTGACAATTTTTTTTATGGTTTCAGGTTCAAATGAACAGCTACAGTAGGAATTGGAATACAGCCTACTAAAGCCTGATTGTCACAGTTGATGACTTTCAAAAATGCTATCTGGACGTGAGAACACTTTAGAAGATCGATATGAAATAAAATTCTGTTTTAAAATTGGAAAAATGCCACAAAAATGTATGGAATGCTTCAAACTGCTTTTCGACCATCTTGCATAAATCGAGCATCAGTTTTTGAGTGGCATAAGAGATTCAGTTAAAGACAGGGAGTCTGAGAGGGATGAATAAAGGTGTGGGAGGAGTAAGGAAGTCAATACACCAGAGTTGATTGGCCAAACCGTTAGGTAGAGATTCCTTCGGAAGAGGCCAGCTCAGTGGGATTTCCACCAGGACAATACACCATTCCACAACTTCATCCTTGTCAAAGACTTTTTGACCAAGATGGGCATCAAGGCAGTTCATCACCCTCCCTATAGTCCAGACCTAGCTATCTGTGATTTTTGGTTATTCCCTAAGCTCATAGGCTGTCGTTATGAGAAATTTGAGGAGATGAAAGAGGTTGTGACGAAGGTCATTGACACGCTCACACAAGAGGACTTCCAAGGAGCCTTCCAGAAGTTGTTGGAACGGTGCAACGAGTGAATTGTTAGTGCATTAGCGTGAAGTGAATTGCAAACGACCTAATAGAGGGCTTGAACTTGGATCGCTATGTCTATTACCTATAACTGATAGGCCACAACCGCCTTAATTTGCCTAAGGGCAAGTGTTTGATTACTTCTTTTCATCACTATCACCGTCGATGATAACAATTGGTAACAAAGAAACCGTGAGACGTTGTCAGTTAATTCTAAGTACCTCTTGGCAAATAGGCTTATTTGGACGAACATATCTTAAGAAATAATAAAAAGAAAAAAAAAGGGTTTTAAAATAAAGCATTGGATGCTGAAATTTAAAACTTGTGTAATCTTATAGATGTTTACGTCCAGTAAATAGAGAAATTATGATAAGGAAAACGGAACAGCCACTTGACTACCATTACATTGACGGCTACAATTTCTACTATGATGACTAATAACTAAGTTTTATAGACTGATATACTCAGAATAGTATCCTTACGATTTTCGTCAGTGTCATGACCAAAATAATGAAGAAGAAGAAGAAGAAGAAGAAGAAGAAGAAGAAGAAGAAGAAGAAGAAGAAGAAGAAGAAAAGAAGAAGAAGAAGAAGAAGAAGAAGAAGAAGAAGAAGAAGAAGGGATGGATTAAAATTTTCAGAGGAGTGAGCTTTATAAAATAATACATATACAATATGAAAATAAAAAGAAAAAATATAACGAATAAAAAAGTACAACAAATTAAAAGAAAAATCGAAACAAAAATATACATGATTGAGGATAACAGTGAGAGAGATGGATAGGAAAAAAGAAATATATAGACAAAAGGAAGAAGAACAAGTCGATGCGATTTTCCGTTTACCTAAAAATGAATAAAGAAATAATGCTGCCCAGTTGGTTGGGGCAGTAGAATACACCGACTGTACCTCTGCGGAGGGGTAAGAACCTTCCCCTAAGAAGGTCATGATAAAAATCTGATTGTGAGGTTCCAGTAATGATAGAGTTTTCGGGAATGCGGAATACCTCATCATTACCATCTACTTTGGCCCCGTATGGTAGCGCCTGAAAGGCCACAATCTATGGGTCAAATAACATTCCCTGCTTTGCTTGAAATAGAACTGTTTGACATATAAAATTCTTACTTATGCTAAACTGAATTGCTTGAAATAGAACTGTTTTGACATTGAAAATATACTTACGCTAAAATGAATTGTTTGAAATAGAACTGTTTTGATAGTTAACTGTATGTGGACAAAAACTCTGCTTATACTAAACTGAAGTGTTTGAATAAGAACTGTTTGTCTAAACCGAATAGCTCGAACTAGGAAAGTTTTTTGACCAATATGCGAAACGGAATTATTTGAAATACAACTGTTCATTTGTATAAAAATGTATTTTGCATTAAATAACCTATAAGGGTTGATATGACAGAAAACACAAGCAAAAAGAAATAAGGGACATGAATACTGAATAACTACTACTTCGACTAAAACTACTACTACTACTACTACTACTACTACTACTAATTTGACGACGATGACGACGATGATGATAATGATGACTAAGTCTAAGAATAAAGTATTAACGACAAATAGTCTCTGAATTGTGCTATTATATAGGCTGAAAATGTCTTGGGACAAAAATATAAAACAATATAAACAAAGGAAAAGAAGAGGATATGGTGCGGTACAAAGAACATTTTTGAACAGCCATATATCTCTAGGATATATGGAGTGTTACTTTGGTTAAAAAGTTTATTAGGATAAAATAAATGCCCATTAAAAACAATAGTATCATCATATAATCGATTGGCTGCCATGAAGTAGATTAGATTTATCGTGTACCTAATAAGTATAGCATAGGCTTGATTTATTTATTTCGCTTCAATACTTGATTTCATCTTTCTGTTTTTGTCTTTTATCTTTATTCATCAACACATTTATTTAGTTACCCATTCATTCGCTCGACGCCTCGTGACTGTGGTCGGTCGGTAAAGAAACTAAAAACTTGCGAAACGGCATCAGGGAAAGAAGAAGAATGATATCATAAGCCCAGACGATGAATCGAAAAGCAAGAAGTAAAACGGAGAGGAAGCGAAAGCGAGAACCAGGATGATAATAGCGACAAAGAATATCGAGGAAGTGGCCGTTCGAATTGATAATACGGTGACGAGAAGGCCTTTGAGGACGAATGGCTAAGACATAACAGCAGCTGCCAACGCAAATGACAGACAAGAAAACACTTTCGTCCTGGCCACAAGAGATTTCCGCTTCTGTTTAGATCCATAAGGAAAGGTTTTTTGTTTGATTTCTGGATTGAGCTGGATGATTCACAGGTCCAGGGTTACACAATGGCACGATTGAAGGGATTGGTATCCGTCGAAATACCACCGGTGTCCATTAACAAAAGAAAAGGAAAGAAAATCAAGAAATATATAATATATAGTGTTGGGAAAATGTTACTTCTTTTATTGTTTGTGTTCTTGTTTCTAAAACGAATAATAAAACACTCGTCTATGATTGTGTGGATCTGAACGATAAACTTGAATGAGGCCCGAACTGAATGTTCAATCATTGATATTATGTCCGAAACTAAGAAGTATTTTCTAATAATATTTACGTCTTGTCGATCTGGCTTAGACGACACTGACTATTTCCCTTACAGAGAGGTAAAAACTACCTCCCATCCAAAGAAACTGGGTAGTCTATGGCAGGACAAACCTGTATCCGATGGTAAGAATACATTTCTGGTGATCTGATGAGTTTTGAGTTCATTGCTATTTCTCGCAGGACCACTCAAACCTGGAGTGCTAATAGGATTCCAGGTCAAGTAGATGTTTTAAAAAAATATTCGTATTTGATTAGAACGTGTGAAACAAAAACTTTTGGAAATTTCGATCAAAATATAAGTAGAAATACATCCTAAATGTCTAAACGTCTAAGTAGAAAAATAACCTTAGGTGGTTGGACGTGCCGTTAAAATAAATCAATCAATCTGACACTGTTAATGAACATTTTCGTAATGCTTAACATCAACCAATGATTGATAAGATAAAATCCTTAAAGATTATATCCCGTCATTGACAAATTTTTTAATTGGTTTTTGCTAGAGCTTAATATCAAATCACTATCATTGATTCATTCTGTCTGGTTGGGTAGGCTAAATAATCCAAGGAATAATAGACAATATCATGAAAATGATTTATGTGCCATGTATTTATCTAAAAATCAACAGCCCGACAATCAAGAAAGATAATAAAAATAATGTATGTACCAGGTGTAACTATAAAAAAAAACATACTGGTGTATTGGCTATTCGTATAAGAGAATTCCAAAATCGACAGGGGAAGAGGCATTTAAAAGATATATTAAATCATTTTTTTTTCACTAGGAAGACTTTTTTTACGACTCGTTTCCAACCATTTACGTTGATTGTTTTTTATGATATCTCTTATAGGTTATTTAATGTAAAACCCTTTATAATGTTGGTAAACCAAATGATCCCTTTTAAATAGCTACTACACCAAGGTGTAGGGGCACTGTCCCTGGAATGCTCCACTTTACATGTACTATCACTCCATGTCGGCGTTGGCCTGGGAGTAATGGCATTAAAGGTGTGAACCATATTTCCCTAAGCTCATGGACTGGAGCCTCACAATCAGATGCAATTTAGCGTAATTCCCGAAATACAAGCATTAGGGATTTTAAAACTCGAAAAAGAGAACACTGTATTTCGACTAATCCTCTTGAATTGACTTTATATAAATACGAGTAATATTCTTTAGAAGACGAAAATATTAAAGTTTAATGAAAATTACACATAGCGTCTTTATGTTTCATCTTGAGCAGCAGAATTTGGTCCAACCATTTTCAGAGTAACGCTTATTTAGTGTCTGATACAACCTTCTTTATTTTAAATCCTTGATAAACTGCTCCAGTTTTAAGAGTTAACTGCAATTTATTCGTTGTTTCTTCTACAATGATTTCCAGTTCAACATGCAGTCAAACGACGAAACGTGTCAAAATGTTTTTTTCTGGCCAATCAGATTCTGCTCCGAAAAGTTTAGCCAAAATAAAAAAAAAACAAAGATTATATTTGTAATTTAGAAATATCGGTTTGTGTCAGATCACCTAACGTACGAGGCAATGAACCTCTTTTTGTCTAGAATGGGTGGCTACTTAAGAGCCGCAGACACTGGAGAAAAACAAAAGCTTCCGTATCTAAGTAAGAACCTAGCAACAAGGCAACTAGGGAGATTGAACTAATATAAGATTTTTAAATATATCCGATGGATTATTTTACTACGAGTAAAATGCCACAATTTAAAAAAATAAATTAAACATCACCTCTTTCCTTTTATGTTTGGTCCCCCTCCTTTCTTTCTTACTTTTAATGGCATATCAATCTTTACGAGGTATATAGTGCCAAAGCCATTCTTCTATATGACCCATAGACGGGAGTGAGTAAGGAGTATTCATATCTTTCTGATTGCCCAGTCGACTGGGGCTGTAGAATACACCGACTGCTTCTTTGTGGAGGGGTAAGATCCCTCCAACGTTAGTCTTCGATATGAAACTAAACAATCTGATGGTGAGGTTCCAGTAATGCTGGAGCTTTCGGGAATGCGGAGTACCCCTTCATTGTCATCACTCCCTGGTCCACTTTGACCAGGAGTGGTAGCACATGATAAGGGTCCTATCTATTGGTCATGTAGAACTAATCGGCGGTTTCTTGAGTTTACTGTTTTTTTGCGTTTAAACTGCGTATTTATGCTAAATTGAATTGTTTGAAACAGAACTGTTTTGACTTCTATACTGTGTACTAATGCTAAACTGAATTATCTTAAATAATACTGTTTTGACATGTGTATTGCCTAGTCGGTGGAGGCTGCAGAATACATCGACTGCACCTCTGCAGAGGGTTAAAACCACCTCAACATGTGTCCTGGATATGACACTAATCAATCTGATGGTGAGTTTCCAGTGATGCTAAGGCTTTATGGAATGCGGAATACCCCTTCATTGCCATCAATCCCAGGTCCACTCTGACCCGGAATGGTGGCACATGATAGGGCTCTGTCTATGGGTTAAAAAAGAACTAGACTGTATACTTATGCAGGAACCGTTTGACTAAACTGAATAGGTTGAAATAGAAATGTTTTTGACTATTAAATCGTGCACTCTCTAAACTGAGTTGTTTGAAATAGAACTGATTATTTGTATAAAATGGATTTGACGTTAAATAACCGACAACGATTGGTATTCCATGGAACCCAAACAACTATATCTTTCCCAAGGTTATTACTCTAAAAATGAGCCCTATAGCTCGACGGGAGTTCGAACTCATTTACTTCAAAGCCAGCGTCCACCACTTTAGCCATTACGCTACACCCAGCTCAAATGTGATACATTCAATTAAGTAATAATTTGTGATATACTGAGAAATAAATATTTCTGAGAAAATTGGAAATCAAATTAAAAGAAGCAACATTGAATATTTTATTGTAGGGATCAGATAATATGATTATTGGAAAGTAGTAATTTACTTGGAAGCATAACAAAGATATGATATCAAATTGTGAGAAATCGACTATTTAGAAGTTTCTCCCAACGAAGCCTCCAGTTCTGAAATTAAAATAAATTATGCTGATTGCCAGAATAGTTCATAGTAAAATAATTCCTCATAATTAGTAAAATAGAATGACATACTTTTGTATATTACAAAATTTAGAATAATTTAAAAGGCGCTCTGAAAACTGGTAATTTCTCTAGAAACTAGAAAACACAAATCGTTTCCATATTGTCACTTTTACTGGTTTTGCGTTTTCACCTATAACAGTTAGGAAAATGCATGATGGACTCACGAAAATCATTACCGATAAAAAAGCAAACGTTTTCGCAACAGACACTCTCTGTAAAAAGCATGTTTTTTTTAATAAATTACAAATATGTCTACTACGAACTTGTTTACTACGATTACACAGACCAACATACTAACCATTACATCAATGGAAAACCTACAGGTATGTCTATTAACAAAATTGTTAAGTTAAGAACCATATTTTATTTCTATTAAAACAAACTTTTGTATATTTACAATTATAAGGATGTACACTAATTTTCCAATTTTGTATCTTCATTCCTGCTTTGTTTAAACATTAATAAAAGTTGTTTGAATTCCTCCTTGAATACAACTTTAACACAATTATGCAACAACATTTCCATCAATAGCCATGGAATAAAATACGGACTCACCACTGCAATCAACATCTCTGTCAAGTATATAGATTTTGGGCAAAAATCTTAAGCTAATTCTGTTATTTCACTAACATTCGTATCTGACGTTATGGAGTAATAAAACAAAATAGAAGATATCGATTTTTATTGACTCTGTTAAGAGCGCTCTATGACGGCTTTTGTTCGAGTTGGTTAAAACGTATGACCAATTGTATTGACTATGGGCAAATACAGCTTTATTAATGAAAATTGGTTCTGCCTGTTGTAATTTGAGAGGAAATAAATAGAACGGTACATTTTCGATGGTCCTTCAAAATTTATAAAAAAAATGAAAAAAGTCTTTCCCATCCGAAACCGTTACAGAAAAAAAAACCTAGCAGAAATAATTACTGATGTATTATATATCTCAGCCGATTCTATCAGTGGGAGAGCTTATTTAGAAGGAGGAATGTCCAGAATTCCCATAAAAGACAATATCATATATATATATATATATATATATATATACAGAGAGAGAGAGAGAGAGAGAGAGAGAGAGAGAGAGAGAGAGAGAGAGTTTTTATGAATACGAGAAACGTGTCTCTTGTAATATGTTCAATCATCAAGCTGAAAATTATATATAATATATATCATCACCATCATCATCATCATGTCGTGCCGCAGGCACGGATATCCCTGACCCTCTCTTGCCACTTCTCCCTATCGTTCATCACCTCTGGTAGGTCTTCAGGGCCACATCCCGTATCCTCACATACCTGCTGAATGTATGTTCGAGCTGTTCATCCTGCTTTTGCCCAGCCATATGTGGGGGTCCATAGGAGTACATCACTTATGAGCTCGTCCCTGCTTCTCCAGCAGTGACCTGCATGTGTGGTTCGTCTAACTTGGATAGTTTTCATGATTGGAGGCAGGTGGCCGTATAGTTGGTGCCTTATAAAAATCAAAATGATATATATATGTATGTATTTACAATGGCAGCCTAAAAATTACGTTCAGACGATTAAAAAAAGAATCTTTCCGGATGAATGTTTTTGTTAAAACATTTTATTTTCTCTTTGATATAATTATTAGAGTACAAAATGGATTTTTTCGACAGCAGTAAATAATCCCAATAGTTTAGTCTGTCTTTTTTCCTTTATTTATTTATTGATAAATAAGTCACCTTACAGGTACAGTAGATTATAAAATAGAATTAGTTCACTTTTGTCATATGTTGGAAGCATCAGACTATTTCGGGAAATCTCTTTTATAAAGGAAATTGGAAGCGCCAATGGCCAGGCTCTTGTTTCTCGTTTCAGTCTGTTGCACTTTGTTCTGCATGAGTTGCTGATCTATCTTTTGGAATTGGCCTCAATGAAACTTGTCAATAGTCGTCTGCCTTTGGCTCTATGGCGCTGCTGTCACAAATCAGACGACGACTGTCTTTTTTTTCCTTTGTCTCATGAAGTTAGACGAACTTATTGTTGTCGCTATTGAAACTTATGGTAGATACATGATTCTTTCCTTTTATCTAGCCATATTCCTCTCACAGGTTCACACACATACATATGCTTACACACACACACACACGCGCGTGCGCGCACAAATACACGCACACACACAAATGTAGGTGAAACGCACATATGCAACACATACACACTCACAGACACACTATCTCACTCTCTCCCTCTTTGTCACACACACATACATATATACATACACGCACAAACACACACATATATATATATATATATATATATAGAGAGAGAGAGAGAGACATAGACACACACACACACACATATATATATATATATATATACCCATATAATTGTATCCACATGCCGCTGATAAAAATAACAGCTGTGCCATCAACAAAGCCTTCAACAGATGCTATGTCTGATGGATATATATATATATATATATATATATATACGTTTGTATATATATATATGTATATATATATATATATATATATATATATATATATATATATACTATTATTTTTTTGTTTTGTATTGTTTTGTCTTTGTTTTTGTTTTTTGTTTCGAGATTCTTCAGATAAGAATCTTTATCTTTATAGGTCGACAGGAAGAATTATTGTCTACGTTTTGAAGGGTAAAGAAAGTTATACACATTCATCATATAAAGCCGTAAATATCAATTGTATAGTGTTACTTAGACTGCCAAACCCGATAAATCTTCGTAGCTTTTTATTTTAAAGTGCAATGCTCAGAAAACATAAGCAGCACTGCAGATGCAGAGCTGTAGTTTAACATCCAATATCCAGTAGACATTTTGAAAAGTTTAACTAAAGTAGATTGGTAATCATTTAGCCTAATCTTAGTTCAAGTTTTAAAAAATACAGACAACTTTGCGAAAATCGAATTTTCAACTACAATAATTTAGCATATCAGTTTAGTACTGATTGACTCAGTAAAAGAAATATCGAACATCTCTTTAACATTGAAGTCTTTTCGTAAGGAATAATCATCCTAATGATCTAATTAGCCCTTTTATTTAAAGAAAAAAGCCACAGAATTACTAACAGTTTATAAAATGATATTGGTATTCGAGAATCTGTGGTAAAATACCCGTTCTAAATTTGCTACATAGTCAAATAAAATAGTTCAACCGGAGGGGTTCTTAAAGACATAGTAATTGTCTACAATTCTTGATTACTTTATTTGAATGGCATATATAAAACTGAGCTAAGTGTTTCTATTTATAATATGAATGTATATTTATTACTTTGTGTGATTTATCATTTTTGAACTGCTTCTTACTGTAAAATACAAATAGATTCCAAAAATGTTTCTCAGGACAACAGCATTAAAACTATACATAGTGATAAAGTAATGCTAAAATTGATATACACTCTAATAATAATAATAATAATAATAATAATAACAAAACAAAACAAAACAGTAAATGTAGGCTTTGCGGTAACAAAGACGAAACGATCAATCACATAATAAGCGAATACAGCAAATTAGCACAGAAGGAGTATAAGGCGAGACACGGCTGAGTCGGCAAGGTGATCCACTGGGAAATGTGCAGGAAATTTCAGTTCGACCATACAAACAAATGGTATATGCACAACCCGGCACCTGTCCAAGAAAATGACTCTCATAAAGTCCTACGGGACTTTAACATACAATCAAATCACCTAATCCTGGCCAGAAGACCAGAGCTTATAATAATCGACAACAAAAAAAAAATAATAATCTGCAAAATTGTAGACTTTGCTGTCCTGGCAGACCCCCGAATAAATCTGAGGGAAAGTGAAAATTTACAGAAGTGTGTAGAATACAAAAAGAAAGAGAAAGGTCTTACGAAACTTATTCGTTCGTTTTAAAATGTGTCAGATCAAACAGAAGGTGCAAGGGAGGCGACTATGAAAATGTTAGTTCATCTCGGATTTTGCTTCGAACTCTCAGTTCTGGACTAATCTTGACTTCGCCCGAAATTATAGAACTATCCTCAGTTCTCGGATGGGTTCTGCACTGAACCCTTCTCTGTCTCTCTTGATCTCTCTTCAATCGTCTTCCTTGATCTGATCTCTGCTCTATGGTGGCTGTGCCCTGCTTATATAAATTGGGGTGGAGTTTCGGCAACCCGTGTGCACGCCCATGCATAATGATATGTAAATCGCCACGCTAGCCAACTTTCTCCACATATGGTGGACGTTTTGTTTAAAGAGGTACTAAAATTTGGATTTAGTACCCCGCTGATTATCGCCAGACAAGCAACACTTGAAATAGGAGGAAATCACTTATGTTGTTTCAATCCCTTGCTTGAACTTTTTACCTATCTAGACCACAAAGATTTCATTACTGCTTTCGTCGGAAGATCCACTCAACGAATCTCGGGACGTCGGTCAAAGGTTTTAAAAAAAGTAAACAAAATAGGATAGGAAATGAAATGATAAGAAGAGAGAAAAATATAGATGAATTTTTATACTTATTCCCTGTATTAAAAAAAGAAAACAAACTTATTTCAAAATCCACCCTTTCGTCCATTAATTAACAAATTTGTTCTAATCCCTTAGAATCGTTAATTAATCAATCAATCTAGGGTGGGGTGGAGTTCTCTCTGTCGCAAAGAATCCATTGATGGTCCACAAGCTAGTGTGAAAAACTCACAAGAGAACTCTATAAGAATATTTATCTATGATACATGCACGGATTTTGGCAATGACTATCTGCCATGCTATTAATAAAAATGGAGAAAGAGAAACAACAGAAGAAATAGAATTACTAAATAATGATATAATCTGAAGACTAAAAGAAAAAAAAAAGAAATTGTAAGTACTTTGTAATATGGGAAGAGAACATAACCAAACGGTGATGAAAGTAAAGATAATCATATCTCTGGGGAATTAAAAACTTTAAGAAACCAGCCTCTGCAGCTGAAATTTTATCAAAGGGATAAACACATGTACTATATTCACAATTAACGCCATGTGCGAAATGGACATATAATGTTCATCACTTATATACATAATGTAGAACACATAAAGAAAATAGGAATCACGAAATTCGAAAACACGTAATGACTTCTTGTTCAGGTACGAAACCTTTTTATTAACTTTGAGTTAAAGGTTTCGACGTACGGAGGAGAGACACAATCTTCTATGCTGTCTTATTCATTTGGCCCTCATCTCGAGCAGCCCCCATAGGGCGCAAATTCGCCTGCTTCTGCGAATTCCAAAAGTCGATCCTCCTCGTTTGGCGTCCAGTACTCAACTCTCTAACTTACTTTCAATTCTCCACAACCCTCTGCACGCTTCCGGTGCGTGACGTCACTCGCACTCCGTCACCCGTTTCGTCTCGGACTATTGTAACATCTGAGTGATATCTTCGTCCGCTCGCGCGCTCCCGCGTTAACACCTGCATCAATGTTTGCACCTAACTAACCCATGTCCTGAGCCGAAAGGTTCTCAGCCTAACTAAACCCAAAGGCATGAACCGAAATTCCTTGGCCATTACGTTACACACATGGACAACCCAAACCCTTTGAAAGATGGGCTGGACCATTCTTAAAAAGAGAATGGAGGAACTCAAGCAAATGGACCAAAGGATGTGTAAAATTTTGAAGATGCACTGGGATTTTGACCAGCAAGATGACATAGACAGATCGTAAGTATCAATAAAGGAGGAGGCAGACTCACCGGTATTGAGTACAAGGTAGATGCGACAATTCAAGTATTCTAAAAATTCAAAAAAAAAAGTGCATGGAATGACTGATTAGAGCAAACAGTAAATACAATAGGAATATAATGCCAAATTGTGAAACTACATAAATTAGCTTGCCCGGTCAGCTGGGGCTGTAGAATACACCGACTGCTTCTCTGGAGAGGGGTAAGACCACCAACAATGAGTGTCCTGGATATGACACTAAACAATCTGATGGTGAGGTTCCAGCAATGCTGGAGCTTTGGGGAATTCGGAGTACCCCTTCGTTGCTATCGCTCCTAGGTCCACTCTGTCCCGGAGTGGTAGCACCTGATAAGGGTCCTATCTCTGGGTTAAATAGAACTAACAGCGTAGTTATGCTAAACTGAATTGTTTGAATAAACTGAATAGCTTGAATTAGAAATGTAGTTTTTACTCCTTACTTACATTTAAACTGTGTGCTTATGCTTAACTGAATTATTTCAAATAGAACTGTTTTTCAACATTAAAAATGTATTTACACTTAACCAAATTGTTACATATAACTCCTTTGAATAGTTTTTATTGAAATATTTTTGACCATTGAACTGTGTACATATGCTTAACTGAATTATTTTAAAAAGAACAGATTATTTACATAAAATGGATTTAGCGTTAAATAACCAACAACGGTTGATATGCCATAAGACCCAATAAACCAACTAACAAACAAAAATTAGGAAACAGAAAAAGAAGGAAATAAGATTCTATGGATAATTTAAGTGACAAACTAACGAGAAAGACTGGATGTGGCTACGGATCGGATACCTTTATAAAGAAAGTAAATGGATTTTAATAGTAGCAAGAATAAATGCTTCTAGAACCAGTTATAGCAAAGCGAATACACAAAACAATAGCTAGTGTAGGCTATACGGATAAAAAAAGATTCATAAAAAAATAAGTGAATGCAAAAAACTAGATCAGAAAAAGTACAAGATTAAATATAACTAGGTGAGCATAGTGATCCACTTGGGAATAGCACAATAAATTAAAATTTCACCAATCTAACAAATTGCATATGCGAAGAAAGAAAGAAAGAAAGAGTAGTTGGTTAATAAAAAAAAGAAAAAGGAAAAAAATAGGTAGACCAAACGAACGAAGGAACACACGATCTAACGAATGAAAGGAATAAATACGATAAGAAATAAAAGAAAGAAGATATAAATTTAAAAACGGAAAAAGACAAATAAAGAAAAGCAAAGAAAGAATGAATGAAAGTAAAATCCAACAATATAAAGAAGATATTGATATCAAGAGAATTCAAGCAGAAGGAGACATTTCATGAGAAACAAAGCCGAAATTATAGCATTTCAGTTTTAATGAGCCTTCATCAGAACTGGGAGGGATGATATTGGTGATGTTAAATCAACGATAGAAAAAGCTATAACTATATAGCGGGATAAAGTTGGCTGTATAATCAGTAATGCAGCATTTGTTTTTAAAATTACGTCATGTGACTCATTAGGGATATTGTGTAGATTTCATATGTTACATCTGTTGATCTAAAGGAGGAAGAAGAAAAAGAGAAAGAAAAAGAGAAAGAAAAAGAAAGTGAAAAAAGGAAGGAAGAGAGAAGAGAACGGGAAAATAGGCGATAAGAGAATAGAAGAATAGCTAGAGTAGAGAGACAGACAGAGACAGAGACAGAGAGAGAGAAAGGATAAGATAAGCAAAACAATCATAAATATAAGAATAAAAAATAATATAATTGACAGAAATAAAACAATGTAGATTGATATTTATAAATAAAAAAGTTAAGAGTATTAAATGATGATGTGGAAAAAAAGGGGCAGTTGAAATATTAAAAGAAGGATAAAGTAAAGAAATAAAATAATTATAGGAGAGAGAGAGAGAGAGAGAGAGAGAGAGAGAGAGAGAGAAACTGAGTATATATAAGATGCAACAAATCATAATATATTTAATTATAGGTCACATACAGTAAGACGTGGGGGTGGGAAGAAAGAGATGTAATTGAAAAGGTTAAGGGAAAATTTATTGAGATATCCGAGTGAAAAAAATGCTGACAATTGGAAAATAAAAGGAATGAATGAAATAAATTATTCATCTATATGAAACAGAAAAAAAAAAGGCCCAGAAGAAAGAACTTATGAAAGAAGTAATGAAATACAGAAGCGGGAGAAGAAAGAAAGAAAGAAAGAAAGAAAGAAAGAAAGAAATAAATAAATAAATAAATAAACCCATGGATAACATATCAAGGATATATATATTTTTAAAGAAAAAGAAAGACTATCTTACGTTGGAACAAATGATTCACACATACTCACACACACACACACACACACACACACACACACACACACACACACACATGCACAAACACACACAAACATATGCACACACACACACACACACACACATACACACACACACACACACACACACAAAGCAAATTAATAAATTATTTAGGATATACTAATGAGATGTATAACATTTTCTGGGATTTTGAGATATAATCGAATCACTTAAGTCCTGCAAGAAGACCTGATTATATCTTAACAAAAAAAAATTGCAGTCTTATGGATTTTGTTGTTCCGGCTTACCACAGAGTGAAAGTTAAAGGAAGTGAAAAGATAAAAATTACTTAGATCTTAGCTCTTACATTTATAACGACAAATTAACCACTATTCCTCTATTGCAGTTAATTAATGTAGTTTTTATTTAGATTTGTTAAGAAATTAAAAACAGTCAAACCATCATATCAATATTTTAGACAATTTCTTGTGATTAAAAACATTATAACATATGATAATTTGTTAGTAAAAAGTATGTTGCTTCTTTTCAAGTAATCTCTTTAACAAGTCAAAAATATTTTCGGTAATTTTTTTTCTCAAACGGGGTATGATTGATTATGCATTCTTAGATGAATGATCATTGCAAGAAAAATGAATTTTGGAGGTTATTTTGATGGCAAATTTTTACTTGTAATGATTTGGTATTGCACTAAGGTTGGTTACATCACCACCCATCTGTTTATTTAACATGGCTCATCGCTGCATAACTTCGGTTATCACGCTTGAAGCGATGATATTTGTCCTCCGTCCCACCAACCGGACCAGTATGGCACAAGGCTTTTTTTAGGGTGGGGCCAGGAACAGGACCGTAGCACACACGCGCCCGGGGTTTCCAAAAATGGATCGGAGCCCGTCGGCATTCCCCTTAAAAGGGGCGCCTATGGCGCCGGGCGATAAACCCAACCCCTCCGAAGAGGGTTAAAGCCTGGGGGGACGGCCGCCTGAGGCCAGAGGTACATCCAGTGACAAGTCACATCCGACCTAAACGACCCATCGCATTACGGCCGGCCGAATATGTCTCATCAACTGGATACAATGCCTCTCGAAAGGCCGAGAAGCGATATTTGTCACTGCCTCCCACTAGACACGACTTGACACAAGGTCAAAAGCCCGAAGGCCGATTAAAGTGGGGATAAAGGAGAGGGTAAGGTCGGGAACGAGCCGAGACTCGAACCCTGCTAGTCATTGACCCACTAAGTGCAATGTGGATCTAATGAGTCAAGCCGTATCACGGACCTAAATCTAGGTCCGGGCACGTATGCCAGAATATAGCTTGAACTAGACCGTGAGGTCTAGTGCTATACAAGGCGTGCAAACGGATATGAAAAAGCAGCTAGCCCACCCAAAGGTTGCCCAGCTGAAGCTGGGGGCCTATTCGGCCCCGAGTCTGCTCTTGGTTTTGATCACCCATCCGGCACGAATGCCAGACGGCCCAGCCAAAAGGCCGAGAAGTGATCCATTCGATGTGACTTGTTGTTAATAATTTAATTACTATTAGATCCATTATAATTGGGTTGCGTCGTTTAGCATTAATTAAAACGAAAGTGACGTTTTTTAATGATACATTTATTGGCAACAGCTTAGAGTCGGAGAGTTATTTGATGCGTTGTATCCCGCGCCAGGACTCGAAGTAAAATGTCCCTTGGTATTAGTACGCTAAGGGGTTTACACATATCAGTGTGCGTAGAAAAGTAGTTCCCATGACACTGTCACACCTGCTTTTTTTTTATTTTTAACACGGTTTTTAAACGATGCCAGCTTTTTTGACGCTGTCACGTCTTCGAAGATATAAGTGTTACTTATTTCAGTACATGTATTAAAAGTATACGTGAAGACACATACAGAGAGACAGAGACAAAGACAGAGACAAAGTCAGAGAGTGAGAGACAGACAGACAGACAGAAACAGAGACAGAGAGAGATACCTAGAGAGAGAGACACAGAGATGTCAGCTTATACGCACACACAAATTTTAGTGTAACGTTCATCATCGAGAAAAATCAATGAGGCTCTCTGGGTATTTTTTTTTTTTGTTTTAATGTATTTGGAAAGACAAAACATGAATCTCTTCTTCCTTTTACTTTTGAGTAATTAGTAGAGCAGAACGGTTTCTTCAGCCTTATTATGGCAACCCTTCTAGGAAAAGGAAAACATCTTCAATCAGAATTACTTAGATTAATCCTCTATATAATTTAACCAAATTATTCCAAATGTTTTCTAAAAAAAAATTCTATAGATCCATGTATTTTGATCATGAGCAAGGATACACCGATGCTTGTAAAATGTCTATTCAATGTTATTTGCCTTAGAGTTACACTTGTAAGCTAATCTCTTGTAGTAAGTTCGATTCTTATTGAATACGCTTATACAATGTCTAGATGGCTTTGAGAATGATTGGGCGACAATAAACCCTAATTTAAGCTGTACTCCACTCAAAATATAGAATCTGCATCATATCCTGTCAATAACAAGTATTTTAGGTTAAATATTCACACAATCAAAATACAGTAGCATTCATGAACATAGTTTTACACAAAACGACGTCGGAACACACAAAGTATAGGATATTCCTCTTTATCATGGGCATTTATTTGCATATTATTTAGCATATTCCCTAGGATTAGTGTACACACAGTACCCTTTCTAAAATTAAAATCTCATCCCATTGCATTTCTGTCAATACAATAATTATAAACATATTCCTATAATTATTGATTTTACAACTATTTGAAATAGGGGACCGTTTATGTGCCCAGCCGATATAATAACTAAAAACCACATTAAAAAAACAACTTTTCAGAAGTGTATAACATATTGTACTTCCAAGAAAATAAATCCACTATGCAGTATGGGAGTCCTTGTAGTGTACTGATTAAAGTGATGGGCTGTGATATCGAAGTAAGCCAATTCAAAACCTAGTTGCCATATTAAATTCACTTTTTGACTAATACCCTTGGGAAAAATATGGACCCTTTTATCCTCCTAGTTATGAGTTGAATACTACCACAATTGTCCTTATAAAAGTATAGCTTTGGCATTTAAGATAGAAGGTTCAAATGATATTAAACAGTGAAACCAAAGTAAAACAAAATAAAATGAGATAACCGAAGGTAAAAAAAAAAGTTATTTAGAAGCTTGCCTTCTTAACAGAGACATGATGTGATAAACTTGCAGATTTAACACTTTCTTTTCGGGGCCCTTCTGAGTAACCATAAAAAATTACTGAAAATTTTCTGTTCCTATCTCTAATCACTGTTGAATTTCAATAATCCACCATCAGAATCTATTACAAAAATTTACAAAAAGAATGCATCTTATGTAAAATTCGTTATATTCATTGCTGTCCTTATATATCAGTATCTTTGACAATATTTGGTATATTAATCCAAGTAATTCTGAGACTATCTTTTCTCAGTGGCATTGAAATATCAGATTTCCTTCTTGGCACTGTAATTGCTATTGGCAGGTTTGGGGGTGGTTAGATGGAGAACCGTTTCTAAGCAATCGCTTTCCTGATTTGATCATGGATCTCAAGGGAGAAGAATTTTTTTAGATTTACGCGAAGGTGTAAAATGTTCACACACTATCGATTAATCAGCTCGTTAATTAAACATGGGCGAATGCAACCGAAGAATAAAGATTCTTAGAATGAAATTATTCGTTGGATTTAACAGGCAGACGAAGAATAATCACGTAAAACATGTTAAAAAACAGAGGAGGAATAGATTAAAAAGCGTCAATATTTTAGTTTGTGCAACCTAATGTAAAAACTGAAGACCCTATTTAAGGCGATATTAGGGCAACAGAAGTCAGATGTGCTGCCTACTGTCCCAAGAAAAGTAAAGGGATTGAAAAGAACCTTCAATGAACGCATTATGAAACAAACCAAGCTAAAAATCACGTTTGGCGAGATTCAGAGTTACATAGAAATATAAACAAATCATCCAGTTTAAGATGATTATACGTTGGGATCTTGTTTGTGATGTAAGGGTAACCGAGCTTGTCCGAAAGAATTATTATTTGTAAGTTTGATACTTATTTTTTTTAGCTGAGAGCAGCAAATATGAAAGTGCCATGCCTGACAGAAGTCGCTGTACGAGCAGCACCAGTTCCAATTGTTAAGTTTATTGGTCATTACCTTAGGCGTTTCTATTAGGAAGAATGCCGAAATAGCGAAGACAATATCGTCTTGGCCAAACCGGGATGTTGGTTGGTTTGTTGGATTTCATGGCATATCAACCGTTTTAGGTTATTTAATGCCAAATCCATTTTTATACAGATAATCAGTTCTATTTCAAACAATTCAGTTAAGCGTATATACACTGTTTAATTCTCAAAAACATTTCTATTTCAAGCCTTTCAGTTTAGTGAAACAGTTCTATTTCCGCTAATTCAGTTTGAAATAAGTATAGATTTCTTTTACACCCAGTTAAATGTCAAAACGATTTTTATAAAACAATTCAGTTTACCATAAGTGCAGTTTCAATGTCAAAAACACTTCCATTTCAAGCAATTCAGTTCAGCATAAGTACACTGTTTGTCCAAACACATCTATTTAAAGCTCATCAGTTCAGTCAAATAGTTCTAATTCAAACAATCCAGTTTAGCATAAGTTTGCTGTTAAGTTCTATCTAAACCATAGATAGGACCTTATCAAGTGCTACCATTCCGGGACAGAGTGGACCTGAGAAGAATGCCAATGAAGAGATGCACTGCATTCCCCAACGCCCAAGCATTACTGGAACCTTACCATCAGATTGTTTAGAATCATTAGCAGGACACTCGTTGGTGGGAGGCGGGTCTTACTCCTCTGCACAGGTGCAGTCGGTGTCTTCTACAACCTCAGCCGGCTGGGCAAGCCAAAGCGTGAGTTTTACTTCCTTGGGTGGGAAGCTTTATTAAAACTAGCCTGTTTCATGTGGTGTCGCCGTTATAGAAGTGCATGTATATATTGATATCAATAGCTAAGCAGTTGTGAACCTGCTCAATTTAGATAGATCACCACTAAAAAAGAGAAAATAGTGTCAGCTAACTGGGGCGTTTATACCAAACTAAGTAAATAAAGTTGGTAGTCGAGGGCCACCCGAAAGTTCCCTTTTCAATAGTTACTACACCGAGGTGTAGGGAAGGGCGCTAATCCTTCCCCGGAATTTCTCCACTTTAGCATTGATACGAACCTTATAATGCTGAGTGTTAAGCAAGGAGGTATTTAGTACCATTTTTTAAGTCTTTGGTATGACACAACCTGGGACTGAACCCTGGTCACCCGGGCTATTGGCAAACACAGTACGCACCGAACTAAGCAAGCCTTAATTAAATCTAAAATGCTTTTATTTAGAAGATTTGTGTTCAAATCAAATTTATTCATCTTTCATTTCATTATAACAGCTTGGTAATTATTCATGAACAATTATACGTTTTTAGTATCGGATATATCTGCACCAGAACAATCGGGATATTTCAGCGAGAACTTTTATCTTTGAGGAAATAGACATATGCAGCCAATTTGAACTCAGTGACTGAGATGGTTGATTTAATTTGATGAGAGATTATCGGGATTCATTGCCGTTTCGTGAAGAAAAAATTCCACGTACACATCTAAAGAGTACTGTTAACTTCTTTTCTTGCTTCATCAACTGTATGTAAGAAGGATTAGAAGCAGAGCGCAACGGATCTTTTTTACAAAATCGTAAGCTTTCTATAATTTTCCTCATCCCTTCAAACTTGTATTAATGGCAGGATTTCAGAGGAAGTCATATTTTTTCAGAGTTTTAGTGATTAATATTTCTTTCCATCACTTCTCGAAGATGAAATTAGTGTATAAATTACCATTGTAATAAATTGAATCGTTGACTCATGTTCAATTCTTAGATGAGTATGCTTGTATTTTGCATCATGCAAATGACTTAGGAAAAGGCATGATTCCTTCTTTTCCCTTTCTAGCTATATTTAATTCGTAGAGTAGACTGGTTCTTTAGCTTCAATAAAGTAGCTTGTGTGTATTAACATCAAACTTGAATGCAAACTTTTTACGAAAAGTACCTATATTCCCCATTTGTTTTCGTTGATCTAGTGGGTAGAGTAACCACCCATGGACGGGAGACCGGTAATCAACCCCAGGTCGAGTCATACCAGAGACTCAAAAATGGTATTTGATACCTCCTTGCTTAACACTCAGCATTATAAAGTACATATCAACGGTAAAGTGGAGTAATCAACAAAAAAAGAGTAGCGTCCTTCCCTACGCCGTCGGCTTGCCCTCAGCAATGGTCACCAAATTTACTTCACTTCATATATATATATATATATATATATATATATATATATATTCGACAAGTTATTGATTTTAAAAGCTCATTCAAACACAGGAGAATTTTGATTTTTTTGATCGATTTTTTCCTGAAGCTTTCTTGCGTCTAGTCGATAGAATACACCAATTGAATCTCTGCAGTGGGGTAAGACCCCCGCCAACAAGTGTCATCATCATCATCATGTCACGCCATCAGCATGGATGACCCTGACCCTTTCTGGCCACCCTTCTCTATCTTCCATTGCTTCTGGTGTTATATTTTGACCCTCGCCCCGGCCCAAAAATACTATTCCAAGGTGATGCACCAGAAGGAAGTGACACATTCCAATGGCCAGTAATCGAAAGAGATCCCGTGGGCGGATTAAGGCTTATAATGTGGGACAAGGTGAAGGTCCCACGGTGCCACTACATTGATGCACCGGAAGAGAGTGACCTGTGAACTGTATGACAGTTATTTCCGCTTGATGACGATTAAACATTCGATTTCAAAGATCCAGTGGGCGATCGTGTGGGCGTTGAATTATTATTTAACTCAGTTGAGTTCGGGTCCCAAAGCAGTTGCCAGCAGAATTCCAGACAGTTAGAGACGAGATGTGGTAGGGAAAACCACACCCGACCGAGGGGGTCCTCGAAACCCCCGATGGAGTGGACCCCAACATCAGGAGAACAAGAAAGACACAACGTGACGGTCATAACAGTGGGGTCAAAATATGAAGTTTATGTTCGGTCTCCAGCACCCTCTCACATGCAAACCTTGAAAAACCTTTTCGAACCCTTGCCATAAAGTGAGAGGTGAATATTTTTCTAAAGAAGTCTTCCTGCGTTTTCCTTCCTGCATCTTAATTGTTACTGCGTGCGTCCTTTATTCTTGCGTCTGTTATCATTGCGTCGGTATGTATCCAGTATATATATGTATATTCTGCATGGATCAGCAGATGACTATCTAACACTGGCAGGTCTTCAGGGCTGCATCCCGTATCGGCACAAAGCTGCTATATGTAGGCTCTAGCTGGTCGTCCTGCCTTTGCTCGTCCATGTGAAGGACTCCACAGGAGTACGTCACTTATAAGTTCGAGTGTCCTAGTAATGATGCTAAATAATCTGATGAGGCTCCAGCTTTGAAGCTTTGGGGAAAGTTGAGTACCCCATCATTGCAATTGCTCCTTGGTCCACTCTGTCCCGGAGTGCTAGAACCTAATTGGGTCCTATCAATGGGTCAAATATAACTGCTTGTCATTAAAAACGTGTGCAAAAAAATGACTTACGCTAAATTGATTTTTTTTTAGAAATAAAACATTTTGATCAATTAACTGTGGGTGTTAACTGATATTTAATTGAATTGTTAGTGATACATAGCAATGTTTTTAACAATTTAACTTTGTTGACTCCTGCTAAATTGATTGGTTAGAAATGTAAATAGTGGCTCATAAAATAGTGTATTAACAAAATGTGTTTAGAAATCCTATACTTAAAATATGTGTAAAACATAACTTGGCATTGAATAACCAACAATTGTCGATATGCCATTAAACTAAAGCAAATCAGTTAACGGTATTCATATAAAATGATTTCTAGCTCGTTTAAAAATGTTATCATAAATATTTGAAATATGTATAAACAGGATTTGGCATTAAATAACCTACAAGATTTGATATATCATAAAACCCAACGAGATCAAGCTTTTTTGCTAGTTTGTAGAGTGTTCGACAATGGTCAGGGAGACCTGGGCTCAATCTCAAGTCATATCATACTAAAGACTTTCAAAATGGTACTTGATACCTCCTAGCTTAACACTCAGCAATATAAGGTACTATCAAAGGTAAAGTGGAGCAATCCAGGGAAAGGAGTAGCGCCCTCCCCTACATTTCTGTGTAGTAGCTATTGAAAAGGGAGCCTTCTGATCGCCCCCGTCTACGGTCGCCAACTTTACTTACTTATTTCTATCAATTTCCAGTTGAGAGAAACGTTAGTCTGGCTTCTGCTTGCAACGGCTTTCGATTAACCGTCTTCGAGAACGTTATTATTTTTTGGAGCAGTTTTCAGTATTTTGTTAGTTTGTATGCGATATTTATTTCGCTAGAAGAGTTTATTATTGGTCGTTGTGCTTAGTTTCGTCTGTAAGCAGTTGAAGATGTTTAGTATGCGTGTACCGTTGTTTAATAGTATTTCATTTATATTTACGTGTTTATTTTTGTTATTATTTTTAAATATGGTTTAGGTATTATTGATGAGGATTGTTTTGTATTTTAGTACAGGTGAATTCATTTTTGTTATTAGTTTGTGTTGTGTGCATTTCGGGTGGTGAAATGGTTAGCAAGCTAGACTAGCAAAACTACACGAGTGAGTTTGAGTCTCGTCAGATGCCCCATTCAAAAGGCCTTTCGGCACATCTAAGGAAAAGGCTTAGTAAATTACTACTATGTATTGTAGTTGTATGTTGGTTAATGGCACTAGTATGAAAAGGTGTTATGTAAGACTACATAAACGCCCGAAAAAGACAGGGCATTGTAGGCTACCTCAATTTGATTTGGATAGGATTTAGGGAAGTTTGTATTATTTTTTAATACCTCATTGGCCTAGTGGTTAGTGTTCGCCAAAAGTCCGGTAGACGAGGATTCAATCCGAGGTCGAGTCATACCAAAGACTCAAAAATGATACTTGATGCCGCCTTGTTTAACACTCGGCATTACAAGGTACGGATCAAGAGTAAAGTGGAGCAATCCAGGGAAAGGTGTAGCGCCCTCCCCAACATTTCAGTGTAGAAGCTATTGAAAAGGAGACCTTAGATTCGCCTTTGACAATTGTTGCCAACTTTTATATCATTTTTTAGCCGGAAGATTTAATGTTTTAAATTATTTGCAGTGGTTGAGAAGCTTAATTTGTTTCAAGTGATCAGCCGTTTTTGGTTTTTCTGTGTATAATGTTGGTTATTGCTTGTCCATGTATTTAATACTATATGTAATATAAATTAGGGTAAGGGTTATCATTGTTATTTCTGCTCATGTTATTTTGGAAATTGATATGAAGACAGAATGTTATTTACTGGTCTTCAAGTTTATTTGGGAAATTATTGTATTAGATCTTTGTAAAATATTGTGTTTGGAGAGATCTAAAAGGCTGTAAATATTCGATTTTTATCATTGCTATTTTATATTCTGCGGGATTTTCACTATGAAAGTCGAATAGACTGGAGTTGAGAAGGTATTTTTAATTGTTTTTTTTAAGTTTTGTGTAAATGTGGGGTTGTAGTATTTGCTATTGTTGCGGGAGTTCGTGAGTACATCTAGGATAGGGATTTTTTGTTTCAGTTAGCACCTTATTTTCTTCTAGCGATTTAAAAGTCTTTTTATTTTTCATCGATATATTGTTTAACAACGAAGATATTATCTACGTAGGTAAACACAGAAAATGTGTCTATTTCTCTGTTAAATCTTACATTTCCTATGAGGGATATGTAGTATTCCTGAATTGTATGATCCAAAAAGAACTAGCCTGGGGCAGTAGAATACATCAACTGCATCTAAGCAGAGGCCGAAACCACCCCCACAATGGGTATCCTCTTTATATTAAACGGTCCTTCGACGGGGCTCCATACATGACCAATTGGGTAATGTGGAGTACCTGTTCATTGCCATTGCTTCAAGGTTGACTCTGACTCAGAGTAGGAGCACCCGATAGACTCATTTCTATTGGTCAAATAGAAAAAGAACTGAGTGAAAACAAATAACTGTTGTTAAATTGTGACTGTTATAGCAATACTTTAAATCTTTTAATAGTGTGCAAAAGAGCTCTTGCTACTTTAATAATCTTTTTGTTCAAAATGTGTTTACAAATCAAATCAAATGTGTTTAATGCTATATTTGTTTGACATATGTGTATAAATTATGCTTTTTACAGTTTTTGTGATGCAGTATATGGAGGTAGGAATTTGGGAGAATATGGATCTAAGAGTGTTTCCTTCTTTGTGGAGTTTTATTTTTCCGTAAATTTAGCCTGGTTAGCCGTGTTATTTAATTTAAAAGATCCAATTCAAGCCTTGGTAACGGCGATAATTTTAATAATATTCTTTGAGTCGGTTGTTGGCAGTTTTCGTAAACTTTTGGTTTTCTTTTGTCTTTGACAAAATTGTCAGTTTATGTGTTATAGTCGGTTTTGTTTAAGTTTCAAATATTGCTATTTAACAATTCTATTCAAGATTACTCATTCATTGGTGCATAGTTAAATCGTTCTAAGTATTGTTACGTGTTACGAAAAATACATATGAACATTAGTCATTTGTTTACAAACAGTTTAATTGTCAAACAATTCCCTTTCTCACAATTCAATTTAGCATAATTCCTTCGTTCGTACTTAAGGTATTGCTATCTAACTCTTATAAATCTGTTAAATATTTATTATCTCCTTGCACTGAATGAATTGGTTACATGTATTGCTTTTTAACACTAATTATTCGGTTCAACTGTAACATATTGACCTTCGACCCAGGAACAATCAAGGAACAGGTGAATCCGGTCGAAGATATCAGGGTATAACATTGACTGTGAAGGGGTTGAATTGGGTGCTGATGCGACGCTCACAGGATGCAGGTGGCTGTCAAACAATGATATAACCCGGTGCGACAGGAAGTTCAGGTAACTGGAGTCAGTTTGTTGCAGTTTAAGGCAGTGAGAACCAGCTCTCAGCAGAGGGCTGGTCTTTCAGGGCCCCCGGTTGAGCAGCCCAGCAGAACGAGAAAGAAGTGCTGCTAAAGACAGAGGAACTAAGGGGCCAATACGTTGCAGTCTTTGTTCAGTCTCCAACTCATCTCTCACACATAACTATTTCGCAACCCTTTCGCAACCATTTCGAATAAAGTGTGAGAGGTATATTTTTCTAAAGAAGTGTGTTCGTTTGTCATTATTGCTGTTGATGTTTCCGCATGTATATGTGTATAGTTGTATATGGTTGTGGCTATGCAACACAACATTATTCAAATGTTTACCCACACTTTCATGGTTCAAGTATTGCTATGTATCACTAACAATTCAATTGAACGTTAGTAATTTATTTATACAGAATTAAATTATCAAACATTTCTATTTCTAACAATTCAATTTAGCGTTGGCTCTTGTTTAACATACGCTTTAAATTTCAAACAGTTCTATTTGACCAATACATCGATCCGATCAGGTGCTAGTCGTCCGGGTAAAAGTGGACCCTAGACCAATGGCAATGAATGGGTACTCCGCATTTGTGGAGCCTCATCATCATATTTTTAAGGTATTTTCAAGATGCTTCTTGGGGGGGGGGTTCTAATCAGTAGATGTTGTCTAGAAAACTTACTAAGGGCGGTGACCGATAGGAACGAATGTCGAGAAAGAGTCAAGAAAATCTTTGCTGTCTTTACTCATAAATTATACCAGTGAGATTTTTGGCATTTGGTTTCCGCTGAATTATTACGAAGGTATCTTATAATTCTTATTAGTTCGAAGTTAAGTTAATGGAACTGATTTCATTTTCGTTGGCTGAGATTTTTGTCCGGAAATTTATTGTATTATTTTCGGTATGTAAAGATGATCGATTGATATGAAAGGATTCGGTTTGAAAAGAACTTAGCACAACTTTGATACCAACTGAAACCTGATTTTAAAAAATAGCAAGAAATCTAGAGAAAAGAAAACAAAATGATATATGAAAAAATATCTCGTTGTCTTGACCAAAGGTGCCTAAACTATCAATCGATCGATCGATCAAATAATCAATCAATCTCTCTCTCTCTCTCTATATATATATATATATATATTGACTGATTGATTGATAGATTGATTGATAGTTTAGACACGTTTGGTTAAAGACCATAAGATATTTATACACACACACACACACACACACACACACACACACACACACACATATATATATATATATATATATATATATATATATATATATATATATATATATATATATATATATACCATGGTTTATGTTTATTGCCTGTGCCACGTCATATTGGAACAACGTCAATAAATCTGCACCAAGTGACTTTGCAGCTCGTGACGCTGATTATGAACCTCACGTCATTTACGTTACACGAGCTTTTTGCTGGATTTGAGCTCGCATTTACGATGCGAATTCAAATCACATCAGCGGCTGCCTGTCAAAGAGATTTCTTACTTGAAAACTTCTCGACCGCCACAGGCCAAGGAAATTTTCTACGTGATATCTTATCTGCTCTTCCTGTTATGAAGCATTATAGTTTAGCATAGAGCATTCGTTTAAGAACACTCACGCATGCGTACTCTTTCATTCTCTCACAAACAAGACCATGCACATTGACACGCACGAAAGTGAAATCTATAATATACCTGCATTTTCTCTCGATTTTCGTTGAAGATTCGCCTTCGACTTGGGATTTAGAATAAACTATTTAAAAGCTGAAGTGTCCAAATTCCTGAGGCAAATATTTTAGAAAATCTAAGATAAAAAAATCCACATGTATAGAAAAAGTCATACTTACCGTAACGGTTATCATCGTAGGAAATGGAATCTAGAATGCGTGTTCGAATCTTGGACGATGCTGTTTGTGTTTCCTCTCACGTTGATGCCCTGGAAAAACTTACATTCTTATTTCCTCCTCACATCTATTTGTAAATAGCGGAACAAACTAGAGCATTTAGCTTTTGTAAAGCAACAAGTCTCGGGGAATGAAAAGTTTGAATTCGAACAGCAGTAATACGCCTAATAATTGACGATGTGTCTGGTACTGTTCATGGTGGAGGGGTTGCGTAAATACCTTCATTGAAAATATTGCATTCTTACCCTGCCTGTTAAACTCGCCGTTTGTCATCAATACAAAGCACATTCAAATCAATACCACTGATATTTCACCTTCTGCGAACGCACTCTGAGTGATGTGACGTAACAGTGACTTTATCATCATTATCATCATCAAGGAATACAGCTAGCAAGGATTTTCTTGACTCTTTTTCGACATTCGTTCCTATTGGTTACCACCCTTGGTAAATTTTCTCGACAATATCCACTGTCCGCAGGGTTTTGATGAGTTCATTTTTTTGCTAGACGTTCAACAGTGGTGTATCAATGTGTAGGATTCCATATGATAACAACGCTAATCGATATTTTTTGATTCTACCGCCATTAACCAGCATATATTACATGTATAGTTTGTGTGATGGGAGATTAGTGGCCATGAAGCTACTGTTTTGTTAGGTGTAGCTTCCAGGATGAATTCAAAACTGTACGCAGTATTTATGTTTAGTTCTCATCGAGCTTGATAGAAATTAATTATATTGATGTCCAGTTATAACCAAAGATAAACTTATTTCACGGCAATTTTTTTTGCTCAAATAATACGTGAACTTGTAGAAAATTTGAACTTCCATACAAAGAAGAAAGTTGCTATACGCACATAATGTACTCGGATTTCATTTTGTAGTAAAACCTTCCAAAAATCGATTAAGTTTTATTTAAAAAAAAACAGCAACAAAAAGAGATGTGTAAATGTCGTCTGCTAAGTCGATATTTATAGAAATAGATATTCATAGAAACAGGCCTGTCATGAAATACGCGTAAGTGTTGATAAATTGACTAAAACTCTAAATTGTAAATCATTTTTTTTTAATATGACTAAAAACAAAAATTAAAAAAAAGAAAAAACAGTTTCGTCTACACAGGTGTTTTGAAATAATACTTACCATAAATCTATATTTATGCTTATTTCCTATGAGTTATGGACGTTTCTGTTAATGATAGCTTATTTGGAAAAAAATTCTTAAGCTATGTTTTTTTATCTGTTTTGGAGATTCAGTTTGGAATTTTTAGAAGAACAGAATCTTAGACGTTGAATTGAGGATATAGGGCCGAACATACGACTTTTGCATACTTATTGTGCGAGTTTTATAGTTTCCTGTTAATTTCTAGTTTTCACAAATGCTTCATGACTCAAACTGTGCAATAATTGATTTAATTTCTTCGTCTAATGGTTTATCAACCTTTTGTTGGTTATTTATTGCCAAAACCGTCCTTACGAGGAATTCTACCGATGCTATATAACCCATAGCCAGTGGACGGATAGAGGAATTTATATTTCTCACAAAGGCACTAGTTTGACAGTGTACATTTGTTAGGTTGGGTTTTGTAGCATATCAACTTTTGTAGGTTATTAAATTCCAAAACCTTCTTTATACAAATAAACAGTTCTGTTTCAAACGTTTCAGCTTAGCATAAGTACACAGTTTAAAATTCAAAACTATTCCATTTCAAGCCATTCAGATTGGTCAAACAGTTCTAATTCAAATTGTTCAGTATTTTATAAGTATATTTTTTGTCACAACTGTTCCATTTCAAACAATTCAGTTCCGCTTACAAACAAGTTTTATTTCAAACAATTCAGTTTAGTATAAATACGTAGTTTTATATTCAAAATAGTTCAACTTCAAGTAATTAAGTTTAGCAAAAGTACTAAGTTTAAATGTCAAAATCAGTTCTATTTCAAGCAATTCAGTTTAGCATAGATACGCAGTTTAGTTTTATTTGACCCAAAGAGAGGACACTAGCAGGTGCAACCACTCCAGGCTAGAGCTGTCCTGGGGCGATTGTAATATACAAGCTTAGATGGCGAAGGAGTGCTGTGGATGAACTTAGCAGATTCAATGCGGTCGCAAGATAACATTAACAAAGTGGTTTCACAGGAAAGAGAAAAATGTAATTTTTTGCCTGAGGATAGAATGACAGATATTTCCGTTCACAGATAAGATCAACAAATTACCAGGAAAAACGGAAGTATGTAAGTTTCGATAACCAGCCAAAAACAGAAAATACGTTAGGCGAAAAGGATGTTCTTATTTCCGCATTGGACTTGAAAGACAATATAAAGTCTGCAATTTGCGACGGAAGGCAGAGACCCGCTGGTCTCTCAAGGGATGGGGAGAAATCCGCTGGTCTCTCAAGTGAAGTGGGAGATCTGCTAGTCTCGCAAGCGAAGGGGAGAGATCCGCTGGTCACTCAAACCTGTCAGCTCACCCATATGTGTTCTCCGACCGTCGAACTACCTCCCAAAAGGGTCCCTGTGACAGAAGAAATATATGTGCGAACTCTCCCTGACTGTATTCCTACTGCATACAAACATTGCCGTCGAAGAATAAAAAATATAAATTATATTTTTATATATACCAGTTCTTCGTTGTTTGTCAAGCGGCACAATATGCGACAAAATGGCAATGAAGTGGTACTTCACATTCCCCCAAGCTCCAGTATTATTGAAGCGTCAACAGCAGATTGTTTAGTATCATATCCTGGACACTCGTTGTGGAGTCTTACCCATCTGCAGAGAAGCCCCAGCCGACTGGGCAAAATATTATTTGAGAATGGTTATATGTATTTCTGGACTAAAGCAATGAAGATATTACTTGCCACTTTAACTAGAAAAGTAATTAAAAAGAAAATCAGCATCATAGACATCTCTTTCTAGTTCATTTCAAGGTTACAGAAATGAGAGTAAAAGGGAATTTTCTCAATGATATATGATGAATTAATGCGATTAGAAAATAATTAAATCACAGCCTAGAGGCGAACTCAATTCAAGTTTTTTTATTTCTCATATCAGTTTGCTTAACAAAGCTGTGTCACTTAAGTATTAAGTAGGTATGTAATATGATATTCTTAACGAGGTTTTAAAATATTTTTTGGTAGAGATCCAAAGTGATGCAATAAGTGTCAAAAGAAGTAAAATAGATAAAAAACTGAATCCCCTCACACACACACACACACACACACACATACACACACACACACACACACACACACACACACACATATATATATATATATAAGAACAAAGTGAATTTAATTATTAATATGGTTTGTGCGATAATTGAAGTATCTTAGTCACAGAAAATTTGAAATAATTACTGGCTGCATTTACCAACATCCTGATACATGCACACACTCACACACTCACACATATATGACAATGCATATATGTAAGAGTGCATATGTGCGTGTGTCTCAAACACACACACACACACACACACATATATATATATATATATTATTATCGACTCATTAGAGTTTTTCACATCAGAGTTAGCTGATGGTTTTTACACTGGAGTCTGAGTGACAGCAAGTCTCCTCAAGTCTCTAGGACTCTTCTCAGTATTCTGGCTGTTTTCAATAATGCTGTTGTTTGGATGGTTTCCACTCAGCCGCCAAATTCCAAATCCTCCAGGCCCTTTACCAATCCTTTAGTTACTGTGCCAAAAGCACCAATCACAATTGGTATTATTGTCCCCTTCATGTTCTACAGTTTTTTTCAATTCTCTAGCAAGGTCGAGATATATATCTCTCCTTTCAAACTCTTTCAGTTTTATTCTGCGGTCAACCGGGACAGCAAAGTCGACAATTTTGCAGATTTTCTTTTTGCTGATTATAATAAGGTCTGGTCTTCTGGCCGAGATTAGGTGATCCGTTTGTATATTAAAGTCCCATAGGAGTTTGTGGAGTCATTTTCAATGACAAGTGCTGGGTTGTGCATATACCATTTGTTGGCATGGTCAAATTTAAATTTCTTGCACATTCCCCAGTGGATCACCTTGCCCAGCCTGTCGTGTCTAGCCTTGTACTCTTTCCGTGCTAGTTTGCTGCATTCGCTTATTATATGATTGATGGTTTCATCTCTGTCACCAGGGATTCTACATTTGTTATTTTGTTGCGTCCTATCTATCCTCCAGTAAATATGATTGATTCTTATGGCACTGATTTGCGCTGCCATTAGGAGAGATTCCGTTTCTCTCTTAAAGTTTCCTTTTCTTAGCCATGTTTTGTCGTGTGAGATGTTGAACTTGATTGTTCAATGTAGTGTCATTACTCTTAAATAAAAAGACCTATTCGTTTAACTTACCTCTTAATATAGTTCAATTAGTTATAAATTGTAACAATATCCATAAATTCAATTTTTTTAAAATTCATTATTGATAATTCATACTAAATTTTAATAGTTTTGTTTGGATTCTTGAGCAAAATATTTTCGAAACTAGATCACTATTACAAAAATTACACCTATGTATTTTTTGTCTGATATAAAAATACTATATGAAAAATTTCAAAGTATTGTTTTTTTATTCCATAGCTACAAAACGCGCATAGGCATTATAAAGACCAGACCGCATAATAATCAACAAAAAAAAAAAAGAATCTGCAAAATTGTAGACTTTGCTGTCTTGGCGGACCACAGAATAGAGGGTTTGGTTGGTTTGGTTGTTTGTTTTTATGGCATATCAACCTCTGTAGGTTATTCAAAATCAAAACCATTTTTTATGAAAAAGTTCTATTTCAAACAATTCAGTTTAAGATAAGTACGGAGTTTAAGTGTAAGTACAGTTTAAATGTAAAAAAAACATTTCTATTTTAAGCAATTTAGTTTAGTCAGGCAGTTCTAATTCAGCTAATTCGATTTAGTATAAGTTCAGATTTTGTTTACACACAGTTAAATGTCAACACAATTCTATATAAAATGAATCAGTTTAGTGTAAGTACAATTTCAATGTCAAAAATTTTCAAATAATTCAGTTTAGCATAAGCACGCAGTTTAAATGTAAGTACAGCTTGTTAAAAACATTTCTTTTTCAAGCTATTCAGTTTAGTTAAACGATTCCCTTTAGCACAACTATGCCGTTAGTTCGATTTAACCCACAAATAGGACTCTATCTGGTGCTACCACTCAAGGCCAGAGTCGACCTAGGAGCAATGGCAATGAAGAGGTGCCCTGCATTCCCCCAAGCCCCAGCATCACTAGAACCTCTTAATCAGATTGTTTAGTGTCATATCCAGGACACTCATTGGAGGGGTCTTAATTCTCTGTAGAGGTGCAGTCGGTGTATTCTACACCCCCAGTCGAGAGGGAAACATAAAGAGGGTATAGAAAATGAATACGAGAAATTTGCGCTGCATCCGCTAGAATTAATACAACGAGTCAAAGATTTGTAGACCAAACTCGAATGATATTAAAGACAGGTTGATTTTCTGACCTTGGTATGGTAGAAATATACCAACAAGTACACAGGAATGAATATCAACAAGACACCACAAACAAACAATACAGAAAAGCAAAACTCGCTCTCTGAATTGAAACAAAAATAATGAAAACCAAAATACTACACACAGCAATACCACAAAACAAAAGTTGACTCTGGAAGATAGATTAAATGCAGAGTTAATGAAGATAATACGATTGAAAAGAATGCAACAGGATCATCCTTCAGGTATAAAATATACATATGCAGCGAAATCCGAAACACTGACGACTCTCTGTTGTTCAGGTACGAAACATTTATAAACTTCTTGACTTTGGTTTTTCGACACGAGGAGAGAGAGACACAATTTTTACTATGCTGACTGTACTATCTGACCCAACCAACGCACTGCGCACCCTGTAACCCCCAAGATCTCTGTCGGTAGAGATATGCAAAACTCCATGGTCAGACTTCAACTTCCAGCTGGACTGGCCCGGCCCAGAATCAAATCTCAACTAACTTGTTTTTTCCAAAATCACCAAATTCTCATCGCTTCTAGCATGATGTCATTCACACCCCAAAAATCATTTCCTATCTAGGGTTTTTGTTATGACATCCGTGATTGCCGCATCCTCCGCGCACGAGCGTGAACACCTGCACTTAGAGCCGAATAGTTCAAAGCCCAACCAAACCGAATGATAAAATATAATTAAAGAAAAATGATTAATATAAAAAAAAAATCTTTCCGTAATTATATAACACAGGAACCAAGAAATAAATCGAAGTAAGAACAGAAAATATGAACAAAGAATTACCAAATAGCACTACGGTCGTCACTGAAGTAAAGGAGCTAATTCATGCAGGAGCAACATTAACCTGTGATAAGATCAGTATTTCTTGTAAGGAACCTGAACAAGAATACAAATCTTGGATGGGAAATTAGGCGAGAAAAAACAATTAAAGAAGTTACGCCAACAATCGAAGATGATAGGGAAGAAAAAAATACGGGAATATGTTGGATTGAAAATAATAATACAAAACTGCAGACACATCTGACAATACAACTTCAAGAGATAAATCAAGATATATTGGCGAAAAATGGGTACCGAGACAGGGTCAAGCAGTATACTCAAAACAGTATCTTCTAAAATTACGAAAGAAAATTTTACCTTCAAGAAGCTGGAGAATAAATACTAGACACGCCAACAACCGGACGAAAAGAAATCAAAACTCTTAGATTAAAGTATGTGGACAGAAAGAACATAAAGAAAGACCAGCTGGATAAATCAGATGGAAAGGGAGTCACAAGTAGAGACAATAATACACCTTGAATTGCTCTGAGCAGCACAAAAAATACTGAGGTGAAAATGCCCGGTCCAGATGGAATACATGGATTCCGTATTTTAAAAATGTTCATCCGTCCACAACACACTCTTTAACTGAGGAGAGGGTAAGAAGAGACAAATAGCCCTGATTTCATGACAAAGAGTTAGAATACCACGAAATTGAAAGAACTCCCGCAAAAAAAAACAACAAAAAAACAATCCCAGCAACGATGGACCAATAACGTATCTAACCTAAAATGTGGAAAGTCCTAACGGCATGGATGTAGCCTCCATACTCACCACTTAGCCGCTAACTGTTTCCAAAGAACAGATGGATTCCAAGAGAAAACCAGAGAAACAGTTGATTTCCGGTGTATTGATCAGGACATCTTCCAGAAGAGCAAAATGAGGTGGAAATGTAGCTATGGTGATGATTGATTTCAAAAGGGGATACATATAGGGTCCTGCAAAGCTGGATAATTAATTGCCTAAAAATGTACAAGATATCCAACAAAGTCATAAAGTTCATCACGAAAGCCAAAAAAAAAACAGGAGATTGGAATTGGCAGTAAGATTAATATCTTTTAAAAAGGTCAAAATCCAATGAGGTATATTCCAAGGAGATGAGCTTTCACCATTACTCTTTGTTATAGGGAGGATACCACGATATCACATTCTTAGAAAATGGTCAGGAGGCTATAGATTTATATCAAAAGAAAAAGAATTAATCATGATATGCACATAGACAACATCAAACCATTTGCCAAAATGAAAAAGAATTAGAGACTCAAATACAAAAAAATAATATAAATTCAGTATATAAAGATAAAATGTGGCTTGGAAAAATGTACCTTGCTCATACTAAGCAGTGGAAAAAAAACAACGACGGAAAGAATGGAACTGCAAAATCAAAAAAGAATCAGAACGTTTAAAAATGAAAAATTACAAGTACTTGGGAATACTAAATGCGCATAAAAGCAAGTGAGCGAAGATGAAAGAAAAAATATCAAAAAGAGTATCTCAAATGAACGAGAAGGCTTCTCAAAAATCAAGCTCTACATCAGGAATCTCTTTAATGGAATAAAAACAGTCCCCCTAGCAAGATACTCGTAACTATTCTTGAAATGGACAAGGGAAGAACATGAACAAATAAACAAGAAGACAAGCAATCTGATTAGGCTACATAAGACCTTACATCCACTAGATGACATAGACAGAATATATGTGACAGGAAAAGGAGAAAGAAGACTCATTGGCATTGAAGACTGCGTAGGCCCATCAATACGATTCTACGAAATTTACATTAAAAAGAGAAAAATAAGACTACTTTCAATAAGCAGGAACAGTACTAACAATATAAACAATACAAGAATAGGAAAAAATTTGGGTGAAGTACTACTGCATGGTTATTTGAAGCGACAAGGTGACGAAATTTAATACGAGCCAACATGGATACGGCTAAGAAAGAGAAATTATAAAAGAGAACCTGAATCACTTCTAAAAGCAATTCATATGAAACATCATAAACACCAAGTATGTTAGAGCGAAAATAGTTAAGACATAACACAATATTAAGTGAAGGTGTTGTGATGATTGGGATCAAACAAATAATGATATAAGAAATAAATTAGTGGAGGCCATCCACACTACACAATTACAGAGATCGGCCAAAATACTGAGAAAAGTTCTGGGGACTTTTGGTGACTTACAGTCACTCATATTCTAGTGGAAAACAATTAGATGAGTTAATCTCGGTCAGAAGACCAGACCTTATAATAATCAACAAAAAAAAAAAAAAAGAAAATCTGCAAAATTGTCGACTTTGCTCTCCAGGCGGACCACAGATTAAAACTAAAAGAAAGTGAAAAGAGAGATAAGTACCTCGACCTTGCTAGAGAATTGAAAAAAAGGTGTGGATCATGAAGGTGACAATTATACCAATTGTGATTGGTGCCTTCGGCACGGTAACTAAGGGATTATTAAAGATCCTGGAAGATTTGGAAGTTGGCGACCGAGTGGAGACCATCGAAACAACAGCGTTATTGAAAAAGGCCAGAATACTGAGAAGAGTGCTGGAGACTTGAAGAGACTTGCAGTCACTCAATCTCCAGTGAAATACCATTAGCTTATGCTGATGTGAAAAACTCTAATGAGTAAATAAATAATAAGGTAATTGAAAAAACTGGTAATTGGTGCGTTTGGAACAGTAAATAAAGTATTTCTAAAGGGACTGGAGGAGTTGGAAATTGGTGGACGGGTGGAGACCATCCTAACGACAGCATTATAGAGAACGGCCAGAATACTGAGAATAGTCCTGGAGACTTGAGGAGACTTGCTGTCAATCAGACTCCAGTGAAAACCCATCGGCTAACGCTGATGTGAAAAGCTCTAATGAGTTAATAATAATAATAATAATAATAATAATAATAATGGAGACACATCGCAATATCTTTTTGTTATTGCAATGATATCCACTCTGTTATATATTATATAGTTTACACGGGGATACAAATTCGCAAAATTATAAGAAAATATAAATGGAAGATATCAGCGTATTTGTCAAAAAATAGCAATAACTGGACATCCTTATTCCCATACTCTGCTATGATTTAGGAATAGAATTTGGCATTGAAAAATATGCCCGGAGGATAATGAAAATTGGTAAAAGCGAAACAATGGAAAGAATAAAACTTCCAAATCAGAAAATTATCGGGACGATTGGAGAGTGGGTAATTACAAATACTTTGGTATATTGGAAGTAGACTCCCTCAAACAGAGATGAAGATTAATATCAGAAAAGGATACGCCAGAAGACCCCAAAAAATAGATTGCTCTAAACTAAGCTTTACCGTATAAGTCTCTTCAAGGGAATAAACACATGGATTATACTCCTGAGTAGCTACGCTTTGGAAAATGAGGGTGATGTTGAGTTGAGACCAATTGTAGGTGGTGTGCTTAGAATGGTCAAGAAAACTTTGAAAAAGTATAAAAACTAGTGGAAAAAAAGGATGAACATTCAGATGACAACACTTTTAAGATCGGCTAGAAGAGTAAGAAGAGTCTTGAAGATTTGAGGAGAATTGCTTTCGCTTTTGATTCCAGTGAAAATCAAAAAGCTAACGCCGATAGGAAAAACACACAAAGACTTTAATAATAATTGTGTATAAAACATAAAAAATTGAAATATTGTAATATTTCAATATAGAATAAATAAAAACGATAAGAATTAAAAGTTTCTGAAAGCTAATTATGGTACATATCTTTTGAAACGGAACGCAGTTAACGGTAATAAAATGCTAATTGTTTTTTTCAGTTTTTCGACTATTTTTTTCCTTTGGAAATACTTTTTTTGCAGAAGACACAGTCAGAGATTTATTACACCCTTGACTTGGTTAAGAAAAAACTGATACGTCTATTGTTGCGTTATTTTTCTTACAACCACAATATATATTGTTTTCTCATATTCCATGAAGTAAATTATTTCCATTTTTTCGCATCTCTCTCTCTCTCTCTATATATATATATATATATATATATATACGTATTTTCTGGAGAAATGTAACATAAGAAGCATTAATTGTTTCGAAAGCAGAATAAAATGGGAAAATTCTAAATTATAATCTCGCCTATTCCTAACGTTACTCTGAGCTCTATCGACCAATGACACCTCATAATCGAGCTGATATATAAAAATCTTAATAGATAACTTGATTCTGTTACATACACACACACACACACACACACACACACATACATATATATATATATATATATATATTGCCCCAAGGATCTCTTTTGAATAAATACTACACCGAGTAATTGAGGAGATCCCAACTCCTTTGTCTAGATTGCTCCACTTACCTTTGATCGGCTCTTTATATTGCTGAGTGTTAAGCAAGGAAGTATTGAGTACAATTGTTGAGTCTTTTGGCACGAATCCACCAGGGATTGAACTTAGGTCTCCTGAGAAATTAGCAAACACGTAAATCATTATACAGATGGTCCTGTTTGTCTGCTTTTTCACACACACACACACACACACACACACACATATATATATATATATATATATATATATATATATATATATATATATATATATATATATATATATATATATATATATATATATATATATTGTTTCAAAAACAAGATATTTAGAAATAGTATTCCATTTTTATAATAGAAGTATTTTGCTGATTCAAACTCGTCAGATCGAAATCAAACGGTGTTTAATCACTTTTTTTCTTCGTTTTTCCGTCAAAGAAAAAGGAAAAGATAAATGGAAGAAAGAGGAAAATAGCGTTAGAAAAAAATCTCTCTCTCTCTTTCTCTCTCTCTCTCTCTCTCTCTCTCTCTCTCTCTCTCTCTGTCTATATATATATATATAAGTGAAGCGGGCCACCGTTTTCAAGGGCGACCCAAAGGCTCCCTTTTGATTAGCTACTACACTGAGGTTTAGGGAAGGGCGCTATTTCTCTTTCTGCATTGCTCTACTTTGCCCTTGATCCGTACCTTAAAATACCGAGTGGTCAGCAAGTTAGCATCAAGTAACATCTTTTGAGTTTTTCGTATGACTCGTCCTTGGATTGAACCCGAGGCTCTCGGGCCATTGGAGAACACTCCATCCACTACGTCATTATTTTCAAGGAAATACGTTACGGTTTTGGAATAAATTTGAAAACTAATTACAACACTCAGTTTTGAGAAAGAACGCCACTAACAGAAGTGGAATATTGAAAACTTTCTCATGTTTCATTTCATTTTCTAAAAAATGATAAAATTAATAAAAATAAAATAAAATTTGGAAGATATAATATCACACATTTATAGGTACTGGTGATGGTTTTAATGTATCACACGAAACGTTTAATGATAGCCAAAAAAAAAAAATCAACTATTAATAAAATCATCCACTGAATACCTTTTTTTTTTCCCTATTTATGCATTTGAATACTATCGGATTTCCACCTCTTTCCTTGACAGGTAGATAGATAGACCGATTAATTTATAGATAAATAAGTTGAACCTAAAATCCCTCTTCACTGTCAAAACTTGAAATTTAGAAACTTTTTGAGCATTATTGATATATGAAGGAAGGAGACAAAAATGATAACAACAATATGTGAAGTATCATTTTCAATTTGATTACAAAATGATTTTCAAAGTAATCTATGCCACATTTTTCACTGGGGAAATTAACAATATAGATATTGATTTGCGTTTACTCACTCATATCAAGCATTTCTTATTCCCTTCAAAACGAGTTCAATACAGTAGTGCAGTATCACGTGATTGAGGAACTGGGGTTTGAATACAGTGTAGCATTTACAAACTTTAGCATTTCTCAATAAAAGAAAATCAGTAACAAAGATTAAGACAAAATAACTTAGTACAAACCTAAAGTTGTAAAATTGTAAATGCCTCCAATGAAGGTAAAGACTAAAAAGTTCTACTCAAGCAATCTGAAATGACAGTTGAAAGCATTATGAAGAAATTCCATAATGTCTAAACCGTTAAAAACCTCAAAGGATGCGGAATGTAACCCGATGTGTCATCTCGTGTAGCAGGACAATTTCTCAGAGATGTCAACACCAATTTGGGTATAAAAGTCTGTGGTATTTTGTCCGATGTGGATAATCTTGGTTTTACTTG
>OY757905.1:121207708-121217708 GCA_963585895.1 Sepioteuthis lessoniana | reverse complement strand
AAAGACGTGAAATCTTTGGCCATCTGCTTTGCATATTGTCCAAGTTTCTGCGCCGTGCAATGGGTTGACAGAACTATAGCGTTGTACCCAGCACATTAAGTTTTTATAGAGAGGTCTTTGTTGAACCAGACTTGCTTCTTCAACCAACTGAAAGTTTAGGAATTATTTGATATTCGTATATAAAGTTTCACGTTTGTTGGTGACTGTGAAGCCAAGGTATTTGAATTTGTTTACTTGGGCGTGTTCTTGGCCTTCTACCTGAATGTCTTGCCCGTGTAATGAGATCCCAGGGGGTACTGTACAATAGCCTCATATTTTAAGATAATTATCAGCACCAATGCCTTTGCACATTGTCTAGAAACTATTGATTATTTCCAGTGCAAATTGGTGGTTGTGTGCCATGAATGCAGAGTTGTCGACAAACATGAGCTCGTGTACCTGAAAGTGTCAGGGTTTATTTTTCTTGCTGATTTATATTGACTTGCATTGAACAGATTAGCCCCTGGTCTACCCAGTATCTATACTCCTTAGATGTAAATCATTGAAGACATTAGACAAGATATCAGAAAGAAAAATCAGTGTTGGGGCCAAAACGCAGCTCTGTTTCTCTTCGTACTCAACCTTAAATGGCTCCAATATTTTTTCCCTTCAGCTGAATGATGCCTTCACTCCTGTATGTAAAGCAGATATGACGAAGTGGTCAGAACACCCTAGTTTGCATAGAATGTTCCATAAGACTTACATATTCTCGGCGTGAAAATTTTTGGGGAAGTTGAGAAAAATTATGATGAAGGGCATATTCAGTTCAATACATTTCTCCTGTATTTCTTGCAAAGAGATCATTTCCCTTGTTCTCCGGAAAATCCTATTATACACCCGGTAGGATACTCTCTGCTAGGCACGATAGTCTGTTGAGCAGTATTCCGGCGAACATTTTGCCGGGTATTAAGAGAAGGGAGTTCCTGCTTGTATGATCTCATCGTATTGCAAGTATGTGTTAGCAACAAGATCATAATATCTGAATAAAAACGGTCAAAGTCTATTTTTACTGCGCTTGTTACTTCAATGTTGATTGTGTATTTGATAATGGCAAAATAATATGATGAAGCCATGAGATAAAATATATTCGAACTGAAATACTAAAGTCGTGTAATACATTTCAAGCAAATAATACATTTCGAAGAACAAATTTAATTACAAATGTGTTTTAACGCTAAAAGCGTCAGTGGTATTTCAACAGACTTGGAGGTGCCCGAGGTGTAATGGCTATCGTCGTAGGAAATGGACACGAGTTCAAATCCTGGACGAGGCTTATTGCATTTCAAATAACACTAATACCCTTGGGAAAGGTATGAATACAATTATTCTCCCTCCAGCTATGGGTAAATAGTAAGGCAGACTAGGTTCTTTTGCCTTGGAGAGGCAACTAGTCTAGGAGAAGGAAAACACTGAATTCAAACCTGCTAAACTCCGCTTAAAAATTGACCTTGTGTCATATCCTGCCTGAATGGAGGGGTTGGGTAAATATGGTATTTCATCAGACTTCTATTAAAGATGAACTACTGCCTTGCTATAAATACATACACATTTATACATGCACCCTCCACCAACCAAATACGCACACAACGTTATGTTCACCCGCCACCATACAAAAAATCTTCAATATTTTAGTTTTGTTGAAAATCTCTGATCTATTCAAATATGTTTTTTTCCTTTCAAACGTTGAGAATCAAGGTAAATACATTTTTGAAGATATTATTTAAATAGATGTAATTTTCATTTTTATATTTCTTTTCTCATAAAAGGAGAATACATCCCAATCACTTGATGATTGCATTTTTAATGCAAGAAGATTGCCGACAAAGTAGGGAAGTTTTTGTCCTAATATATATATATATATATATATTGTTTCTGTGTTGGTTTCAGTAACTAAGTTTCGAGTATCAAGGTAACCATCATCAGATGAAACTCATATATTCACACACACACACACACACACACACACACACACACACACACACACACACACACACACACAAACGGACTCACCCCCCACACACAAAACAGACTCTCTCTCTCTCTCTCACACACACACAACACACACATACACATATCTGCGACGAGAGAGAAGCATGTAAATAGTCATCTGACGAGACGGAGAGGATAGTAATGTTCTCCGCCGAAATAAATTTATTATGATGACTTAACCGAGTTTGAGTCTTCATCAAATTATTCTAATATATATATATATATATATATATATAAATTGTTTCTAGGTTGGTTTCAGTAACTAAGTTTCGAGTATCAAGGCAACCATCATCAGACGAAACTCATATATTCACACACACACACACACGCACAGACAAAACACACACTCACACACACCAATAAACAACAACACACAGACACACAAACAAACAGACTCACACCCACACACGCACACACATAAAACAGACACACACACACACACACACACACACACACGCACAACACAACACAACACACATATATCTGCGACAAGAGAGAAGCATGTAAATAGTCATCTGACGAGACGGAGAATATAGTAATATTCTCCGCCGAAATAAATTTATTATGACGACTTAACTGAGTTTGAGTCTCCATCAAATTGTACTACATACATATAATAATAATAATAATATATATATATATATATATATATATATATATATATATATATATATATATTTTGAATTCAATTAACGTGCATACATATAAATACAAGTATATAAAGGCTAGAGAAAGAAGATGAACAAATGATATTTATTTAAACAAAATGATTATATTTCTAATACATGCATATATTAGCCATGGAATTATCATAAAAATTGCGGTATAAAAATGTCTCCTAAGTTTAATGCTTCATTGCTGACCAGCATTTGAGCACTTTTTTAACAAAGAAAAATTTAAATGCTTTGTCTTACACACACACACACACACACCTGAGCGTACGTCTGTGTGTGTGTGTGTGTGTGTGTGGGAGGAAATCTGAAAGTAGTGTATAAATAAGTTCTGAATGATCGCAATCAAATTCACATATAATCGCTCAACTACATATAAAGGTAGACATTGGAACGTATCTACCCACCTACACACAGACGTCATCGCTCACGCTGTCAGCCGTGGACACAGAAATCCACAAGCACATACATTTATTCGTAGAGACAAGGAGTGCTAATAAAATTTGAAGACATGAGCACGCAATCGAAAAATAATTCCTATTTTACTGTTGTTGAGTTGATTTCTTTTTGTAGCAGTAGAAGACTGTGCATTATGTGATCGGTACCATTCTTTGACAGGGGAGGCTGTTAAACAATGAAGAACGAACAACACGCTTGTCCTCCTCAGACGTAAAGTGCGTGCAACACGACTGGAGGACACTTCATCTACTAATTGCATTAGATCGAGAAAAATATTAAATGACACGAAACGGAATGTACGACTTGCGCATGCGTTGCATTTGTGGCATGTCGTCTGCAGGAAAAGTAGGAATGATGATCAGAATACTTTAATATTGGGCTGGCATTAAATCTTCTTAAACAATTTTCTTATTAAATTATGTTTCAGCCGCTGTTCATTTAAAATATTTTAATACATTTGCTTATTTTCAAATGACATTCAAATTTAGATGAAATTAATATAATATAAATGTCAAAAAAAAAAAAAAAAAAAAGACAAGAGAGAAGAAAAATATGTCTTGCAACAGACAAGGAAATTGCTGTATATGGAATTTTTTTTTAAGAATAATACAATAAAAATTGAGAAGTTAACTATATTTAATTTGCAAGGTCTGTATTCATACTATTTCTTTGAATCACGTAGACATATGATCCAACTCTGCTCAGAAATATATTACCTTATATCATGAAGAGTCAATAGTTACTAGATGAAGTACCCGTCAACATCCGGTAAGTGGTTAAACATGTATAAGATTGCCCTCAGCTTTCTTTTTTGGACGTTAGTCAGGATCATCTTTATCTCCACCTGGTACTGATGTTCAACATTTTTTTTTTCTGAGGGCCGTATATCGTGTAAAATCAGAGACATATTTGGTCAGGAAGAACAAATAAGTTGTTTATTTTGTGTCTGCATCTTACTTTTTATTTATACATGACGTCTTTCTATTAACATTTTAACTATGTACATCGGGGAGGGGTTCGGGACCATAGGTAGAAAAATATGCACACTCCTTTCAAAAATGCGTCATAGTCATCATTTCTGAACCATCTAATTAGATTTTTACCTCTTTCTTCCAGTATCATCTAATCAAGTGATATTTGTCAAATCGGAGCTGTGGATTCAAGGAACAGCTGACATAACCACTCGTCATCCACACTGAGTGACATTCCAACGGCTTGTACTTATTCAAGTAACCTACATTTTAGATCAATGATAGTTTTTGCCAATCTGTTTTAGATCAATGATAGTTTTTGCCAATCTATAACACAAAATCACACTTAGTTCAAATAGTACGACTGTTTGGTGCCGGTTCAGTTATGGTAATTGTATTCCACAGGAAATCCAAGTGATATAGATGTACTGGATATATTAACATGAAAAGTCAGTGACTTTTCTGTAAAATCGTACTTGTTAGACATGCTTACATTTGTTTCAAATTAATCTATTGCAAATTATATATATATATATATATATATATATATATATATATATATATATATAGTTGCATAGTCTTGATCTTCTCTCGGGCGTCCTACACTATATGGACCTTACACTCGGATTTATGTTGTGTCCATTGGCCTATTGGACACAGTGGTTATTAATGGCGCGGGAGATCTGGCTTCAATCCCAGGTAGAGGTAAACTAAATATTCAAAATATCGTACCAGATGCCACCTTGCATAACACTCAATATTTGAGGTATAGATTAAGGGTAAAATAGAGCAATACAGGTATAGAAGTTGTACCCTCCCCTACACCTTGGTATCGTAGATATTGAAAAGTGTGCCCTCGGGTTACACTCGACTAGGGGTCACCAAATATATATATATATATATATATATATATATATATATATATATATATATATAAAATAAATTGGAAAATAAAGTACTAATAGCGTAGAACAACTGACAGTAGTGCAAGAACATATATATATATATATATTTGGTGACCCTAGTCGAGTGCAACTCGAGGGCACACTTTTCAATAGCTACTACACCCAGGTGTAGTAGCCATATATATATATATATATATATATATATATATATATATATATATGATTATGTCATAGGTTAGCTGGGAATTTTTGCAGTCTCCTTTGTCTTGCTCTCCTGGGTCTTATTCTTTGATGCAGAATGACAACGAGAACAATATTTCCTGAGTACATGTTCCTTTTATGAGTTAACGATCTTTTTTTCTTTGTCTGCTCATCCGAAACGTGCAGTTAATGATAAAAAGATAGATGAAGGTTTCGATCACTCACATCGGTTATTTTTGATGAAGAAATATGTTAAACGTATTTCGTTTAATTAAATCTAAATAATTATTAGATAATGGAAACAGTTTATTAATTCTTCTTTTCTGGTGTTTAAACTTTTAAACCTTCAGAGGGGGTATGGCTTGCAGCAACATGTTTTGCGATAATCCCTGCATATGTTTAGAGATACAATCTCGATATAATGGCCTACTTTGTCCATGCGGAGTTGATCTTTTGCAAAAATCTATTCCTTTGTTCAAGAGATATGTATACTAAATTCAGATGTCTGTCGAATTATTTGGACGTGTATACAGAAAAAAAAAATGAAATGTTTCTTCTGATTTTGTTTTATGGCATATCAACCATTTTACGTTATTTAATGCCCAATCCATTCTATACTTATAAAATATAGTAAAGTTGGCGACCGTAGCCGAGGGCAACAAGAAGGCTCCCTTTTTAACGCGGTATAGGGAAGGGCGCTACTCCTTTACCTGAATTACTCCACTTTACCCTTGATACGTACCTTATCTTACTTAGTGTAACGCGAGGCATCATCAAGTACCATTTTAAAAGTCTTTGGTGTCACACGACCTTGGATTGAACACAGGTTTCCTGGGCCATTGGCGAACACTCTACCCACTTGTCCATGTACGCAGTTTAAATGCCAAAAACAGTTCTATTTAAAATAATTCAGTTTTGTATAATTACACAGTTTAGTTCTATTTTACCCATAGATAGGACCCTATCAGGTGCTACCACTCTGAACCAGAGTGAACCTGGCAGGAATGTCAATTTCCCAAAATCGCATTTCCCAAAGCTCCGGCCTTACTGGAACTTCACCATCAGATTGTTCAATGTCATTTCCAGAACACTCGTGGAGGGTCATACCCTTCTGCCGAGAAGCAGTTGGTGTATAATACAGCCGACTTGATCCCAAAAATATTTAAGAAATGTCAAAATTTAATGATTCAATTTTTTAAAATTTGCCATATCTTCAAATTAATTCTTATTTAAATTGTTTCAATATTTGTTTCTGTTAGCTTTATCTGTCAACCCAGTCTTCAGATTCATTTACCCATATTTTGGATAATATATTCCCCATTCCGTTTGACATGTACTCTTACAAAGTAAGAGAGGTGTTTCTTGAAAATAAAAATGTTGCAAACAGAAAAGAAAGCGTTACCAACACAAATAGCACAGACCGTAGCTTTCTCTTTAAGTTGTGTAAAACAGACGATTCAATATAATCTATACGCCAGGGAACACTTCATGCTTTTCCTGTCGATCAAAGAAATCCATACCACTTTGAATTCCACACGGTATTGACATATACACGTGTCCATCAAGTGTATATGACAACGAGTTTTTACCTTTATATCGTTCAATCAGTGAAGTTCAGTATACGCTGCTCCTCTGTTGAAGAGTTAAGACTATTCCCTGCCCCAGAAGGAGGTCTTATATCTATGGTACCAAACTGCATCTTTAGATCTTCTATTTTAGACTATTCTTGCAAGTCATATTCCATCACTTCTACACACTCTTTCTTTATCTACTCGGTGAGTTTCTCTCGCTTATAGTTCCAGTCACGTTTATTCAGTGTCCAACTGAATTATCAAAACGTTCTTTCAACAAATATTTCCCAAGAGATGTTTCTTTATTTCGGTTGTCTTTGGAATCAGGGGTCAGAGCGCACTACTCTCGAACCCCCACCCAGATGCCTCCCAAGCCTCCTTAGAGTGCAGAAAGGATGTGTTTCATATATTTTCTATGTATACTAAATAAGTTGACCAACCGTAGGCTCCCTTTTTAATAGCTACTACACCAACGTGTAGGAGAGGGTTCTACTCCTTTAACTCGATGACCTCACTTACCCTTGATACCTAACTCATTATGCTGAATGTTAAGCAAGGCGGTATCAAGTACCCTTTATGAGTCTTTTGTATCACTCGACTAGGGAGTGAACCCTAGTCTCCCTGACCAGTGACCAACACTCTATCCTCAATATCCACGTGTCTGTACTTCATGAAAATTGACGAGTAATAAATTTGGGAGTATGTATCATTGATTGCGTATCCTATCATAGATTTGTGGGTAGGCATGAAACCCGAAATTCAACCCTGTCTGGATCATTACTTTAAATGTCACCTCTCAAACAATTTATTAATTATTGTTATTTTCATGTCTTTTTGTTTATTTATTTCTATTGTTTTAATTTTAAATATCTGTTAAAACCTTGTTTTGCACTTTGTTTAACTAGAATGAAGACAAAGCAAAGGCCATGTAGGTCATGCTTAGAATACGCTGACTCTATCCTTTACTGAGTGTTACAGCCTCCTCAAAAGGGTCTACAGGATATGATGGTGAAAATCCAATTCTGGATCTCCCGGTGTCACAGGTATGCACATTAATTGCCATTAATCCCATACCGACTTAAGCATATATACAGTAATTTCATTTTTACGTCAAATATAAATGTTTGAAAATTATACTTATTCCATAAGATCATGTTAAAAAACGACAACAAAAAACATAACTTCACGATAAGTATTGATATGAAGTTACAATGAACGTGATTACATAACTAGACTGGGGGACAAACCGTTAAAATCGTTTCAATAAATCAATATTCGTAATTAATGATATTTCTACCTGCTTTTCTGACTCATCCCAGAGCAGATTATAATTCCAGCTTTCAGATACCTTCTTTCCTACTAAAACACTGAACTTTGCTTTTGTATAAAATGTTTTTACAGTCCTTAAGTATAACATTCATTTCACGGTTTGATTATCACTTTTCTACAGATTGTTGATCGATAGAATAATGAAGAAAGAATGATGCAAAAACAAACAGAAATAATTTCTAATCTCAATAATTCATTTAACACAGCCGATGCCTGATATTTTATTGTCGAGGATTCACTCAGCTGGTGATGAGAACGCATTTGACGATACATATTTGGAAGCACATGTCGCGCTCAATTTCTCAATGTCTTTATTTATGCAGCTGGCCGTCAGTTAGATGTGTCAGCGTGCCATTTCCTTCATTTCTTACTATTGCTGCTTCCTATCTATTATTTAGACCTCATCCCAGAGGCGGTAAAGTAGTCATCCAGCAGTTATAGTCAGTAATATCAGTCTTCACAATTAGAGCTTTAATATTTGACTTCGTGTTACAGTCTGTTTCTTTCTTTCAAACAGATTGTCCATCCAATGAAGGCGTCAGGCCGAATGAAATTCTAGTAAAAATTATCGTAAGAAAATGTGCAATTCTAGACGAAGCATGTTCTGAAACTAGGAAGTGATGATATGTCATGAGTTCTTTATTATGATATTTATTCTAGATTATGGAAGGTAATAATTAACCTATTATTATTACTATTATTATTATTATTAGTAGTAGTAGTAGTAGTAGTATTTACCTCTTTAGAGTTTCTCACATTAGCGTTAGCTGATGGTCTTTCACTGGAGTTTGAGTAACACCAAGTCAACTCAAGTCTCCAGGACTCTTCTCAGTATTATGAACGTTCTCAACAATGCTGTAGTTTTGATGGACTCCACTTGTACCCATCCTCCAAGTCCTACTTACTGCAGTTAGTTTAAAATTATATTCTAGGTCTCGTCGATTGGGTGCAAAGAACATCTAAATCTATTTTTTATATATCTTGTATTTTAGATATATGTCAGTTTTTAAGATATTCGTGCGTTCCTCTGCAATGAAAGACATAGGACAAAAAATGTACTATTCTAATAATTGCAAGGATATACCAAGATATTTAATGCCACAGAGAGTAATATGCTTTGCTCTAATACAGGTTTGCCCAGTCGGTTGGGGCTGAAGAATACAACGATTGATTCTCTTCAGAGGTGTAAGACTCTCTAACGAGTGTCCTGGATATATCACTGAACAATCTGATGGTGAGGTTTCAATAATTTTGGAACTTTGGTGAATACGGAGTACCCCTTTATTGCCATCGCTCCCAGGTCCACTCTGTCCCGGAATGGTAGCACCGAATAGGGTCCTATATATGGGTCAAATAGAACTAAACTGTGTGCTTGTGCTAAAAAGAATTGTTTGAGATGAGACTGTTTTGACATCTAAACTGCATACTTGAATTGTTTGAAATTAAATTGTTTTCACATTTAACTGTGTGTAAAAAAAAAACTATTCTTGTATTAAACTGAATTGTTTTAAATGAAAAAAATAGTTTATATGTATAAAAATGGGTTTTGCATTACTAACCTACATTGATGTGCCATAAAACGAAACCTAACAAATGTCATTCTGATAATCAACAACTGTTTACTGCAGCTGTATACTTATAAAATAAATGCGGCTGAGATGCATGTGTGTGTGTGTGTGTGTGTGTGTGTGTGTGTGTGTGTGTGTGTGTGTGTGAAGACTTACAATTATATTACTTCGCCTCCAGGTGTGATATACAGAAAGAGCTGTTACTCATGATGGGACTTCAATAGTGTCAAAACGACCCATTATTCATGCATTAAATAAATAAATAAAATGATAATCCTCTCATCACTCTTCTCAATG
>OY757905.1:121107708-121202708 GCA_963585895.1 Sepioteuthis lessoniana | reverse complement strand
CTCTTCTATCAGACACATAGATAGAACCCTGTCGTGTGCCACCGGTCCAGTCTAGAGTGTTGGCAATGAAGGACAACTCTGCATTCAACAAAGCTCCTGCATTACTAGAAACTCACCATCAGCCTATGTTATATTATATCCAGGACACTCTGGATGGGGTTCGTACCCCTCTGTAGATATGCTGTCGTTGTATTCTGCAGTTCCAGCTTGCTGTGCATAATTGATTTAGTGTTAGCGATAAACAAAAAATAACAATAATCAAAATCATTTAAAGAAACAAAATGGGCACTGGCTCAATTGAAAATTGTTACCTAGAAAATAAGTAAGTAAAGTTGAAAACCAGAAGGCTCTCTTATCAATAGCTACTACACTGAGGTGTAGGGGAGAGCGCGACTTCTTTCCTTTGATTGCTTCACTTTACACTTGATACCTACCTTATATTGCTGAGTGTTAAGCAAGGAGGTATATAGTACAATTTTAAAAGTCTTCGATATAACGCAACTTGGGATTGAACTCAGGTCTCCAGGACCATTGGTGAACACTCTACCCACTAGACCAATGAACTGAAACCTAAAAAAACTGGTTAACACACACACACACACACACACACACATATATATATATATCATAAAATAGTGTATCACATTGAAATCTATTTGTGTATTAACCTTTGTGCGATTGGGCCAACAAAGAATTATATATACATGTATATGTGTGTGTATATGTATTTATGTGTGAATGTTTGTATATATATATATATACACACGCACACACACACACACATATATATATATATATATATATATATATATATATACATGTCTGTTGTGGCGTAAAATACAACCAGCCAACCAACCAACCAAGAAACGTTATTTGCAATGTCTCCGTTTCCATAGTTCATTGCTTGAAGTATCCACAGTGGTTTGCCTTCGTCTTTTTATGCCTTTGTTCTGATGGCCTTTTCAGGTCGTTCAATTTCCTTTACATCAAACACTTTTAGCACGCCTTCAAGTGATCGTTCAGACTGCCCTAATTGCAATTGGTATCACCGTCGCCTTCATCTTGCATAGCTTTCTTAGTTCTCTGGTAAGGTGTAAGTACTTGTCTCTGTTTTCGTTTTCTTTGATTTTCAATCTGTGGGCGCTCTGGATGGTAAAATCCACCAACTAATTCTTCTTCGTTTTTTTTATTTTACACAAGCTTAATTAGCTGTATTTTATTGGTTTGCAATTGACCGAAAGCCTCCATATATCGCCAAAACTTTTCTGAATATTATTAGTGAATCAACAACTTTGTGGTATGAGTGGTCTTCATTCTATCTTTGATTTAGAGTTCAAGAATTTTGTTTTCAAAGCTCATGAAGACTGCTTCAAGCTCATTAGGAGATATCACTGTGGTGTAATAGTTAAAGTGCTATTCAGCATAATCTGGTTGAGCGAGTTCGAACCCCAGTTGCGCTATTACGTTCACTTTCAGACAAATACCCTTTGGGAAAGGTATGAACCCCCTTATTCTCCGAGGTATGTATTAAATAGTACCGCTACTGATCTTTTAGAAGGATGGCTTTAGCATTCATTAAATAACCTGCAAAGGTTGATATGCCATTAAACAAAGAAACCAAACAAAGTGCATCAGCCAGTTGGAATCACCGTTACCTTCATATAATTATTTTGACTCCTTGAAAGTTTTTCACATCAGCATTAGCTGATGACTTTTCACTTAAGTTTGAGTTACATCAAGTCTCTTCAAATCTCCAGAACTCTTCTCAGTATTCTGGCCGACCTGAGCAATGCTGTAGTTTTGATTGTCTCCACTCGTCGCCTTATTTCCTAGTTCTCTCGTCTTTTAACCAATCCTTTATTGTCTGTACCAAGAGCACGTGGTGTAATGGTTATCGTCGCAGGAATTAGACACGGCGACACGAGTTCAAATCCTGGACTGATTGCATTTCACATAGCACTAATCCCCTTGGGAAAGGTATTAATCCATTTATTCTCCCTCCAGCTATGGGTAAATAGTAGGGCAGACTAGGTTCTTCAGCCTTGGTAAGGCAACTAGTCTAGGAGAAGGAAAACTCTGAATTCAAACCTGTTGAACTCCGCTTAAAAATTGACCTTGTGTCATATCCTGCCCGAGCGGAGGGGTTGGGTAAATATGGTACCAAGAGCACCAATTACAATCGCTATAACCGTCACTTTCTGGTTCAACAGTTTTTTTCAATTCCTTAGCAAGGTCCAGCAACAAATCTTTCTTTTTGCTTTCTTTCACTTTCACTGTTTGGTTTTCTCGGGTCTGTAAAGTACACAATTCTGCAAGTTCTCTATTTTTGTGGTTGTTGTTGTTGTTTATTATTATTGGGTCTGGTAATCTGGCCGAAATTTGCTGATCCATTTGTATCTCGAAATCCCTGAAGTGTTTGTGCGTCTCATTCTCGAGGACAGATTCTGGCTTGTGCATATACCAAATGTTGGTATGGTCAAATTTCAAATTTTTGCACATATCCCGGGGGATCACATTGCCCAACAGTCAGATCTAGTATTATACACTTTTTGTACTAATTTGCTGAATTCGCTAATTATATGATTGATAGCTTCGTCTCTATCACCACATAACTTACCAGCTGTTTTGTTGCTTCTTATCTATTCTTGCTTTGATATGTTTAGTCCTAATTCGTTGCTTAGTGATTATTATTATTATTATTATTATTATTAGAAATGCAGGTTTTTCACACCAGCATTAATTGGAGGGATTTTACTGGAGTCTGAGTAGCACTAATCGTCTCAGCTATTAAGAAATCTTCTCAGTATTCTGGCGGATTCTTGGTTCAAAGTTTTGTCTATATTTTCACTTACACAATATTTCCACTAAACCACAAATTATTTTTCTATTAATTATAACCAGGCCTAATTTTCAGGCCGAGTTTAGTTAATCCGTTTGTATTACAAAATACCATAGAATATAATGTGTCATTTTTTGTGAAGAATACTCGTTGTTCATATCCTATTTGCTGGTATGAAAATGTTTCATCTTTTGCACAATTCTCAGTATATCCCATTTCCCACCCAGTCGTACCTAGCTTTTAATTATTATTATCTCCATTGGAGTTTTTCACATCAGCCTCAGCTGATAGTCTTTCACTGGAGTTTGAGTGACAAGAAGTCTCCTCAAGTGGTCAGGAATCTTCTCAGTATTCTGGCCGTTCTCAACAATGCTGTCGTTTGGATCGTCTCGACTCGGCCGGCATCTTCCAAGTCCTGCAGTTGCTGTACCAAAAGCACCAATCACTATTGGTATAATTGTCACCTTCATGTTCCATAGTTTTTTATTATTTTTCTTAGAGTACTCTTGCAATTGCGTTAACTGATAGTTTTCCCCTGGATTTTGAGAGACAGCAAATATCCTTAAGTCTCCAAGACTCTTTTCAGTATTCTGGCCGATGATAATAATGTTGTTGTTTGTATGGTCACCATTTGTCCCATTATTTCCCAGTCTTTCAATCCCTCTACCAATCTTTTACTATCACTACTTCTGGTTGTCGGGCCGATATTTGCTAATCAGTTTTTATCTCAAAATACCAAAAAGTTTGTGCGTCTCATTCTCTAGATTATTATCATTAATATTCATTCTTGGGCTTTACATTGATTAGGTGAAAATAGATGTTATATGTTGGTATGTAAAAACATGCTTAAGAAACATGTTAACATGTTGCTTACAGCCTTTATGAATTAAGACAACGCAAAATTATACTCATCTGTAAACTGACTCGCTTATATTCCTCAGTGTAATCTTTGGTTAATATATTTAATGGCAGATCAACCTTCATTGGTTCATTCATTGCCAACTTCATACTTATAGTTGACCGCTAGTGGGACCATGTAACCAATGGATTGGCGGATAAGGGGGTTTATATATTTTCACAAAAATATTGGTCTGAAGTTGAACGTAATAGGCTGAATGAAGTTCGAATGTGGTCACTTCCATGTTTAAGTCCAGTGCGTTAACCACAATAAAACAAGGCTTACTTGGATTTGTACTTGTATAATGCATATATTTACTTTACCCCTCTGCACGAAGACTGTGTAACACAAAGTCATTTTCAAAACAAATTTTAACAGGTTTGAATTCAGAATTTTCCTTGTATAAGACCGGTTGCCATACCAAAGTTAAATAGTCCAGTCTGATCTACTTTATCCATTACTAGTTGGATTCATGCCTTTCTGAAGGGTCTTAATGCAATGTGAAATGGAAAAAAATATTCCGTATTTGAACTTGTGCCGTCATGTCCATTTCCTACAACGGTAATGATTACATATACGATATCAATTTTGAAGATTTCTGTAGTGTTGAGCACGTTTTCATTGATTTTAGAACGAGAACCGTTCATGCCCGGAGTGATAGTTCCTGTTCGGATTCAATCTATGGGTCAAATAGATCTGATAAAAATCTACGTATTTTATTGGTCCACGTGCATGAAAAAAAAACTTTAATAGAACAACAACAGAAAATATGAAATTATATATATACAGTAACTGCAATTCACTAACCTCCATGCATTAAATAGGCACAGAAACGTTGGCATTCAATCAGTCAATCAATCACTCAAGTAATTTAGAGATTGCTGCTCTTATTTTTTATTTTTATTTTTTTTTGTTATCTATATTTGGAAGCAGCAGTTAAAATGAATGGCCATTTACGTACCCAAGGACCTATAGAATAAAAATGGTACATGGCACGGTTACTCTAAACCTTGCTTTGTTGAAATAAAAAAAGTACTTTGGAAGTCCCCATGAGTCCAATGATTAAAGTACTAAACTGCAGAATTGTAAAAAACGAGTTCAAATTCTAGTCTCACTATTACGTTCAATTTCGGACAAATACACTTAGTGTAATATAATGGCTGAGGGATTTTGTTTTATATATCTTGCCTTTTGGTTTAGTTAGGCTGAGAACCCCTCGCTTGGCGCATGGGTTAGTTAGGTGCAAACATGAGCGCAGGTGTTCATGCGGGCCCGGGGAGGATGTATCATTCAGAGATATCAAAATAAAAATCCCAGATAGAAAATTGTCACCAGGGGGATATAAATGACGTCACGCACCGGAAGCGTGGGCTGATATTTGAGAAAAGTCAGTGAGTCGAGTTTTAGCGTCCGAAGAAGACGGTTGACTTCGGGGCTCGTCCTCGCCTTGCAGTGGGCGCCGCGCGTGGTGGTGGTGGTGGGGGGACAGATTGAAAAGTCAGCATAGAAAAATTTTGTCTCTCTCTCCTCATGTCGAAAAACCTTTAAACTCAAAGGTAATAAAATGTTTCGTACCTGAACCAATTTCGTAAAGTTTTTTGTTTCGGGATTCCTATGTTATCTATATATGAGTTATGAAAATTCTATGTACATTTCACATATTCATGTATGAGTATATTACATTAGGAGAGTTATAAACCATTTATATTGGTTAAATAGTCCATTTATTGGTCTTCTACAAGGAAGGCTTTGGCATTAAACAACCCTCAAATCTTGGAAGTCCTTAAGATAAATAATGGAAAGTGAAAAAATCAGAAATAATACTTTGGTTTGCTAAAAACATTTGCACCAAGGCATGTTAATTTCTCTTGGCCGCATGATTTGCTTCAATTTGTATATCATTACTCACGGGAGAAGAAAGTTAAATATAAGTCTGTGCTTAAAAAAAATTGGCAAATTTACTTAAGCCTGAGTCGTTTTAGCTTGATGCAATTCGAAAGTTTTTTGGATGTTGGCGAATGATCATAGAAAATCAGAAAAATATTTTAATGATCAATAATTAAATAGATGTTTGTACCAACATTACTTCATGACGAGATAAAAATGTATTCATTTTAAGTCTCCTCGGATGCTGCGTCATCAGATCAGTAACGTCAGATAAACGGTTTAGATTCAAGAAAGCATTGAAGAAACGGTCGTTAGAAATTACGATTGTAACTAACAGAACCTTAACCAACAAATTGTGTGTTGGTAGAAAGGACTACGAGTTATTTTTTCCTTAAATTTTCGACGAATTACATTATTGTGTTGTTTTCCTTTCACTTGGATATATCAAAAATTTGTAGCGTGTATTTCATCAATGATTTATTTCAGTGACTTTGCTAATGGAGAGTCAAATGAAAAGAAAAAGAGATTCTCAATTGAGGGAATTTAAATAGTCTCCTGAATAAAACCCTGAACTCAATTAGATGATGAGGTTCCAGTTCTGAAGGTATGGACAGTGCGAAGAACTCTTTTAATTCCATTATTTTTGTTCGTTTTTCCTATTAGGATAAAAACTAGATATGTTTGAAAATTATTCGTTTTAGATAGAAATACTTGATAACAAAAGACTGTGTCAAGAGTTAAAAATAGTGACTTGAAAATATAATTGTTTACCAAGGTATATTATTATTATTATTATTATTATTATTATTATTATTATTATTATTAATATCATTATTATTATTATTATTATTATTATGTTTTATTTTGGCCTTTGACCCGGCCCAAAATGCCATTCAAGGAGATGCACCGGAAGGAAGTGACACATTCCAATGGCAGTTAGGAGAGGATATCGCGTGGGCGGAAATTGGCTAACAAAAATGGGACAAGCTAAAAAATCCCATGATACTCTCATAGACGGACGCACCGGAAGAGAGTGACCTCTGAACTGCATGGCAGTTATTTCTGCTTGATGACGATTAAACATGCGATTTCAAAGATCGAGTGGCCGTTGAACTATTATATAACTCAGTCAAGAGTTTCAGTTCCAGGGATATCGGACGGAGTAATTGACGAGTTGTGGTAAGGAAAGCCACACCCGGCCGAAGTGGCCCTCGGGAACCCCGATGGTGTATGGGGACCAGAGAAGTTGCTGATAAGATGCAGTAAAGAAAGCCAGCACCCAGCAGAGTGGACCCCAGGACCCCAAGTTGAGCATCAGGAGAACGAGAAAGACACAACCTTGACGGCCATAAGAGTGGGGGTCAAATTATTACAGTTAATGTAGATCTCCAGCTCCCTCTCACACGCAAACATTGAGTAACCCTTTCAAACGTTACAAATAAAGTGAGAGGTACAATATTTTGTTAAAGAAGTCTTCCTGCGTCTTTATTATTGTGTCGTTATCATACGGCACATGACAATATAACAATAATTATTATCATTATTATTATTATTATTATTATTATTATTATTATTATTATTCACTCATTCGAGCTTTTCATATCAGCGTTAGCCGATGGTCTCTCACTGGAGTCTGATTGACAGCAAGTCTCCTCAAGTCTCCAGGACTCTTCTCAGTATTCTGGCCTTTCTCAATAATGCTGTCGTTTGGATGGTCTCCCCCTTCCGCCAACCTCCAAGTCCTCCAATCCCTTTAGTAATCCTTTAGTTACTGTTCCAAACGCACCAATTACAATTAGTATAATTGTCACCTGCATGTTCCACAGTTTTTTTCAATTCCCTAGCAAGGTCGAGGTACTTATTCTTCTTTTCACATTCTTTCAGTTTTGTTCTGTGGTCAGCCGGGACAGCAAAGTCGACAATTTCGCAAGTTCTCTTCTTTTTTTTTTTTGTTGTTGATTATTATAAAGTCGTGTCTTCTGGTCGAGATTAGGCGATCTGTGCGCATGCCTAAGTCCCTTGGGTGTTTTTCACGTCACTGTTAGCATATGGTCTTTCACTGGATTTTGATTGAGGGAAAGTGTCTTCAATCTCCAGGACTCTTCTCAGTATTTTGGCTGATATTAATAATGCAGTAGTTTGGATGGTCTCTACTCTTTCTTTTATTTCCAAGCCCTCCAGCCCCTTTATCAAAAGTTGGTGACTGTGCTTAGAGCATCAATTATAATGGGTATAAACGTAACTTTCATGTTCCACATTTTTTTTTTCACTACATTAATAAGGTCGAGGTATTTTTCCTTGTTTTCAGTTTCATTTAATTTTACTCTGTGGTTAGCCAGCAGAACCATATCCACAATTTTGCAAGTTCTTTATTCTTAACTTTGTTGATTATCATGAGCTCTTGTCGTCTGGCCAAGATTAAGTGATCCGGGTGTATGTCAAAATCCCAGAGGTGTTTGTATGTGTCATTCTTCAGGACTGATGTCGGGTTGTGCATATACCATTTATTCATATGGTCAACTGTGTTCAAGCAAATTACTGAGTTATCTAATTTTAAAAAAAATGCTTGAAACGATATAATTATGTGCTAACTTTTAGAATTAGATAAGAATGCTGGAAACCATACAACTGTTTATGCATTATCTTTATTAGTCGGGAATATTTGACACCATATAACAGTGTGCAGGCAAACGATTATAGAGAAAAAATGCCGTAGAACATTGAAAATATTATTATGATTGCAATAAAACATTTTGTTAAGTAAGCAACCGTAGCCCAGATCGACCAACAGGCTTCCTTTTCATTAGGCACTACACCGAGATGTTGGGAAGGGCACTACTCCTTTCCCTGGATTTCACAACTTTGGAAAGCAAGGCGGAATAAAGTATTAGTTCTTGAGTCGTTAGTATGACTGAACAATGTTTGAAACGGGGTCCCCGGGCAATAAGCGAACACTCTACCCACTAGACCTATCTGCCTTACCATAAAAACTATATATAGTGATCTACACGCAGACTGTTTCGTTGTTTCACAACTCTTCAGTACGGCTAGACACGATAGATGCTCCAAACCGGGATGAAAACCCGGCTAACTTCATGTCAGTCAGATGACATACCCTTTACAGATATATTTCTCATCTGAATAAATGTATGAATAAATTAACATTAAAAAAGAAATATCAAATTCCATACATATTGGAAACTTAATCTTCGCTTGTATGTTTTTTTCCCTGTTTCACTTGGAGGGTTTGCGGCAGACCAAACGTGATATAATTTGAAAAGTTCTCAATTAAAAAAAAATGATTATATATATATATATATATATATATATATATATATAACCGGATCAAGACTTTTGAAAACATCAGGCGTGCTGAATATTATCCCACTTTCTGATCACAGTCATGAGTTTTTAAATTGTTTTACATAATAATTTTATTTTTCATATATATATATATATATATATATAATTCCTCTGATTTTCGGTGCATTGCCTGTTAGGCTATAACGGATTAAAACGCTTTTGGTCATATATTTTACTTATAAACTTAGCTTGGTATATATATATATATATATATATATATATATATATATCCTACGTCACTTAATTTCTTGTAAAGCTTATGACGTTTTGAATAAACAGTGCATATATATATATATATATATATATATATCTTTTTTTAGTGTAAAGCCATTTTTTTTGTTAGATCAATCGACGTTCGAAGTACGTAGACTCGGCAGATTATGAACTGATTTGGAGCTAATATATCCCCTTGCAGAACACCAGCAACAATATCAAATAAGTCTGCGTGTCCTCTGGTGAGCGGACTTTTACTTTCGTTTTCTATAAGACATCTTTTTATGGCTATGCCAGTTTCTTTGAGGAGATCATTGGCTGGAAGTATATACTCCATATTCATTCTCCGTATGGAGTCAAATGCCTTGAAGAAATCTTCAGATAAGTGCTTCTCTCGAGTTTTTTTGCACGGAATCATTCTGTGACGATGGGGATCGGTTTTTCCAAAAACTATTTTCATTTTTCCAAAATATTTACTGAATTTATGGTTCAATGCGGATGAGAAGCAGAGAATAATACGTCTTAGCAGCTATGGATGTAAGGGTTACACCCTGGTACTTCTTGGCAATTCCGAGGCCACCTTTCTTGGGGAAAAGGAGGATGTTACCTTTTCTCCATCTCTATCGTATTCTAGTTATATATATATATATATATATATATATATATATATATATATATATATATATATATATATACCAACCCCTCCGCTCGGGAAGGATATGACACAAGGTCAATTATTAAGCGGAGTTTAACAGGTGTGAAATCAGAGTTTTTCTTTCTCCTAGACTAGTTGCCTCACCAAGGCTGAAGTACCTAGTCTGCCCTACTATTTACCCATAGCTGAAGGGAGAACAATTGGATTCATACCGTTCCCTAGGGTATTAGTGCTACTTGAAATGAAAGCATTCTCGTCCAGGATTTGAACTAGTGTCTCCGTGCCCATTTCCTACGACGATAACCATTACACCACTGGCAACTCCAGTTTTAGTTATATACGACGTTGCAGTTTTGTCGAATTTCCTTATTGTACTTAATTCTTACGGAATTCTATCAACTCCAGCAGCATTTCTGCTTATTTTTTCTTTTCTATTTGTGTTAGGACTACGTCAAATTCTCCTTGAGTAAATTATATTAGTTTGATGTCTATTTGATTATTGATTTTTGTGATAGTTTTATCTATAACTTTAGGGGATATTCTAAGCAGATTCTTAAAATGTTCTTTCCACATGTGCATTCGTTCTTCTTGTCTAGTTGCTTTTAGTTTAGCTCTCTTATGCTTTACTTGGACGTAGACAACGCAGATGACACGAGCGGAAACCCATGCTATATAGTCTGGAGTAGGTAGCAGGTGGCACAGGCATCCATGTCAGTGCATACAAAACTGAGTATATGTGTTTTAATCAAAAAGGAGATAGATCAATGCTAAATAGTTGCACTCTGAAATTACTGGAAAAGATCACCAACTTCGGAAGTCTACACAAAATGATATCAATATACGACTAGCGAAGGCTTGGACTGCTATCCTAATATTGTCGATCCTATAGACGTCAAATCTAACCGATAAAATAAAAACAATTTTTGTCTCGATTTTACTATATGGCTGCACCTCATGAATACTGATTTAGCGTATGGAAAAGAAAGGACAAACACATAAGCGACGTTCTTTTATGGATCCCTTCACATAGATTGCAAGTCTTGGACGACCAATTAGATCCAATATACAACAGACAGGGAAGTGATGGATAAGAAAAACGAATAATGTGAGAGAGGGAAATCCGGGCTAGCAACACACCTGGTTAATGATGATGATTTATATATGTGTATGTGTATGTCTGTGTGTGATTGTGGGTGCATTATATTATATACTATATTAAATTATATACACACACATACACACACACACACACATATATATATTTATATATATATATATAATCTTTTTATCCATATATATATATATATATATAAACACACATACACACACATATATATAAAGTTTATATATTTCATTATAATTCCTAATATATATATATATATATATATATATATAATCTATTTATCCATATATATATAAACACACATACGCACACACATATATATATATAAAGTTTATATATTTCATTATGATTCCTAATATATATATATATATATATATATATATACGTGTGTGTGTGTGTGTGTGTGTGTGTGTGTGTGTGTGTGTGTGTGTGTGTGTGTGTGTGTGTGTGTGTGCATGTGTGTATATGCGCGTGTGTGTGTGTGTTTCATGTATTTGATTTTTCCGGCCAAACTATTATCAAAAAGTCAATATATATATATATATATATATATATAGAGAGAGAGAGAGATAAATGAAGAGAAAGTGAGAGAGAGATTTAAATAACCCTATATATTACTTAATATGTGTGTGTGTGTGTTTGTGTGTTTGTGTGTGTGTGTGTGTGTATGCGTTTGTGTGTTTGTATACCAAGTAATATATAATATAAATGTCTATCTATCTATCTAGATAGATAAAATTGTATATATTACTTGATATATATCATAAATATATATATATATATATATATATATATATATATATATATATATATATATATATATATATATATATATATAGCATACAAAGGAAATGAAAACCTTGCCTCCTGAATCTGAATTTAAAACTGCATAAAGATTTGGATTATGCAAAGCTGAGGCAAGCCAAAAATGAAGTAGTTGCCTAGCAACACTGTGTGATGTCTGGAATAATATCTTATGAGTTCGAAGGAATTGGCGGACAACAGGAAAAAATAGAATTTTGATTGTATTTATTTATGTATTTACATGCAGGTTCGACTGAAACGCACCATGCAGCTGAAGAAAAAAAAAAGAGAGAAAAATGAGAAAAAAACTAGACTAAACAAAAAATGTCCAATTCTGATTTTTCTTACGAAAACGAAAGAACTAAACAAAAAAAAAAACAAGATATGTATAAATACAAATTAAAGTCAAATATGATGGCGGTAGGATAACGTCAGGAAGAAAAGGGCATGTAATATGCAAAGGCGAAAAAAAAGAATTAAAATAGGTTCGCAAAAAAGAAAAAAAAAATAGTAAATTGGGAATATGAATGGTAAAAAGAAAAAGGATGGCGATCTAGATCCACGGAGAATTAAAAGGCAAAAAAATAAATAAATAAATAAATAAATAAGATAAGTAAATAAATGAATAAATAAATAAATATGCAAATGCTGTAAAATATAATAAAATTGAGCCTATAGAGAATAAATACAAGGAAAAAAGATTTTAAAAAGCAGTAAAGAAATGGTAATCCAATATAAAAAGGTGAGAAGAGAAATATGACGACTCAGCTTCCCCACCGCAAATGTTGTTAACAAAATTGACGGTGCATTTAATATTTCTACGTATATATATATATATATATATATATATATATATATATATATATAAGGATACTATCTATCAATATATATGTAGGGAGAGACAGAGTGAGAGATAAAGAGGGGGTCAGTGATTGAAAAAGACACAGATAGATAAATGAATAAGTTGGAGGATAGAGAATGACTTAAATACGTTAAACACGTGCACGTCTGTATATATATCAGCGTGTTTGTGAACGTCTTTATCATGCGCCACATTGAAGTTTACTCTTCATACAAAAAGCATACTCACATATATATATATATATATATATATATATATATATATATATATATATATATATATATATATATATGCGACTTGTTAGATGCATAAATTATAGACTTACATGTGTGTCTGTCTATCTGCCTCCCTGTCTGTCTCCACACACACACACACACACACACACACACACATATATATATATATATATATATTGTATTTGTTTCCTTAAGTGTGCGCACGTGCACTCGCTCGCGCACGCGCATGTGTGTGTATGTGTGTGTGTGTTTTGGGAGTCATTTTCAGATGTTATATCTACCTATCTATCTATGTCTACAGATATGTTCTCCTCAAAAACTGTAATCCTTTTTCTAAGGATCTCGCTTTTCCCTTTTTATAACAGGAAGTGTATATTAGTTGCATTCATAGCTACCCTGCACATTTCTGCATAACTATTGATTGAATACGAAGTTGAAAACCGATTTTTCGCTGAAAACTTTTTGACAAATTTAATAATTCTAAATTCGTTCTGAACTGTTATTCTATTTATTTAATTTTTTTTTTTGGGGGGGGGGTCTTCTCAAACACGTGTATTTCACAAAACAATTCAGAGCAATCTTTCTTATTTATTTATTTATTTTTCATTTTTTGGCTGTTTCTTTTTTTTTTTTTATTGGAGAATAAAAGAAGCATTATTATTATTATTATTATTATTATTATTATTATTATTATTATTATTATTATTATTATTATTATTATTTTGCCTATTGAGTTCTTCAAACATTACGTCACATTTCGGAAAATTTTCTCACGTAAACATCAGTTAAAAGAGTGTAAGAAAAGTCTATGAAGGACTATACCAGCCAGTTAACTAAAAAACCTAACAAATTATTAAATATAAAAACGTTTTGCTAAACTGGTTGATATCCGATATGTTAACATAATGCTGATATAGTAAAGTTTAACGATCTCGTTTCGGCTTCCTTTGCAAGATCTATTAACTTTACTTATCAGTTATACACCCTTTTGAGTGAATATCTGTAATCTATCCAAATAACCGATGAATAGACCAAGAAAATTCTGTTGTAATGAAAGATCTGTTATCTCTATAATAATCATGTATACGTCCTATTTACTTTAAAACCTTTGACTTCATCTAAAGAATACTTTTGAAATAACTGTCTGCGATATAAGAAAATCTATCCGCAAAAATGTATTTTAAATGAAGGTAAACGTAATTACGTAAAAAAGCAATTCTCATTAACTTTTTTTTCATTTTAAAGTATAATTAAATTTAGAAGTGGAAATTTGGATTTATATCGTGCCTAAACTGTATATTCTATTTGTATTTATGATGTTTTCATCCACATTTCTACACAAAAAAGTAATATGATTTATTGTTGTTATAAAATCGTTATACAACAAACAAACAAACTAACAAACAACAAATACAGAAAATGGAAGAAAGATTAATGAATTTCATCATCATCATCATCATCATCATCATGTCGCACCATCAACACGGATATCCCTGACACTCTCCCGTCACCTGTCTCTATCGTCTATGGCTTCCGGCAGGTCCTCAGGGCTACATCCCGTATCGACACAGAACTGCAGCATGTAGGTTCGAGCTAGTCATCCTGCTTTTACTCGTCTCTGTGAAGGTGTCCACTGGAGTACATCACTTAGGATCTTGTTCCTACGTCTCCAGCAGTGTCCTGGATGTCTAGTTCGTCTAACTTGGATAGTTTTCGTGGTAGCCGTACAGCTGTTGCTTTGTGGGATGCTGCTTCCAGGACTTGTTCAATATTTCTTACAGTATTTTTGTGTAGTTGCGTCAAGGTTTTTCTCCATATGTTTAGCTTGCGTCCATGTAGTGCATCCATATGGCAGTATCGACACGACCGCTGCTTGAAAGAAACTGCGTTTTATTTTATCGGTCAGGTCTAACTTGCATATGACCGATAGCCCATCGATAGCTGTCCATGCCTTTACTAGTTGCGTGTTGATGTCTGTCTTAGTTGATAAGACTCTACTTCCTAGATAGGTGAATTTGTCTACTAGTTTCAAAGAGCTACAGTTTAATGTAGAGATATCTCCTCTTTGATTAAAGCCCATATATTGCATTTTGTGTACATTGATATTGAGGCCTATACCTGCAATGACTCGTTCAAGACTATGTAGCAGGTTTTTGGCTTGTGTGGAATCATTTGCCAGAAGCGCTATGTCATCAGCGATGTTGGCGTCAATAATTTTTTTGCCGGGTACCTTCTGCTTCTTTCTTTTGTAAGCTTGAAACCGTTTTTTTTTGTTTTTTTTTAAATAGATGTTCTTAGCGCGTAGTCTAGACAAATGATAAAGAGGTATGGGGCTAATATGTCTCCTTGCTGTATACCTGCAACAATATCGAAGTAGTCCGTTTCTTCATCGGGGGAACGGACTTTTACTTTTCAATTGGTATTTTTAAATGAAAGCAAAACAAATCTGTAGTGTACTAGAAATATCCAAAATGGCTTTTCCCTGTTGGTTCTATAATGTTAAAATAAATCTGAATGCATCAAAATTTGTGTCTTGTTGCTAAGTGACCATTAAAAGAAGAAATGAAGATCCAATTATCATGTTTATTTACTTTTCACATTTAAACCCCAATGCCATTTTAAAATAAAGAATCATCCACAAAGTTGGCCAGCATATGCGAAGGCGATCAGAAGGCTCTTTTTTATATAGCACTACACCAAGGTGTAGGGGAGGACGCTACTCCTTTTCCTGGATGGCTCCCCTTTACACTTGATACGTACCTTATATTGTTGAATGTTAAGCAAGGAGGTATTAAGTACCATTTTTAAAGTCTTTGATATGATGCGACCTGGGATTGAACATAGGTCTCCCGGAACATTGGTGAACACTCTACGCACTAGACCAATGAGCCAGTATTACAAAATCTTCGTTAAGTATGATTGGTGTGGTTTGGTTTTATGGCATATCAGCAATTGTTAATAAATTAATGCCAAATCCTGTTTATATATATATATATATATATATATATATATATATATATATATATATATATATATATTGTAAACACATCTTTGTAGATAAACATCGTAAAATGATCAAACAGTTCTATTTCTTTTTTTTAATTCAATTTAACTTTACCCAACAAAGTTGAATGGTTCAATGTATTTCTATATATAACTAACAATTTAATTGACCATCAGTTATTTGTTTACACACAGGCCTATTTCATGCAACTCAATTTGACATTAGTCATTTGCTTAAACTCAGTTTAAATGTCTATTTGACCCATAGAAAGGACCCTATCTAGTTCAACCATTCTGGGCCAGAAGGGACCTTGGATCAATGGCAATGAAGAGGTACTACGCATTCATCAAAACAATAAGGCTGGAGCCTCACCATCAGATTTTAAAAAAAACATATCCAGGACACTCGTAGAAGAACACTTACGTCTCTGCAGAGATGCGGTCAGTGTCACCTGCAGCCTCAGCCTATTTCGCAGACAAGACTAGGCAGGAAAGGTCTTCCCATGAGAAATGTGTTAGACATTCAAATTCGACCATCTACCAAATGGTATAAGCACAAAGCAAAATTCGCCTTAGAAAATGAGACGCTGGAATTTTGTGGTACAAACGGATCACATTATCCCGTTTACAAGAGTAAAAGGAATTATAATTTTAAAGTATTTCCCTTTAAAAAACAGAATAAAATTGACTAGGAATACAACAATAGACACGATCGGGTGGGGTGATACACTGGGAATTATGTAAGAGCTAAAAGTTGACTTAAATAGCAACAACTATATGCACAAACAAAGAGTCCCTCTGGGAAAATGAGATACATGACATTTTCTGCGTTTTTAATAAACAAAGGGATCGTTTAATTACCATCAGAAGATCTGACCAAGAGTTAATTTACAACAAATCAATGAATAAATGAAATGAAATGAAATAAATTAAAATAAAAAAGAATTCACCGACAAAACGATTTTTTCCTTGCGATCAACCATAGAGTAAAAGTAAAAGAAAACTAAAATATAGACAAATACTTGGAACTTGCTAAGGGACTGAAAAAAAAACTGTGTAATCATAAGATGAAGGTGATACCAATTGTTGATGGATCACAGCCAAGGGTCCCCAAATGCATGGAAAGAGGACTGGAAGAATTGGTAATCTAAAGAAGAATCGAAACTGTCCAGACTGTATATTACTGAGACCATCTCGAATACTAAGAAGATTTAAGGGGACCTGAGGAACTGGCTGACACTCACGTGACGATTATACCCGTTGTAGTTGGAGGGCATGGAACGGTTCTCAAAGAATTAGGAAGGAGATGGGAATAGTTAGAAATCGAAGGAAGAAATGAGACCATTACGGCATATTTAGATCAGCCAGAATACGCAGTAGAGTCCTGGATAACAGTGGAGACTTGCTTTCATTCAGTCTCCAGTAAAACACCGCCAATTGACGGTATTATGAAGAATTCACAAGAAATTATAATAATGGCGTATTTCTCTATGCCAAATCAATGTGGCATAGAAAAATGCGCCGTGCCAGTCATGAAAAGCGGCAAACAACACCTTACGGGTAAAATAAAACTACCAAATCAGCAGAAAATTAGAACGCTAGGAGAAAAGGAAATTTACAAATACTTAAGGATACTGGAAGCTGACACCATCATACAAGAGGATATGAAAAAGAGAATAAAGAATATTTCAAGCAAACCAGTAAGATATCCTTGACAAAACTAAATAGAAGAAACCTTAGCAAAGAAATATATACTTGGGCTGTTCCCCTTGTAAGATATTCAGGACCAGAGAAGAAGTTAAAGAAATGGATCAGAGAACAAGGAAACTAATAACCATGCATAAGGCATTACATCCTAGAGATGACGTTGAAAGATGACACGTCAAGAAAAGAAGGAAGAAGGAGACTTGCCAGTATGGAAGGCAGTGTTGACGCATCAATACAACAACTTGACTAAATACAAAAGCGTGAACGAAAGACAGATTACAGCCACCAGAAATAACTCTGACAACATGAGGACTAAATGAACGACAATAAACAGAGAGAAAAAATGAAAAGAAAAACAACTCAATTGACGTTTTAAGCGACTAATTTAAACTAGTAGACAAATTCACTTACCTAGGAAGCAGCGTCGAATCAACCGAAAAGGACATCGACACGAGGTTAACGAAAGCATGGACAGCTATCAATAGGCTATCGATTATATGGAAATCAGACCTAACCGATAAAATGAAACGCAGCTTCTTCCAGGCAGCGGTCACATCGATACTGCTATATGGCTGCACTACATGGACTATAACAAAACGGCTGAAGAAGAAGCTAGACGGCAATTACACAAGAATGCTGCGTGCAATCTTGAACAAGTCCTGGCGGCAACACCCCACAACACACCAACTGTACGGCCACCTGCCCCCTATCACGAAAACTATTCAAGTTAGACGAACCAGACATGCAGGACGCTGTTGGAGAAGCAGGGACGAACTCATAAGAGATGTACTCTTATGGACCCCCACACATGGCCGTGCAAAAGCAGGACGACCAGCACGAACATACATTCAGCAGTTCTCTGAGGATACGGGATGTTGTTCAGAAGACCTACCTGGGGCGATGAACGATAGGGATGAGTGGCGAGAGAGGGTCAGGGATATCCATGCTACCAGTGCGACATGATGATGATGAATAAGCAACATATCACACGAGAAAACTTGGTTGTGGCTAAGAAAGAGAAACTGAATCCCTCCTGATAGCAGCACAAGACAATGCTATACAAACCAATCATCTTAAAGTAAGAAAAGATACTATGCTTACAAGATAACACATGCAGGTTATGTTATGATAGAAACAAAACCATCAATCGTATAATCAGCGAATTCAGCAAATTAAAACAGAAAGAGTATAAGACTAGGCACAACTAGGCGGGCAACGTGATCTACTGTTAATTATGCAAGAAGTTGAAATTTGATCGTACGAACAAATAGTATATGAACAACCAAGCATCTGTCATGAAGAATGACACGCACAAACTCCTCTGGAATTTTTACATACAAACGATTTACTTAATCTCAGCCTGATTACAAGACCTTATAATAAACAAAAACAAAAAAAGAGAACTTGCAACGTTAGGGAACTTTGTGTCCCGACTGATCACAGATTACAAATGAAAGAAAGGGAAAAGAGAAATAAATACCTTGTACTTGCGAGGAAACTGAAGAAACTGGGAACATGAAAACTTTTGAATCAATTGTACTTGATGCACTTGGTACAGTCGCCAAGGATAAATGAAGGAACTGGAGCACTTGGGAATAAGAGGACGAGTGGAAACCAAATTACTGCATTATTGAGATCGGCCAAAATACTGAGAAGAGTTTTGGACAGTTTAGGAGACTTGCTGTCACTCCAACTCACGATTGGCACAATAACTAAAGGATTATTAAAAAGCCTAGCGGACTTGGAAGTTAGCAGACTGGTAGAGACTATCCAAATGACAGCATTACTGAGAACAGCCAGAATACTGAGACAAGTCCTGGGGACTTAAGGAGACTTGGTGTCACTTAAACTCCATTGAAAAACCTTCAGCTCATGATTATATGAGAAACTCTAAAAGAGTAAATAATAATAATAATGATAATAATATTAATATTATTATTATTATTATTAAAGCGGTAGTTAAGTACTCTGGTACTACTCGATTATATAACAAAAAATATATTTCTCAGCATGAAACTCTAAATACAGACACAAACACACACACACACACGCACACACACACACACACATATATATATATATATATATATATATATATATATATATATATATATATATATAATAAAATAGTGTACCGCATTGAAATCTATTTGTGGACGTATTTATTTTAAAGTACTTACCTTTGTGCGATTGGGCCAACAAAGGATTATATATATTTGTATATGTGTGTGAATATGTATTTGTGTGTGAGTGTTTATATATATATATATATATATATATATATATATATATATATATATATATATATATATTCCGTGTTAACTTCCTACCAAAATGAATGAATAATATTTCTTCCACTTAATTGCAATTTTCTTAAAGAAATCTATACATCTATATGCATATGTAAGTATGAAAATAAATTCTGTCAGGTTTTCGTGCAATTCTATGCGTGTCGTATAATAAATACGATAAGATCACGCATCAGAAGAAGTAGGAATGCCTATAAAAGAGAGACATATATCTATATAAAATAGATAGATAGATAGATAGATATATAGATAAGGATAAGTCATATTTTATAGGTGTTCGCAGAAACATATACTCCCAGGAATGTATTTAATTTAAAAGAATGAATTAAACCTAATATCTGTTTATGCATTAGATCTGTAGAAATAAATGAAATTGTCGTTTGGTTTGTGATGAGCCGTTGGCCATGAATGTTTTCACCGAAAATGCATTAAACTTAAAAAAAAAAAAATTAAATTAAAAAAATTAGAATTCCTTGGCAAGTTGCAGACACAAAGTCTGAAAAAGCCGTTTCTACTTTGTGAAATTATATGATGGATACGGGTGTATTATAAGTTTTTCGAAATATCTTTACTGTTTCTTAATTTTTTTTTTTTTTTGTATATCTCTGCCAGCTTTTGGTTGCATTCAAAGTATTTTTTGTCATTCTGGGGCGCGTTTCATTCTATCTACATTTACATGCCATGGTAGCTATTTGACATTGTCAATTTTATGACATTCAAACCAAATAAGATGTTTTTATTTTTATTTTTTTCATCTATATTTCTCCATTTAAGTACACAAAAATGTATCCATATACATTCAATATTGTGACACGTGCCAGCATAATATCATTTTCACACACACACACACACAAATATATATATATATATATATATATATATATATATATATATATATGTGTGTGTGTGTGTGTGTATATATATATATATATATATATATATATATATATATATATATATATATATATATATATATATACCATATGCGACCACAAAACCATACGCAGAAATGTACAACCTCTAAATATTCACGGTGACTTTTCGTTTATTTTTTTTTCATCTGGAGTATTAGTTTTGAGTGTTCACAGAAGTTTTCTTGTATCTTCTATATAAAAGATGATTGGTTTTAACGACATGTCAACCTACTATGAATTATTTCTTCGGCTAGAGTTTAAGGAATCGTGTTCTTTGTATGATCATATTCATATTTCTATGTTGTTGTTTCTTTAAGATTTCTATTTGAATACAATCCTCTAATAAAACAAGGTTAACTTTTAACCAGACTTATTTGATTCCTATATAGAATCATAACAAAGAGTATTTAGGAGTATTGAAAATGGAGGGGTACTCCACATTGGGTCTCAACATAAGATGCAGTTTAATGCAAAGCCCAGAACACCCCCTTTTTTGTTAGTGTTTCAACACCTTTTAAGGAGCCCAGTCGGGTGGGGCTGTAGAACACACCGAATGCATCTCTGCGTAGGGTTATAAACTCCCCAGAGGTGTGTCCTTGTATATGACACTATATTGCATCGGATGCTATGGATCCTGTAATGGTGGAGCTTTGGGGAATGCGGAGTAGCCATTCATTGCTATCGTTCCCAGGTCCACTCAGTCCCGGAGTGGTAGCATCTGACAGTATCCTATCAATCGGTCAAATAAAACTGTTTAACATTTAAACTGTGTGCTTTGACATTTAAACTGAGTATAAAAAAATACCTTATTCTAAACTGAATTGTTTGAAATAGAACAATTTAGTCATTTAATTGTAAACAAATGACATGTTTTATTGAATTATTTGTGGTAAATAGTGGTACTTGAAAACGTTTAACTGTGCAAAGTAAGGATTAAGAGTAGAATTATTCGTATTAGTTAGAAATAAGAGAAGCCAATTACCTGTGGGCAAAAACTGAGCTCAGATCGGTTTAAAGATGTCATCTACAAAATGCGTTTAAAAATCATTTATTCATTATATATGTATAAAAAGGATTTGACATTAATTGGCTGACAGTTGAAGATATACAGTAAACCAAACCAAACCTTCTGCAGGAGAGAAAACCATGTAATTAATAATTATGGTCCTATTCGTGTTTAATTTTGATAATTTTTCATGATTCCAGATATGTTGTTTCTTGGAAGGTGGATTTTTCAAAATGTGTGTTTAACTCTGCATTTATTAGTTTTGTTTCTTTATTTAATGGTATATCAACATTTATGGGTTTTAATGTCAAATCCATCTTTGTAGAATAACATTATTATTATTACTATGTAACCAATGGCTGGAGGGATAAGGGTGTCCTGATATGTTGTGCATTGCGTCACTCCATGTGTGATTTAAAAACCACATAGATGAATGTGAAATGTTTTATAATTTGAGGATCCTTTCCCCAGGATATTAGTCTGAAAGTGAACATAATAGCACTGTAAAAAGTTATCTAATCTATATCAGAATAAAAAGATTTGTGCCTTACCGTACCTCAGTAAAAAATGGAAAACCGAAGTAAAATATTTGTTAGCGGAATAATGATAAAATCTTGTAAATATTAAAGAAATTTGATGGTCATTTTGTGTCTTAAATAAAAATGTATAGAACCTTAATTACAATATATTTCTGAATATTTGGAGTTCTTAAAAGAGATAATGTTATATAATTGCGGAGGGATTTTTTTGTATTATCATTTTTCGTTTTATATATCTTACCTTTCAGTTTAGTTAGGCTGAGAACATTTCGGCTTAGTGCATGGGTTAGTTAGGTGCACATATTGAGAGCAGGATGTGACAATCAGAGATGTCACAATAAAATCCCCAGATAGGAAATGAGACCGGGTACGTGAATGACGTTATGCCCGGAAGTGACGAGCTGAGGATTTTGAGATTTGAAAAAAAGCAGTTAGTTGAGATTCGACGATAGAAGAAAGTAGACGATTTTCGGAGCGAGACCAGGCGAGACCAGTTGAGGTCTACGAAATGTGCCGCACGTGGTGGAGTCAGATGGAAAAGTTAGCATAGAAAGAAATTGTGTCTCTCTCTCTCCTCATGTCGAAAAACCTTAAACTCAAAAAGGTAATAAAAAGTTTCGTACCTGATTCCTATGTTTATGAACATTTGTGAACGTTTTCCGTATCGGTTTAAATATATGTCTATTTCACGTGTTCGTATCTTGGTCGTATATTTTTGGACCTTTATATATTACAGCACTACTGGAGTTGAACCACTCTTACAATAATATCGCTGTTCACTGGGGTAGCCATTATGCCACGAGGGCTCCTCCAATTCTGTATTGAGAACATTTAGGTAAAAACTGATTTTAGAATTAAATTCGCTTCACTTATTTCATACATAAAAAAATTAGTTAATCTTTTGAAACAAACTTTGAAATTTACAAGCCATATTTGTAGGGTGTCTCTTCTCTTCCACTACTTATCCCAGGTTTTCCTCAAATTACCCTCATGTACTAATTTTCAGCTCCCAGGATCTAACAGGGTAGTCTATACAAAAGGAAAAAGAAAAGAACAAGTGGTTAAGAAAGTATTACTTAAGATGGAAAAGAAGACAGATATTCGTTGATTGGGGAGAGGTTTCATTATTATGTAATGGTAAGTGTAATATCGTAGAAGCAAAAGAAACATATCTTGATGATTTTAGTCTATATAACTAATCCCTTATTCTTATAAAAAAGGAATCTTTGTTTCCTGAACAACAACATCCACTAACGAACCTCTGTAAAAATAAAATGTCATGAATTGTCATTGTTACTAGATATGAAAGATATGTGTTTCCCTTAAAAATTATATTTAGTTGTTCATTGTTCTGTCTGAAGAAAATATTGTAAAACGTCATTAACGGATATGTTGTGCTTGGTTGTGTTTTATACCATATCAACACTTGCGGGTTATTTACATCTGAATCATGTTCACATATATATATATATATATATATATATATAGATATATATATATATACGTTTGTGGTAGGTCCAAAGAAGGAATAAGAATATATTTTTAAATAGGTAGGTCCACGAAGTGATTTGTATTTTTTGACAACAAAAAGTTTATATATATATATATGCTATCATTCCCTGGTACACTCTAACCCGGAGTTGTAGCACATGATGGGTCCTATGTATGGTTCAAACTGAATTAAATGGAGTGCTTTTACTAAACTGAAGTGTTTAAAATAGAACTCTTTGATCATGTAACTCTGTGTATATACATGACTGATATTTAATTGAATTGTTCGTGGTACTTAGCAATATATTTGACTTTGTTGACTAAACTGAATAGTTTGAAATAAAACTCTTTTTACATTTCACTGTGTGTAAACCGAAAAATATACTCATCTTAAACTGAATTTTTGAAATAGAACTGTTTATATGTATAAAAATGGCGTTGGCATTAAATAACCCACAGTGGGTGAAATTCTGTAAAAAAAACAATCTAAAACAAAGTTGTTTTTTTTTTATCAATATGACTTAATCCGGCATTAAATGATCCGAAAAAAGTTTGAAACTCCATAAAACCAACCAAACAACCAAACTTCTACAAATATGCAGTCAGTGAATTCTGCAGACCCAGCTCACAGGGTGGTGATCGAATATCCATTAATCGATCTATAAAAGACAAAATTGGAAGCAGTATCCTACAGCGACGCATTCAATGAGTACCCCGTTCACAATGACCATGCATTCATGCCACTCGAACAATCATTGCAAATAATTCACTAGCATTTGTACACTTATTTCCTTCGAACAAACCTTTCCAAGTAGACTCACATTTGCACTGGATAAACACTCCCAACACTTGAACCGTCATTATCAATTCATTTACATATTTATTACACCTTTTCACACAACACCTTTATTGCACTTGTATACTCACTATACTCGCATCAACATTATTAATGTAGTTGTGTATATATCATACTATCCAAATGCTACATTTCTAGTACTGGCATACTGACTAGACTAGAACAATTAGTATCAATGCATTCGCACATTTACTGCAATTTTCTGCAAACACACTTGTTCGTTTACAATATTTTCGCACTTACTACGCTTGAGAAATCATTATTAATGCATTGTCTCAAATACAGTTCTTTCCTATTAAATTCTCTTGGTTATTTACTGCATTTGTACTAACCACTGCACTCGAACTTTTATTGTTAAGGAAGTCAAAGATTGACTTCATTTTTATACAGAAAGTACTCACACATATACTGCACTCGTATGATGAATATACTTGAAAATAACATTTAATGCTGTTTGCACATCCAAACAGACTAAGCCACAATTTCAACAATTTTTTAAAATACCCAATATATCTCCATAGACATTGATAAGAGACAGTATAAAATAGATCCCTCTTCCCAGAATGTATCAAAAATAAGATTATCTTTCCAGTAGAGCTCTGCACACCAACATGTACAGGCGAATCCACCAATTTTTTCAGAAGACCAAATAGACAGGAAACTGGTAGTTATGAAAAACCGCTGACTCCGTGTAAACGCTAATAAACGTACCTCCCCCCTCTCTCTCTATTTCTCTCTCTATTTCTCTCATTTTCCCTCTCTCTCTCTCTCTCTCTTTGCCTCTGTCTCCCTCTTTCTCTCTCTCTCTCTTTCTATATCTCTCTCTTTCTCTCTCTATCTACATATCACTCTCTATCTCTCTCTCTCTCTCTCTCTATATATATATATATATATATATATATTTCATCATTTTTCATTTTATTGTATTCATTGTTTGAAACTTAATTTATCTATCTTTTGTCTTCTGAAAAAAAAAAGATTTATCTAATATTGTTCTTATTATTATTGGTAATATTTCTCCTCCCTGAGACGAGATGATTCTTAAGATTATCCATCATTTAATCTCTTATTTTCTCATTTGCCTCTGCCTTTTTCTTCAAGTCTCCTTCATCCACGTTATAATCAATAAATTAATTGAAACAATAGCTGAAGTACAACTGCTGACACTCAAACACTGCCCTATTTCTTCTTTACGTAAGCACGAAATCAAATCATCTTGTCGCTTCCAGACATCTTAAAGAACGTTTCCAAAATAGAACAACCCCATTTATTTTTCTGCGTAGTAGGAGTGAAATGGAGGAAAACTAACAGGAAAATTGAAATTAAATCATGTTATTTTTGAGATCCCTAACCTTTGGCTTTACATCAATGCTCATGGTGAATCTTCCAAGATCTTTTCGAATAAGGATTGTTTAAATGTAAATTAAAGAAAGAAAATAAAAAAGAACACACACACACACACACATGCATATATATATATATATATAGGGTGGAACGATAAAATTGTCGTCCTAAAGATAACAACACTACAGCTTTATTTTAAAACCTTTATTGAAAAAATCAGTTCAGGTAACTTGATTATGTATTAGAGCTGATATATATTCTATGTAGCCGCCTTCAGCATCAATCACCACCTCGATAAGGATCCGGAACTGGGAGCATGCCTTTTCCACAAGCGCCGGCGGGAGCTCGGCGAATACTCGGCGGATGGCGGTGATCAGGCTGGATTTGGTGTTGTGGGAGGTCATGTTGGTGATGTTCTTGTCATATGACCGAACAAATTAGTCAAGCGGGTTCAGGTCGTGGGAGGAGGGGGGCAGTGAGAGAAGGGTACAAAGTCCTAGCACTCCTTCCGAAGCCAAGCCTGCGTCTCCCGAGTCCAGCTGCCACACTCCGAGTCTGCCATCGGCTACCTGATTGCACCAGTGGATCACCACACTCTTCAACACATCCAGGTACACTTTGGTGTTAACTTTCAAACTGACTTCGAAGATGTGAGGTGGCATGATGTTGCCCTCACTTGAAACCCCACCAAAGACCATAACCGTAGCCGGAAATTTTGTTTTCATCACGCTAGGTACGTCCCTGTTATTCGTGGCAATCCAGATTTGCATTTTGAGGGTGCTGGCAATGGTCCTGTTGTCATAACTTGGATCGGTAGAAAGCATGAATTGTACGTCGGTGCATCTCCGATCTCGCTCGTTGAACATTGTATCACTTTCAGACATGATAGAAGGCTCCTATCGCTCTTGGGATTTGTACACAACTGGCCAACTAGTAGATGGTCTTCAATAAAAAAAAAAAAAAAAAAAAGACAACCGGTCTTCATTAAAGGGAAATGGAATCATGTCGTCTTTTCTAGAGCGACGATTTTATCGTTCCACCCTGTATATTTAAAGTGCATCAGGCTTGGAAAATGTCGATTTTCTGATCGAGTTTGTATCTCGCAATCATACCGGAATATTTCATGATTGACAAAAACTAATTCGAACTCAAATACGCTTTTCGAAAAAGCATGATTCCATAAGTGGGTGTTATATTCTCATATACCGTATCATAACGACACAATAATAAAGACGCAGGAAGACTTCTTTATAAATATATATACCTCTCACTTTATTGCAAGGGTTCGAAAAGGTTGTTCAAGTTTTTACTGTGAGAGGGAGTTGGAGACCGAACGGAACTGCAATATATTGACCCCCACTCTTATGGCCGTCAGCGTTGTGTCTTTCTCGTACTCCAAGGCTGCTCAACCGGAGGCCCAGAGGCCCACTCTGCTGGGCGAGGGCTTTCTTTACTGCATCTTATCAGCAACTTCTCTGGACACCAACTCAGTCGGAGGCCCCGAGCCCCTTCGGCCTGGTGTGGCTTTCCTTACCACATCTCGTCTATAACTCCGTCAAATCTCTAATTGCAACTCTCTGACTTCTGTCTTGACTGAGTTATATAATAGTCCAACGTCCACTCAGTCGCCTACTCGATTTTTGGAATCGCATGTTGGATCGTCATCAAGCGGAAATAACTGTCACGCATTTCACAGGTCACTCTCTTCCGGTGCATCAGTCTATGAGTGTACGATGGGAATTTTTTTACCTCGTCCCATCTCATCTGCCAATTTACCCCCACGCGATTTCCTCTCATAACTGCCATTAGAATGTGTCACTGCCTTCCGGTGCATCACCTTGAATGGCATTTTTGGCCGGGTCGAAGGTCAAAATACAACATGTGTACGTACCAGGAATTTGCAAGAGTGGAATTATACACCAAGTCAGTTACTTAACATGTTTTCTTTCTTCACAACTGATTATTATACCAAAATTGAATAGTACACTTTGTCCTACTGTTTACCCATAATCAGAGAGTGAAATGAATAATGATTACCTTTCCTATAGGCATAAGTGACATATGAAATGCAGACTGCCTCGTTAGAGATTTACACTTGAATTGCAATGAATAGATTGGTCTTCATACAGTACTATACGATTCACACAATATAGATTAATTAGTGAATAGTATTCATAAAATACTATTGCTATATATAATATTTATTTAAAATATATTTAAGCTATTTACTCAACTCTTTAACCTAGGACAAACTGATATAAGTTTAATTATTCTTTAATCAGATAACTGCTGGTTTGAATTTAGAGTTTTCTTCTAAGACTGATTGCCTAAACAAGGCTAAAATACTCAGCATGCCCTTCTAGGTATCCACTTTTTGGAGGAGAGAAGATAGTTTCATGTCTTTTCTCGAATGCTTTCGCTTGAAATTAACCATAAATAGCTTCATCTGGGATTTAAACTCTGGTCGCCAATACGATTTCATTATTTACACAACCCCTTAATTCGGACAGGATATGACACAAGGTCAATATTTAAGCGGAGTTTAACAGGTTTGAATTCAGAGTTTTCCTTCTCCTAGATTACTTGCCTCACCAAGGATGAAGAACCTAGTCTGCCCTATTATTTACACACACACACACACACACACACACACACACATATATATATATATATATATATATATATATATATATATATATATATTGTTATGTCATGCTATTCTTGCAAGACTATAGATCTGCGCTCTTGAGACACAGGCCAAAGAAAACTTTCATGTATAAATTTACTTAACTATTCGAACATAGCAAGGGAACAACACAAGTTTAAACCTGATGAGGAGTACGGCTGGTTTATTTCAGGGTTCAGTTCAACTTAGAGTGTTGACGTAATCATTCCTTTGCTGATCAGCAAACCTTCCTTATTTTCAATATCACTTTTTTCCGAAGAAATTGCAAGTTACTATAATCACTATGACCTCGAAATTTGCCCAAGTGAAGAAAAACACAATAACTTAGGGACGCCAGCAGTAGGTCATGATTTTGTATTCACAGTTACATTTTTTCTATAAAGCTTTGCTCATATATTTATTGTTATTTGTTGTTATTTGTTATATATATATATATATATATATATATATATATATATACCTCTGTGCGTGTGTGCGTGTGTATTTTTATGTGTGCGTGCGTGCGTGTGTGTGTGTGTACAGACGCTCTTTGGATCTTAAAGAAAATGCGACGGAAAAGTGTGGGACCTGACGCTGTGGACTTTATATTTTTCTTGAAAGAAAACAAACTATAATTGCTTGCGAACTAAGACGACAATAGTTGCCACGACCCAAGATGGTTATTTTTTTCGGAGTGTCTTCACTTAGGAACGGGCTTTAGCAAGCGGAGAGGAAAAGATGGCAAAGAGGATTACAATGATGGGATTTAGCCAAATAAACAATTGCCGGCTGGCTGAAAGCGAAATTATGGTCGTGAAATTCTTCCATCAACCAGCCAGTCCTTTGTGTCTAAGGAATTTTTTGTGTGCCTTGAGTTAATTCTCTTCATATTGTTGACATCTTTTCACAAGTCACTTAATCTCTTTGTTTAAGGTAGTCTCTCTGTGTCCTCGTTATACGTTGTTAAAAAATCACTACTTTCGTTGATTTATTCCATTAAAGGTTTCTTTAGATATTGACATTTACACGACCAACATTTTAAATCTTGGTTTAAATGAGTTTTTTTAAATAATTATGATTGCAAATATTAATCGATTAGTTAGATTATTCGTTTCTATTTTTGAAGAAATATCATCAGAAAAAAGTTCAACAAACATTGGGGGATAACAATGGGTGTGTTTTTTTTCGCGAAGTCCGTGGTAAAAATTCATTGCTATTAGTGGCGCCAATGTGAAAATTGTATAGTGATTTAAACTTTAAAAAAATGCTTTCTTTATTGGTGTTATTACGCCAATTAGATCTGTTTTATTTTTCGTGAAAATAAACACGAGACGCTACATACGGAGCATTCTCGTATTTAATAGTTTGGTTTGATTTTTCTATTTAATGGCATATCAACCTTTGAAAGTTACTTAATGCTAAAACCCTTCTTCTAGAAGAACAGCAGTGGTACTATTTAACCCATGGCTAGGAGGATAAGTGGGTTCATAGTTTTCCCAAGGGCATTTGTCCGAAAGTGAAGGTAATAGCGCGACTGGAGTTCGAACTCGTTTTCTTCGATTCCGCATTTCAGTGCTTTAAACATCACACCATGAGATCATCCACCCACTTAATAGTCGAACTGAAATTTTACTTTTAGTAATTGTATAAAACTGAGTACAAATTGAACATGAAAAAAAGCCAATATTTCGGCAAAAAGCTCTATATGAAAATTATAACAGTACAATGTTAACAAAATTTTTTCACTTTTTGTTTATTTAAACCGATAAAAAGCATCACCTTATACATGAATATATAGATCTATAAACAATTAGACGTATGAGCGAAGAAAAATCCTCCTAGCGTAACAGCTAAGGCGTGATACTTCAGCGTCAAGTGGGCGAATTCGAATCATAACCTATTTTGTAACTGAAATCAAATTTTTCATCATTTATTAAGTGACTTCCTTTATTACATTGTTTTCACTTCTGCTAATCTCACGAAAGTATGGATCTACACGTAGATTTATTTTTACAGGTTTTGGGAATCTTAAATGAAAAAAACGGCATTTGCAAATTCAACTAGCCTCCACAATTTGGCGACACTAAAATTGTCAAGAGAAGGGAAATATACTATACATATTGATATTAAAGATACCAGAACGAGTCTTGATACAGTGTAGTACTACTTAAGACGCTATAAATCTTTGTTTTAACCGTCCAGAGCGAGATATTTTTGGTCACATTAGTTGCGCATTTAATTACTGATTCTTTCTCTTTGTAGCCTTTTTTTTTTTTATTGAGGCCAAAGAATAAAGTTTACTGTTCTACCCATGCGTAGGGTGGAGAATAGAAAGACCAATACTTTTTTATAATGTGAGTTCGAGCTATCGTTTAATATTTCCTCGTGGTAAACAATATTAAACAATACACGACAAATTGTGAACACATTTATTGCCAAAGCAAATTTTACAGAAAGGATTCAAGAATAACATGAAATACGAAGAGTCATTAGAGTCGATAGAGAAGAGTTCATTCGTGCAGTGACAAAGTCTTCGTGTATAAGTTGAGAATTCTTAATTAAATATAAGTTAAGTAACGACTTGCATCAAACTATGGCACAGTGTGTGGTATGGTACAGTGTGTGGTATTACACAAGGTTTTTGAAATTGCCTGTTATGCTGCCCGGAGACATACACCCTCGAATATGCTTTCTGTCTGTCGAGGACGGAGCAGAGAGAGAGAGAGAGAGAGAGAGAGAGAGAGAGAGAGAGAGAGAGAGAGAGAGAGAGAGTGTGTGTGTGTGTGTGTGTGTGTGTGTGCGTGTGTGTGTGTGTATTTGATGTTTCACACTGTTTTGTATGTTTTTTTTTTTTTTTTTTGCTCAGATTATCTTGCAGCCATAATAGATACTATTTGGATGGATATTGATGCAATCCTTACAGATTTAATCCTTATAGTCTGCAATGAAAAGCCACCATCTTTTATCAGAATTTGAATCTTGCTGAGTTCATTTTCAACCACAATAGCCATTACTAAACTCTAATTTTGTTATATTGGTTTCTTCTCGTTTCTATGTTCAATGGCATATCAAATCTCGAGGGATCTCGTCTGATACCAAAGTGATTCATGTAGAAGGACAATAGAAGTACTATTTAGTCAATAGCAAGGGAATTAAAGAATAATAACCTTTTTCATGAGTTAGTCCAAACGTTCACGTAATAGAGCAACAGGGGTTCGAACTCACTCACTCTGTTATTGCAGTCTAACTCATAAGACACTGCACCGAGGAAAATCCTTTCCTAGGTATGTTAATGCTGTTATATAGATAATTTATGCCGACTAATAACTTTTTAGAATATTTTTTACCATTGCTAAAGATGTTTTCAAACATAGTAATACAAAATACTTTAAGCCCAATTATAAGAAAAAGTGAATTTTCAAATCGAACATAATATCTTGGGCGAACGAATTTTTCCTATCTTAGTAAGGCGATAAGTAAGGTTTATTTAACAATTAGAAGGTTTATTTAAAAATCAAACAAAGCTCTGACCTATAACACATCTCTGACTTATGCGTGATGCGACATTGGAGGAGAAGCAGGGACGAGCTCATAAGTGATGATCTCCTATGGAGAGCAAAAGCAGGACGACCAGCAAATGCAGGACGACCAGCTCGAACCTACATACAGCAGCTCTGTGAGGATAGGAGATGTAGCCGTGAGGACCTGCCAGAAGCGATGAACAATAGGGAGGAGTGGCGAGAGAGAGTCAGGAATATCTGTGCTGGCGGCACGACATGATGATGATAGTGACCCAAAAATCTATTATACCTCCAAGATAAATTTTTAAGAATAAGAAAAGAAAAAAAAATATAAGTGAGAGATTTGGAAGCAATACGCACACATCTATACGTATATATATATATATATATATGAGGTGTGCATCGTTTTGAACTGTTATTTTGATAATTTTCCCAAAAGTTTGATTGTTTTCATATCTTTCAGGGATTCCCCTTGCGAGTAAACGTAAGAATTTTCTATCATTGTGAATTGCATTCCCCTCAAGGAAAAGAGAAACAATTTTCAATATCAGAATCACGTGATGGGAGATTCATGAGTGACAAATTAAAAGTCAAATTATTGGCAATTCTGCATTTTCATTTATTCAGAGGGCGTGATAGCATGCAGACAAGCAAATATATATATATATATATATATATATATATATATATATATATATATATATATATATATTTTAAATATTTAAAAGAATTCATTTAATCAAGCTCTCATGAAGAATCTTTACAATCAGGCACTCAATCACGATATCTATATATATATATATATATATATATATATATATATATATATATATGTGTGTGTGTGTGTGTGTGTGTTTGTGTTTGTGTAAAATGTCTATGTAAAGACAACATTTTTGGAAGAGTAAACTCAAGAACCAATACTGGAGAAGGAAGATCAATCACCTACGTGAAATGTCTGTGAAAAGGTACTCACAAATAAAATCGGTATTTTGCTTAGTTACCAGATATCTTACTGGGCTGGATACTGGGCCGTACATATTTACGTTATATAACAGAAAAAGACGTCAGTACTTATCTACAAAATGTAATCTGGTTCTTTTTTTTTTATTACCCCGAAGGAACATAGGGCAAGAGTAAAGGAGGTTCAAAAGACGGATACGGATCATAAGTGGACATTTTTCTTCCGGATCAAAATCTGATTATATAACATCCTAGACATCTTCTTAATTTATGTGGGCATGCCTCTCCCTGACTTGTCCTTGAATCTCGTATGCCACTCAAAAACTGATGTTTGTTTCATGCAAGGTTGTAGAAAAGCAGTCTGAAACATTCCATAAGTTTAATGGCATTTTTTGAAAGTTTAAAACAGAATTTTATTGCATACCGTTCTTCTAAAGTGTCCTTACGTCCAGATTGCATTTTTGAAATTCACCAGCTGTGACAATCAGGCTTTAGTAGGGTGTATTCCAATTTCTGCTATAGCTGTTCATTTGAACTTGAAATCATAAAAATTAGTTAGTCATCTCATAAGATGTATAGCAATGCAAGCCTGAATTTTCAAGAGTCTACGACAATTTTAAATGCATGTACAAAAAAAGGTCTGGAAACTTATTGACGGTAACTCGTACATTGATCTAGTCATTTTTCAAATTTTCTGGCGCCACAAGCAACGACTTTCAAAACAGATATTATCCGGCTTCCGGTACCAAGCTTAGTTTATTTACCCACCAGGAAAAATTCCCCTGTGTCAGTTAAGTAAGAAGAATAAGAATAAGGAAAAAAACTTTGCAAGAATTAAATTTTTGCACCGTAGATTAATTCTTGAGACAATGTATAGTTTCAAATGTTCTTATAATTAAGTTAATGTATAATTATAGCAGTAAATCAAATTGATATCCAGGTTTATGACATTAAATTGTATCTGATGAGGAGGCTTCCGTTCTAGAGCCCTTGAGAATATGGAGTACCCCATCATGCTAATTGATTCCAGGTCCACACCTATCCTGAATGATAGAATATGTTAGAGTTCCATCTATGGATAACCGTTCAATCATTTAAAAATGATGTCCAATATTAATCATTTGAAACCAGGTAAATGTGTGCAAATTATTTATTTCAGAAAGGAATACTTGATAAACAAAATATTTATTGTAAGAGAGAGAGAGAGAGAGAGAGAGAGAGAGAGAGAGAAAGAGAGAGAGAGAGAGAGAGAGGTGTTTAAAACCAAACAGTTACATGTTATTCAAGTCATTCTATTAAATGACCAATCAAAGGTTGATATGCCATTAAAAAAGGTAAACGAAAATAAACCGAATAAAACTGTTTCTGTATCATAAAACTTTCAGCAAATATATATATATATATATATATATATATATATATATATATATATATATATATATATAAGGGTTATTCAATAAAAAAAAGGTTATTTTAGTAAGCAAAACAAAGTTTGTTTTTCTCGGATCTTTTTTCAATTAACTGCGTTTTTTGGAAGTAGTTTTAAGCAAACATTAATTTAATTCAACAAAAATGTTTTTATGAATCTAATTAAAATTATGTTAAATCAGAATTATTCGGGTATGAACAGAGTCATTTCATTAAATTCATTGCGGCTGAGAAGTGAAAACTATGTTAACTTTACCATATTTTAGGTATGTTTACTTAGACCCAAGCTCAGATTAGACGAAAAGTAAAACAATGATGGCCTGCCCGACTGCTTTGCTGATAAACACTTCACACGAATCTCATAATGGAACCTGAAATTATTGGTTTCTTTTCTTTCTTTAAAGGCATTTCAACATTCTTCGGTTATTTAATTCCAACCATGCATATAGAATATCAGTAGTGGAAATATTCAACTCAAAGTGTTTGAATGATTTGATTTATATCTTTCATAATGGTATGATTCTGAATTCAAACATAATATACCGAACTGAGTTCACACTTGCTTACTATTAAGTCATACTCCATTACATTAGATACTGAAACACTGGGATACTCTCGTGAAATTATAAGCGTATTCCCGAAAATATACAAATGAGTAATAGGAGTTTTTATAATCTTTCACCTAGTCTTTCATGTTCCTACTACATATATTTATACAGTTAGGTTAACATTGCATTACACAAAGTTAAACTATGGAGCCGAAAGTAGATCATTGTTATGTTTCAACTCACTAGATATTTCTTTCTTTTTGCTGCCATCATATTCTTACTGTATTCATATGGACGAGGCTATAATTACTGTGATTAGAATGACAGCAGTCACAGTAGAATATCAAGTGAGCACGATTATTGTCAAAGTGAAATGACAGATGTCTATATGAGTTCCTCTCGTTTATTAATTAAGCTGGCGACAACAAAGAAGAACGATCATGTGTTGTCTTCACTAAATAAACATCAAAGACATAAGACCGAAAACAACGCCTGCTCTCTTTTTTTTAATTTAGGTTGCGCAGGTCGAAACAAAAGAATAACTCATTAAAATACCATAAGCTGATAATATTAATATGGTCATTCATATTAGACCATGAATTTCTCATGCACAGTTCAACAAAATACCTATCCGTCGATTTCTCTCTCTCTCTCTCTATATATATATATATATATATATATATATATAGTATTCTTTGGTCCAGTTAAACCGGAGATGGGAGTAATTCCATCAGGACAAGAAATTATTCATGAGTGAATATTTAAATTTTCCTGGTAAAGAGCTCAATGTGACAATAATACAGAGCAATAAATTCTTTAAGAAAAACAACAAAACCGGTCACATAGGATTATAAATGTATTCCCATCCTTTTACGCATTTTTGAAATTTCCAAAAAAACACGAAATGTATATATATATATATATATATATATATATATATATATATCAGGGGCGGAGACGGGACTAGTGCTACTCGTGCACGGCACGACCAATAACTCGGTCAATGTTATTCAAAATGGATTAAAAATCATCAATTAATTTCAAGCAAACATACTTAGTCTGATCTCAATTAAATTACGTATCTATTCAAGTTTCGAAAACTAAGTAGCCAAAAATATATTTGGGAATAATACAACGATGCTGTTTTGAACGGATGGTCTTTGTCCGGCCACTATCCGTGCCGAGCACTAGACCCTTATAATAACAGTAATGTTAGAGAAATCAGCTTTTGGCTGTAGCCAATAGCAAGAGCAACTCAAACACTGTGCTCAAAAATCTTAGCACATTCTGACAGCTGTCTTGGGAAGAAGGAGAGGGACCGAGAGAGAGAGAGAGAGAGAGAGAGAGAGAGAGAGAGAGGGATAGCAGATTATTGCCGTCGCCGACGTCATCATCATCGCTATGGTAAAGGTTGGTTAAACGGCGTGTTTTAATTCGTTTTTTCACTAACAGATCTCTATTTCTTTAATGAATGTTGCATATATTACATTCTGTGACTAAAATTTGTTTATTTGAATACATTTTCAACAAATAATCTTTATTTTAAGCGAAATTGAAACTACTAGCTGTGTCTGCGTATATTTTCATCAATTTCTTTATTTTGATAAACATATTTTTCTCGTCGTAGTAATGAACATCTTCTCTTTTCTTCTATACTTTTGAAAAGAAAAAAAATTATCTTATCTACTGTATTAACAAGAATATGAATTATATAGTATCTTGATTGTTTACAAAAAAACACCATGCAAGGCACGTTTGTCAATCTGTGCTATATAATGGAGAATCACGCAATAGCAACTATGATGACTTACTTTGGGTCCACGGACCACAGGTTGGGAACTGAAGTTGACAGCGGGCGGGGAGGGCACGAGTAGCATAAATAGGCGAGAGTCGCCACTGATATATATATATATATATATATATATATATATATAAGATATCCTGAGAAGATGATTTGGAAATATTTCGACTTGAAACCATATAAGAGGATTCTTACACATCTCCTGGAGTGCTCAATGAATGATAATTAATATATAGATTTATAAATTTTATACTGAATATATTTATATGATTAGAAGAAAAACTCACCGCACCATCATTTGGCTACCAAAAATTTATTTCATCTGGTTACACCATATGAGAAACCAACCATTTCAGATAGCCATCACATAATCGAGAGAAAAACTGTTTTTCATATTAAGATAGATAGATAGATAGACTGAGAGAGAGAGCGAGAGCGAGAGAGAGAGAGAGAGAGAGAGAGAGAGAGAATACCTTTAAGTAAAGCATATGCCATCATTTCTAAAAATGGATGTTTTTTTTTCTGAGTTAAGTCTCGTCGGAGAACACCATGACAAATGCAAGCAAAAGAAAACCTTACAAATCGTTCTAGGTAATCGTTTTTTTCTTTCTTTTTTCTCTTTTGCTGATTTTCTTCTTTTTTTTTTTCTGTTGTCAAATACCTAATGATCTCGTTATTTCACTGTATTACTTGCTTTTGTCATGGTGTTCCTTGACGAAACGTGACCAAAAAATTGTCTCCTTTAGATATATGTTCTCCTTTCTCTATTCAGGGAGGTGCCTGTGGTGTAATGGTTATCTATGCAGGAACTTGACATGGTAATACGAGTTCAAATCCTGGACGGGGCTGATTGCATTAAGAATAAAAATAATACCCTTGGGAAACGTTTGAATCCAGTTATTCTCTCTCCAGCTATGGGTAAATAGTAGGGCAGACTAGGTTCTTTAGCCTTGATTAGACAACCTGAATCGGTGAAGAAAAATTCTGAATTGAAACCTGTTGAACTCCGTTTAAAATTGACCCGGTGTCAAAGCCTACCTATGCGGAGGGGTGGGTGAATACATACTTAACGCTATTCTAAAATTTTATACGAACCACAAATTATATATATATATACATATACTTACATTAAAACAAAATATATAGATATATGGTGTCTGTTGCATCGTGGTAAGGAAGAGATACACGGGGAAATAAAGAGTTAATTAATTATTAACTGAAGTGGTACAGTCCAACAAATATTATAAGTCTTGCACTGTAGGTGTTACGTTCGAAGTTGGTCTTACGACTGACCGAAATCTTACAGAACTCTCGTGCTTAGGAAACACGACGTCTTTTAAACCTCATGGATACCGGAAGTCACATGGTACGAGCCACTATGCCACAGTTTTAAATATTTTTTCTACTTAATATTATTAATTTGTTTCTGTACAGATTCCCCGTGGCGTAATGAATAAAGTTTTAGGCCGCAGCACCGAAGATAAACAAGTCAAGTTCCAGTCATACTAGTCGGTTCACTTCTGGACAAATCCCTTTTGGAAATCTATTAAAAAATATCTTATCTGCAATGGGTTAAAAATTATCAGTGTTATTCGTATTAAAAATGGTTTTGGCATTACATACCCCAAAGAAGTTGATATGACGAAACAAAATCATTTGTTTGAACACAGTGATATTGCTTCAAGAATTAATATATTTTAGATAGAACTATTTGATTTCTAGGTGGTATAGGTGATCACATTTCAGATCATAGTTTTTTCTGGGTTTAATAGCAATGGAGAGTTTCTCCACACCCCTCAGATATCCTGAACTGGAGTCTCAGCAATCTTTCTACGCCGGAGTATTAACTATACGTGCTCATACTGTTGTATATTGACCTGCGACCTAGCCACACATGCCATTCCAAAGACGGCGAAAGATTCATATTCTGTTGGCCAGTTATGGGAAGAGATTGCGTCGGCGAGCTTGGCTGACAACATGGGACAAGGTTAAAATCCCACGGTGAAGTCACAAACTGATGCACTGGAAGAGGGTGACCTGTGAACTGCATGACAGTTATTTCCGCTCGATGATGATCAAACATGCCATTCCAAAGACGGCAGAAGTTGCATATTCCGTTGGCCAGTTATGGGAAGATATTTAGTGGGCATAAAACAATAATATAACTCGGTGCACAGGAAATTCGAGTCAGTTGGAGATAAAATGCGGTAGAGAGAACCAGCACCCAACAGAAGGGGCCCTCAGGCCCCGATTGAGCATTTGCAGTTAAAGAGAAGATGCTGGAATGAGGACCAAGTCCCTGAGAGGCTAGAACCCCAGGCCCCCGGTTAAGCAGCCCAGGAGGACAGGAAAAAAACGCTTTTATGGCCGGAAGAGTGGGGGTCAATATAGCAGTTCTGTTCAGTCTCCAACTCCCTCTCACACACAACCCTTTCAAATAAAGTGATAGCTATACTTTTCTAAAGAAATGTGTCACTCGTCTTTATTGTGTCGTCGTTATGATTTTGAATGCATATGTGTTTGTATAGTTGGTCATGGTTATACAACAATACACTGATACATTAACTGATACACTTACTTATATAAATATATACATACACATATAGTTCCACACACACACACACACACACGTATTATATATATATATATGTGTGTGTGTGTGTGTGTGTGTGTGTGTAAAGGTTTAGGTAACTTAGTTACATGGCATAACGACCCTCCAAGATTATTGAAAGCCACATTCTTTTTATGCATATATAAGTAGTTGGTGACCCTAGTCGAGGGCAACTCTGAGGCTCCCTTTTCATTAAAGTGTAGGAGAGGCCACTACTCCCTTTCCTTAATTACTCCATTTTAGCCCTGATCCGTATCTTATTATGGTGTGTAAACGTAGCATCAATTACTATTTTTGAGTCTTTGGTATGGCTCGACCAGGGATTGGACCCTGGTCTCCCGGACCATTGGCGAACACTCTACCTAAGAGACCGATGAACTGGTCTTATATATATACATATATATATATACATATATATATTCGTAAGGGAATAGTAAGAACTTTTATTTTCAAATGATTAAATGCCGATTTGTTAGCACATTTTAAATATAGCTATTTATTGTTTGTAGAGAATTAAATGTTTTCACATATTGCCATCTAACACTAATAATTCTATTTAGTATTAATCATTTGCTTTCACTCAGGTGGTTTTAAACATTGCTTACATTAATAGACTTCTTTTCCCACAGTTGAAGCGTTTTAAGTATTGATATTTAGCAGCAGTTATTTTATTCAAAATTTCTTTTTCATTTACCAACAGTTAAATGGTCATAACAAGAGCTCATTGTTTGCATTGCCATATCTCACTAACGATTAGATGTAACAACAGTCATTTATTTCCACCCATTTAAACACTTAAAAAGTCCCAGTCGGCTGAGGCTGTTGAATACACGGACAGCATATCTGCAGAGGGCCCAAAATACCCCAAAGAGGCGTCCTGGATATGAAGCTAAATAATCTGATGGTGTGGCTCCAATAATGCTGCAGCTTTAGGTTATGCTGGGTAACCCTCTATTGCTATCGCTCCCTTGTCCTCTTTGGGCTGGATTGGTAGCACCTGATAGGGTCAAATCTATGGATCAAATAGAATTGTTTGACATCTAAACAATGTACTTATGCTAAAAGGAACAGCTTGAAATACAACAGTTTTTTACATTTAACTGTGTATAAAGAAAAAATAATACTTATGGTGTACTAAATTGTTTGAGCCTATTGATAGCTGTCCATGCCTTCGTTAGCCGTGTGTCGATGTCTTTTTCGGTTGATGAGACACTGCTACCTAGGTAGGTGAATTTGTTTACTAGTTTCAGAGAGGTTCTGTCTAGTGTGGAAATGTCGCCTGTTTGGTAATAGCACATATATTCAGTTTTGTGTGCATTGACACGGAGGCCAATGTTGCGAGCAACACCCCACGAGGCACCAGCTATACAGTCACCTGCCTCCCACCACGAAAACTATCCAAGTTAGACGAACCAGACACGCAGGACACTGCTGGAGAAGCAAGGACGAGCTCATAAGTGATGTACTCCTATGGACCCCAACATATGGCCGAGCAAAAGCAAGACGATCATCTCAAATATACATACAGCAGCTATGTGAGGATACAGGATGTAGCCTTGAAGACCTGCCAGAGGCGATGAATAATTGGGAGATGTGGCGAGAGTTGGTCAGGGATATCCGCGCTAGCGGCACGACATGATGATGATAATGAAATTGATGGAAAAAGAACTAATTGATCATTTAACTGTGTGTAAAAATTGACTGATGTTTCACGGAATTGTTAGTGATACATAGCAATAGTTAAACACATTAAGTGGTCAAAAAAATTCTATTTGACCCATGAATTGGACCCAAGTATGTACTACATCATCAAGTCAGTGAAGACCTGGGAATATTGGCAGCGAAGTTGTATTGCATATTCCCTACCGCTCCAGGACTAGAGCCTCACCACCGATGTTTTAGTATCTCTACCAGTTCATTCGTTGGGTAATCCTACCTTTCTACAAAGATTGAATCGGCAATACTACTGTCGATGGTGATTGGATTGTATATATGAAGAATGCGACGTATGATATATGAAAATGAATTTGCATAGATGTTCAGAGAGATATGCAATCAAGTTAGAATTTCTGTTTGCGCATGCGCCGACTGTTTACATTACTGCTTAAAGAATTTTAATTAGACCATCTTAACTGGTTGTTAATCTATATTAGATAAGTGATTTAGAAAACTAAAGTTAATAATATATTCATATGTTTCGGCATCAGCAGTAGTGAAAGTTTCAGATGATTTCAAAGAAATAAGAGTTCAAAAACAAATTTGAAATATAAAGGGCTATTTCTCCATTGTAAGATTTACGCCTTTGTGACATCAACTGATAGCTGCAAAATTGTGAAAACACAAGATTTGTTATATAAGTTTCTATTTTAATTTTGAGTACCCATATTTCTTTAACGTATTCTGGTGCCTTGACTTAACTGTTATGTATTACATGTACAATATAATATGTGTGCTTAGAAGCAATCAGATTTTGTAACCTTGTTCAAAACTTGAATGCCCGCAACTCTCTAACTGAGAGCTAGCCGACCTTGAGCACTGATGTAAAGAGGTCACTTATGTGAAAATTTGAAGCACATCGACAGAAGACTCGCCGGCTTGAAAATTCGAAGCACGTGATCAAAAATAACGATACGTAGTGAAATGCCCAGTTTACACATCAAGTAACCTCCAGATGATGTAAGAGCGCGAATTAATACAATTTACATTCTTTTTCAGTGCAGTTGAAATAAAACGTTTATCTTTCGTTTACGTAATTTTCACGTAAGGTTCTATGTCAGAATAAAATCTACGTAAAAGAAAATATTTTTCCCCAAAGACCAAGTCGGTTCTTCATCTTTGATCAAAATGAGAGGAATTGATTATTAGCTATACAACTCAGACAGGTCCCTATTCTTCATAGAGATCTGGGGAGTACGGAGTACGCCTTCATTGCCGTTACTGCCTGATCCACCCAGAGCCAGCGTTATAGACACTGTTATGGTTCTATCTATGGTTAGATTAGACCTATTTAAATATTTTTTTGTATTCGACCGAAAGCAAAATCCTCTAAATAAACAACTATAAAAAGATGTTAACTAGAGCCAACTATGAAAGCAATTCCCTTACGACTCGACGCAAAATAACCCTAAGCAGGTTTATATTCCATTTAAACTAATCATTCAATATTTCATAGAGTTCTTCTTTAATAAGGAATTACATAGGCTAAAAAATTGATTTTGCGATATAAACAAATATCTTCTTTTTTTCATCTGTTAGACGATTAAAAAAACAATTTAAATAATAGGATTCATAGGTTTTTTTTCTTTTTTGACGGCCTTTTATGATAAATGGTTTTCACTATGTGCGTGATTTTAAACTAGAAGAGGAAAACAAAAAGAAGATATCTTCCGCAGACGGAAATAAATCAACAACTGTAGAAAAACTTTAAGTGTTGAAAAACGTTGTTTAAAACTGTCGTCAATAAAACAAATTCTATTTTGCCGACAAAGAAGTTTATTAATCTTTGGGAAATCAAATAAACATCGATTCTTGATTCTCAAATTTTAACCAGGCACAAACCATTTATAATGACTTTAATTCTCACTGGGTATCTCATAATTTTGCCAAATTAAGTTAAGCTTACTGATGAAAAAAATAGCTCCAGTGACGCTGACTTCCCTGTATCCAGACGGATCACCTAAAATTAACAGCCCAGTCGGCAGGGGCTGTAGAATTCATCGACTGCATCTTTACAGAAGAGTAAGAAACCCCACCACGAGTTTCCTGAATATGTTTTTAAATAATCTTAAGGTGAGTAAATTCGGGGAGTGAGGAGTATCTTTTCATTGACATTGGTCCCAGGTCAACTCTTGCCCAAAGTGGTAGCACTTGAGTGAGTCCTATCTATGTCTCAAATAGAACTGTTTGACATTTCAGTAGTGTACAAACAAATGAGTCATGTCATGTGTAAACAAAAGGCTGATGTTTGATTGAATTATTTGTGATACTTGAGTCTAGGTAACTGTGTTGAATTATGTTTACAAATCATATATATATATATATATATATGTGTGTGTGTGTGTGTGTGTGTGTGCGTGTGTGTGTGTGCGTAAAAAACAGATTGCCATTGAATAACTTACATTGGTTGATATGCCATAAAGCCAAACCAAACCAGACCTTAGTCAAACAGCGAAGGGCACTCTCAATTCAGAGGGTAACGGTTATTGTCGTACTAAATACCGAGACGAAGGAAATAAATATATACAGGTAAGGACTTTAGGTAATTATTTCATAAAATTTATACCGATTACAGCTGAAAAGTTATTACAGTTTGTGGACTCTATTATAATTGTACCTTTAGTACAATAAACCCATTATTGTTATTCCCTGCCTGTTCGTATAAGTCTTTCCACTCAGACTTATCTCATAGCTGATATCGTATTTTGCACGATATAACAAAATGTGATATTTTCTACAATGATATGAGTTATTTATGTAGCTATTTCTGCAAGCAGTCATATCATACCAATAACATTTATAGGAGCCAGTACTAACAAGATATTTAAGAAAGTTTCCTAATATCATTGATCACACTGTGAGATGGAGCAGTAAAATATTCCGGCTGTACTTCCGCAGAGGGGTAAGACGCACTCAACTAAGCTACCGGTTGGTCGAGGGTGGCAATCCGTAATTGGTAAGGACGGGTTCCATATGGCTGAGCAGTCCTTTATATGGCAACCGAAGCGGTTATGTAACTTGCAACAATCTACTTAAACATTTGCTGGGCTTGATGGAGTGTTGAAGAAGCCCAATCCGACTAATCAGCAGGTGATATCAAGCCCGATTACTTATATCCTGGTACCGACCATATTCTTCAAATTACTCGTGTGTCAAGCACTTATCAAACCTTATTTTATATAGATTTGATAGAAAGCAGTGTCTGAGAGTTAAATCAACTTGTAACATACTGACTTTCGATCCAGCCGTCAGTCAAGGAACAGGTGCATCCGGGCGAAGATATCAAGGTATAACCTTGACTTTGGACGGGTTGAATTGGGTGCAGATGCGACTCTTACAGGAAGCAGGTAGGCGAGAAACAATTATATAACCCGGGGCCACAGACAGGTTGAGTTATGTTTGGAGTCAGTAGTTGGAGATAAGATGATGTAGAGAGAGCCAGCACCCAGCAGAGGGTTATGGGCCCTCAGGGTCCCCGATTGAGCAGCCCAGCTGAACGAGAAAGAGGCGCTGCTAAAGACAAAGAAACTGGGGGTCAATATGTTGCAGTCTTTGTTCAGTCTCCAACTCACCTCTCACACATAACCCTTTTGCAACCAATTAGAATAAAGTGTGAGAGGTATATTTTTCTAAAGAAGCGTGTTCGTTCATCATTATTGTGTTGATTATGTTTCTGCATGCATGTATATGTGTATAGTTGCTTCAGGCTATACTACAAAATGGGTAAGCAATCCCTTAATAAATGATAGCTTTGTGAGAGCAAATGATGATTTTTGGATGAAATAATTTTTTGTGGAAATAAATGAACGAAATTAAATAGATTGAATGGAATGTAATTTTAAAACCATTTAATAATGAGCAAACTAATAAGTAATCTCACATTGAATTACTAGTGTTTAATAGTGGTACTTGAAACCATTTCAATGTGTGAAAGCAAAGAAATGGTATTTCATAAAGGTATATGGTTTATAAAGCAATAGTTAAGGTCATTTAATTGTGTGCAAACAAAAAACTTACCTACAAACTACTTAATTACTAATCATATATATATATATATATATATATATATATATATATATGTGAATGTGTGTGCATGTGTGTGAAGGATTTTGCATTAAATAACACACTAGGGTTGATATGCCATTAAACTATAAAACTCAAGAAAACTTAATATAGTTAGATGTAGGCACGTAATATTCACGATATTATCAATAGAATGAAAAGAAAAGCGATACGTTTTGATGTGTTCCCATTTAATACTAAATAAATCATATTGTCCTATAGCCAGATACGGCCATGTGCGAAATGGACATCGAATATTGGTAAAATATATACATAACATATATATACAAAGAACATAAATCTCGAAATTCGAAAACACGTAACGACTTCTTTGTTCAGGTACGAAACCTTTTTATTACTTTTGAGTTAAAGGTTTCGACATAGGGAGAGAGACACAATCTTACTATTCTGTCTTTATCATCTGGCCCCTATCTCGTGCGGCACCCATGGCGCGCAAATTCGTCTCGCCGCTGCGAGCCCGAAAGTCGAACCTCCTCTTTCGGCGTCTTGTTTCAACTCTCTAACTTTCTTCGAAAATCCAAAAATCTTCCGTGCACTTCCGGTGCGTGACGTCACTCACACTCCGTCACCCTGTTCCTCATCTCTGGCTATTGTGACATCTCTGAGTGACACGGTCGCTCTGCGCGCGCATGCGTTAACACCTGCATCAAGTTTGCACCTAACTAACCCATGTGCTGAGACGTACACATATATACGCATACACGCACACAGACACACCCACACCCATAAAATCACATACACACACACACACATATATATATATATATATGTATATTTATATATACACAAATATATATATATATATATATATATATTAAATACAATACTCCGATCAAGGGGACCGTAATGTAACTTATCGTTAGTACAGATGAAAGCGGCTGACCAAGCTCACAACCTAGACGAGGTTGTTTATATTCTAAATGGTCGTAATGGTCTTGAAAAAATGTATGAATCTAGCTATCCTTGTACCAAATATGAATAACTGATTGTTTTAATTTTGACATGGCAACCGGTGAAGGAAAAAGGAAAACTAAATTTAAACTAGTCATCTCCAGCAAACAAAATGTCCATCTTTCAAATCAAGTACGTGGTGGAGCGTTAGGTAAATGTGACTCTTAACTTTTTGTGACAACAGTAATCAAAGGACACGCTAAAATTGATTTTTATTAACATTAGGCGATTTGGTAAAATAGCTGTTATTATATGGCCTCCTCAATCTCAATGCAGCATTTGTGTTTTAATGTTCATGAATATCCCTTTATAACTATATATATATATATATATATATATATACATATATATACCGTGCGCGCGCTCGCGCGCGTGTGTGTGTGTGTGTGTGTGTGTTTAGAGCAATGTTAGATTTATTGCATTAACATTGAAATATATTATTTCCTTATATACATATATACATCACGTAAAAAAATAGAATTTATGCTACAATCGCTCTCTCTGTCTCTCTCTGTCTCTCTTTCTCTCTCTCTATTTCACTCTCTCTCTCTCTCTCTCTCTCTCTCGATACATATATATATATATATATATAAGCAAGAGAAAATCATTATGAGAAACCCTAATGTTATATCTTTTAAATTTCAATAATTGTTCAACAATTGTGGCAACTGCATTTCATATTAAAGAGAAATCTATCGATTTTAAGATCAGGTTTTACGTATCTATTCTCAGTAAATTGCACAGTTTGCAAAATCTCTTTTTCTCAAAGTGAAAACCTATAAAGCAGGATAGATTTTTTTATCATTGAAACGAGTCTATGATTTACAACTTTACGGCTTTCCTTTTGTTACAGATAAATACATTTTCTTCATTTTTTTTCTTTTTGCATTGAGGACAAAAGATAATCCAAAGTTAACAACATACGTTCATCTCTTGTCATACTTTATACAATACATTTTGTCAGACCTTTCATATTGCTCCAAGACTATTATCTTTTTAAAAAGATGGTTCACATGAGCATATTGTGACCAGAGAATTTTGTAATTACTGTTAAAAGAACGATGACTGTATCGGAACTACTCTATGAATGCACTACTTGAACGCAAACGAAGGATATGATAAAAAAACTAAATAAAAAATACTGAAGAATAAGGCCACTCACGTCCCTCTAAAAGATATCCAAATAAGATTTACAAGACACCATTTGAGAAGCAAGGACGAACTCAGTCGTTACTTTCTCTTGAGAACACCTGCACATGGACAAACAAATGATGGACAAACGGCAAGATATGATCTACATTCGCTGTGTATGGACACTGGATGGGTGATATAGACGAATTGCGAGCGAGCGAGCGAGAGAGAGAGAGAGAGAGAGAGTGAGAGAGAAAGAAAGAATTCCATGCTAAAAGTTTGATTTGTTGATGATGAAGATGATAATATATGTAAATATATTTGATAACACACTTACACACACATGTATATATATATATATATATATATATATATATATATCATAAAGTCGGTCTGTGGATGACAATATATATGTTCCTCCTGTGAATTGAGCAATTGCGTGAAATTTTTTTGGCTGACACATATGTGTAAATGTAAATATCTTTTCATGAATTGAGCACTTCGGTAACCGATAAACCTATATGAATAAATGGCTTGAAATTCCTTTGTTTACGGTGAGACGACAATATTTGAATGGTAATATATCCAAGTGACGTAAAATCAAGTGGGTTTCGATTCTATCTTGAAACATCTTGTATGCCAAGCTACATTGAAGTGTTGTAATACAAGGAAAAACGCTGTATATATATATATATATATATATATATATATATATATATATATATATATATATATATAAGATATTTTTCAATCCAGTAAATCCGGTATAGGGAATAATTCTAATCAGGGCCTATAAAATATTCTAAAGTAGAATATTAAATTCAGATAATCCTTGAAAAGAGCTCAATATAAATAAAATTCACAGAGCAAATAATTTTCTCTTGAGAAAAAAAAAATTATATATATATATATATATATATATATATATATATATATTACAGACTCTCCTCTCTTTATCTCTCACCATCTATCCCTATTATCCATGTCAATTCACAGGTCATCTAGACTGTATGCAGTGAACACACACTGCTGATGTATGTGTCTTTGATGGTCAGTTTAAGCTGAAGTATTTATAGGGTGGCCTATTATAACTTCACATTAGTTTGTCCTTACTTTTTCACCAGTATCCAGTATTTCTTGTTCGTCATTCTTGGATGGTTTGTGGGATGAGAGCCAAGAGACAGTACAGTTGTTGTCAATTACATTCTTTTTTCACTGTGAATATATTGACATCACTTTCCGTAGATGAGATATTGCTTCTGAGGTATGTAAACATACTACTGATTTTAGAGACTTGCAGCTCAAAATGGAGATGGTTCTTTCTTCTCTAAAACACATTCCAATAAAATGATGGGAAATTTTTAAAAAGAACAAATTCATGAATATTACATTTGTTTTCTTTTGCAATGTATTTTTTTGCCTGTTTTCGACGCAATCTTTGATATTTTCATTTCATCTTTACTTACGTTTTTAAAAATAGTTATTCAATGTTTATTTGTCCCTTCTTCGTTAAATTCCTAATACCTTTTCATATTCTTAAGTCGATAATGGGTTTCTTTGATCAGCACCGTCTTATGGTGTTTTTATTCATATTTTTATTGTCTTCTTTCTTTTATTTGAATTATTGCTTCAAGTTCACATTCTTGCCTGTCATGTGGTTGACATATTTGTGTCACTTTTACTTGTGCCAATTCCAGAGTTTAAAAAAATACTTAGTTTATTTTAATTTCATGAAATGGCATGACCTGATATATATATATATATATATATATATCATTCAATAAATTTTTTATATGAGTACAATCTGCAATTTTTTGAAAATTATTTGAAGCACACATTAGTTTAATCGCACGGAAACATTTCGTTTGTGCAATTCAAAATGGCCACAAACAAATTAATCCAGGCTTTCAAAGGTAGACAAAAAAAAATCCACCCCCCAATTTCTCTAAAACATATGATAGAAATGTTGCTTAATTCAAGCCGTAACGCTCATTTTGTGAGGAAGTATAGGTAGATAGATAGATAGATATTATGATTAAAAGTACTCACATTTTTATGGAAGTACCTTTCAAGCAGTCTAGTTATGTTTGTCATTTTTGCAACAATTCTTATAATCATTCAAGAAAATGTTAGTACTACTGTTGGTATAACTTTTTAGAAAAACAGAACGGATATTAGGGAGGCCACCTGAGGAAGAATTGAATCGTCAGTTTTCAGAGATTAATAACAGGTGGAACATTAAAAATCATATCATATTAGAACTTCCATCGAAACGTTTACATTTTTAAACACACTATATATACACATGTATATATATGTACAGGATGTGAGCGTAAAATAAGGAATAATTCTGAAACGTTTTCATTTTAGTCTAATTAGTCCAGTTTTTGAAAGAAGAAAACATGATAAATCTAAATGTCTATGATTATGTATATTAATCAAGCACTTTTTTTTATTAACATTCAACCCAATATGAGTGATCAAGAAAAGAGACGACAAGGAATCTATGATTTGCTAAACGCCAAAACCAAGCCCAAATTTCTACTGCCGTTTTTAAATCAAAGTTTGTTTTTTTTTTGTTTATTATCGAAAATATGATTTTATGGACAAAATGGGTGGAGCACTGATAAAAAAACAAACAAACAAAAGAATGCTTTTTTAACTGCCCTCGTAACGGCAATCTAGAATGACTCCACACCGTCAATAAGAATGAACGCTGATGAATTGAAAGTTCATGAAAAAACTATGAGGACAGCAACTAAACAAGATTTAAGGCGAGACCTTAAACCTTAGATTACGCTGTATGTTTTTTTTTTAGAAAAATTCAGCTTCCCATCCAAAATGTGGTTCGCTTAAGACTGCTATTCAAAAGGAATGGAATAAAATGCCTGAAGAATTTATTTTGAAGCATGAAAATCGTTTCATATGTCAGGTGATACAATAACTGAAAAAAGAATGGTCACCATATTGAGTAAATTTAGTGTTTTGTGCCTACCTTCTTATTTTGCTTTTTAAAGTAGAATTAATCTTATTTTATTATGGGGTCATTTATTATCCTCCAAGCATATTCCTAAATTTGCCTATGCACCCTGCATATATATATATATATATATATATATATATATATATATATATATGTGGGGGGTGCATTTGTGTGTATGTGTGTGTACAATAAATTCATTGACAAAACAGACACAAACATATATATATATATAATCAGTAATTATAAAACAGTTTTTATGCATAGTTACTGATTATTATTATATAATAGCTCTACCATAAATATTAAGAACACACCAAATTATACAGCATTTGCTCTGCCACAAACCCACAAAGTAAGATAGTGACAACGATCACAGTTATAATATATATATATATATATAATATATATACATATATACAGTTATAATATATATATATATATATATATATATATATATATATATATATATATATATATATATATATACATATATATATATGTATATTGTAAAATTTCTCAAGCGAACAGAAAGAATATAAACTTCACCGACAGAAAAGATTACGCAAATAACCAACTTCCGTTAACTTAGATATTCTTAAGTTAAAACAGTGAACGATGTCTTTTTCAGAAACAAGAAGCCTTAAGAATTGACGAGTATCCCCTTCTCTATCCTACAGTCCCACTGTTTCTTTCAATTTTATTTTACTTGCCTACTCTCTCTTTCTCTCTCTCTCTCTCTCTCTCTCTCTCTCTCTTACGCTCTCACTCTTCTTTACTTTCTCTCTTTTTCTATCAGTCAATGTATTCGCACGGGCACGCGCACGCATATGTGTATGTGTATGTGTGTGTGTGTGTGTGTGAGTGTCGTTTCTGGCTTGTCCGAAAGAATAAGCCGTTTGCCAGCCGACACTTTTTTAGATTAGAGTTGGTCCTAAAAGAGAAAAAAAAATCAGAAAATCTACGCACAAGATGATAGATAAATGCTGTCCTTTACCGGTTAAATGCAGTGGGGGTTTTATTGGTTTAAATTAAACAATCGACCAATTGATGGGTTGTAGACGTATGACTGAAAGGTTTTCTCATATAATGAAACAGGAGGTAAATGAGTTAAGACTCTGTATAAAAAGAAAAAAAATTAGAGAAATTAGAGAATAGAAAAAAGGAAATACACGGAAAAGCAGCAGCAGCAGCAACAGAAGAAGAAGAAGAAGAAGAAGAAGAAGAAGAAGAAGAAGAAGAAGAAGAAGAAGAAGAAGAAGAAGAAGAAGAAGAAGTCATCTTAATCAATGAAAAAACTGCGACACCTGTGTAATAAAATGAAGAAGATGAAATGGAAGCCAATATAAAAGGGCAAGAATCAAGGAAATTTGATAGAAAAAGAAAATGAAAGAATTATAAGGGAAAAATGTTATACAAAGTAGTAAAAACTCTTCTAGAAATGGAAAGACTGTAACAAAAGAATAAAAAAAAAGATAAGATACTGAACCTTGAAATGAATTAATTAAACATTAAACAAAAAGAAAACAGACAAAGATGATTATTAATGAGAAAGGTAAGGCGAAAATGCAAAAAAAAGGTTTAATTCTAGTAAAAAGAAAATGTCTTGTAGGGAAAAATCAAGAAAGAAGAAAATTAAAGGATGGCAGTTGTCTGAATTTCTGAAACGAAGCTTGATGATTTTTATCATTCTGTCTTTTCGGCCTATTGTCTTTATCGTTATGGTTATATTCACAATGGTTCGGCCGATATATCCTCCGGTCTTCCTCAGGTGTTTCTTATCGAAACCGGGAGCCTACACGGAACTTTGAACTACGTCCTTTACTTACTCCATAGGGGTCGCTTGCTCTGTTTCTGTTAAACATAACCGGGTACAAGTGTTAAGCATTCCTATGTTATTATTCGACAACAGTCAGGATTGAACCTGTAACCTCAAGAGGATTGTCTCTTCCGAAGCTTAGGAAACCAACACCTATAACTGATACGGTATGTGTCCTGCATTTCCGTGTTGGCTCTAGAGTTCTACAAAAAACTCCTTAAGAAGGCCGGAGGACACATCGAAACGCTATGAATATAACAAAAGAGATAAAGACAAAAGTCCGAAAAACCTTAATGATAAAAAGGCTGGCTAGAACACACACACACACACGCACACATATATATATATATATATATATATATATATATATATTGTCATCCATAGAAAGATCTGTTTTGTTCTATCAGAACTCATCAGTGTGGCTATATATATATATATATATATATATATATATATATATATATATATATATATTGAAGAATGATTAAACTGGATGTTCTTTATATGCTAAAATAAGTTGAAACATCGATTCTTTACTTGGAAGGGCAAGTTTATCTAGGCGAAATAATTTACATTTTTTGTTTAAGCCTGGTTGTAAATGTGAAAGAGTGGTTTTTATCTATTTTCTTATTTAATCTGAAGAAGTCCTGTTAATTTTTAGAGCATCAATTTATATCAATGATTTTTAACAGGATTGAAATAAATTTATTATCTTAATGTGACCGATTGTTGTTTTTTAATTAATATATATATATATATATATATATATATATATATATATATATATATCCCGATTTTTAAGTTGAGGACACTTGTCATGAATTTTTCTTCTCCTAGATCGGTTCTATAGCAAAGCTAAAATTCACAGTCTACTCTATGGTTCAACCTTACCTGGTGATGGGAAAGATGTCACAGATTTATGCCATTACCAAGGTAACTGTAGAAAGGGGAACACAAACAGCTAGATCGGAGATATGAAATCACGGTTCCGTGTTCAATTCTTAAGATGATAACCGTTACGCAACGCATGCCTTCCCTCTGTCTCTCCCTGTCTCTGTCTCTCTCTTTCTCTCTGTGAGTCTTTTCAGTTAACTTTCATGTAGAATTTCAGTCAGTATCTCCATAAAGTGCATTGACAAGGAAGGAAATTGTGTTCAAAATAAATAATTTTACACGCTCAACATATTGCGACTGGATGAACCAAAACCTTATATCTATACTGACAATGTTTTGGTGGCTATATTATCTCGCCTTATCCAAGTACCTTTTGACATACTTGATAACCTTCCGATCTTTGTATCCTTCTGAGTATGATAAAAGACAACTGAAGAAGTTCGAAGAGTACAGCAGCCGAAACTGTGTAAGTATAGCAATTAAGGTGAGTGTGACAGTTAGCAAAGCGTATAGTATAATAAAACAAATCCTAGATTCAGAAATAAAGATAAAATAATTTTACGTAGTTTAGGAGAAGTAGGAAAATGGATTTCGAAGAAATATTTATTTTTTAAATTGCAAAAAAAAAAAAAAATAATAATAATAAATAAATAAAATAAAATAAAACTAAAAGGAATTAAACAAAAACAAGTAGAAAAATAGGAGAGAAAGCCAGGAAAGAAGGAAGATATCTTTAAAATCTTAAAACTTGGGAAATTACTCTTGATAAAGAGTTGAAAAATTAAAAGCCAGAATGTAAAAATACGAATTAAAGAAAAAAAAAAGATCCTTAAACGGAAAATAAAAAGAATGCTGAAAATCAGAATACCATGCATGATGTTTGTGAATCAACCCCAGTCCAAAAAAATAAAAAAAAATAACACCGAACGCCACTAAAGACAATGAATGGTCCACCATGTATTTGAAATAGCGGGGAATTTTCAAACGCTTTCACAGTGTGCTATTCAGTCTTCATTAAAATTTATTTAAAAAATAAAAAGGAATTCGAATATGTATTATCATGACAAGTAGACCCTACAAAATTTAAAGATTGACATAAGGTATTCTATCTGTCACATGAACCGATGTTTTCCATTGCTATGTACTAAATTAAATATCAACAAAATCACACAAGAGACGGTGATTTTTACTGAATTAGATTGCAAAGCTGGAAGGAAACAAGAAAAAAAAACATGCGGAAATCAAATGTAGAAGACGTAAAGAAAAGACAAATGAAAGAAAATAAATAAAATAAACTATAAGGAAAGCTATGAGGAAAAACTACGAATAAATTATTAAATGACAAAAATAATTTACAAGGAATTAAAAAGAAATAAGAACACAGGGAGAAGGGGAAAAAAGAAACAAATAATGGGAAAGAGAAAAATAGAATTTAAAAAATCTAACATGTGAAGAAAGAATAATCGAACTATAGATCGATTAAGAAAGACAAATGGAAAATAATGAAAAAATGAAAGAAAAATAGAATAAATACCAGTAAGAATGAAAAGAGAAATAGATGAACGTTAAAAGATAGAAAAATTAGAAAAAAATTGAGAAGAAAGAAAGAAAAAAGAAGGAAAGAATAAAATAAATAAATAAAGAAAGAACGAAAGAAAGAAAGAAAGAAAAATTGAACAGGGGAACATGTAAGGAAGAGAAATAAAAAAAGAAGATGAGGATGAAGGAAAGAAAAAATGAAAATAAAATGGAAATGAAAAAGAAGAGACGAAAGATGAGATGAGAGAAAATGTAAAAAGAAAAAAAATACTTATGAAAGAAAAAATGAAATGATGCCATAAAAAAGAATGACGTAAAAAAAAGAAAATGGAACGAACGAACAAGTAATGAAGGCGAATAGAAATGAAGAAGAAATGAAAAATAAATGAATTAAAGAAATACAGAAAACCAATAAGAAAGAAAAGGAGAGAAGTGGTGTCAGAAGATTTTAAAGAATAAAACATGTCTGTTAAAAAAAAGAACGAAAGAAAGAAAGAAAGAAAGAAAGAAAAAAAGAAAGAAAGAAAGAAATTTGAATGATAGAGCTAAAAAGAAGGGAAACAGAAAAAAAAATATGAAAATAAAAGAAAGAAAGAAAAAAAAGTCAAAAGATGAAATTCAGAAAATAGAAACGCAAAGAAAAAGAAAAACATGTCCGTGAAAAAAAGACAAGATGGAAAAAAGAAAAATCGAAGTACAGAAATAATCACGAAGAGAAATAAAAAAAGGTAAAAATGAAGGAAAGAAATTGTTAAAGCTAATAAGAATGAGACGGAAGAAGGTAGAAACTAACCGAAAGCAAAATGTAAATTCGAGTATAAAAGAAAGAAAAATGAAAAATGTCTAGAAAGGATAAATGAAGGAATGAATGAAGGGAAACGGATAGAACAAGAAATGCTGTGGAAAATAAATAAATAAATAAATCAAGCAACGATATAATAGATTAGATTGAAATATATATATATATATATATATATATATATATATAAAGCAGAAGCAATATATAAAGAATGTTCCAATCGGTAAATGGAGGAAGAAGATGTGGACAGAAATAAACGGAAGAGAAGAAAAATCTAGTAAAAAAAAAGAGGAAGGCAGCAATGGTAATGAATAAGAAGGAAAAAAAAATGAAAAAGAACAAACGATAAAAGATGGGCAGACAGAAATGAAAAGCGATTAAGAAAACCAGAAGAACGACAGCAAACTCTAACGGCAACAACAACAACAAGAAGTAAAGGTAAAAAAAAAAGGGGGAGCTATTAATTCGTATTCGTTTAATGAATGCGAATCCATGCCGACTGATATATTGCAACCTTGGCATGTGTCGATTTCCTGGGGAAATAACGTCTGAATCACAAGAACTCTCCTGTCATTGGAAACAGCTCCTGTCCAATATGTCTTCCTTCTAAGACGGATTATCACTTCCGCATCAGAGTGAAGTATCATCATCAATATAAGCCGCAAAATAGAGCAGCATCTTCTACTAAGAAATACAGAAACTGAAAGGAGACGTGGGATCACTTGAAAAAGAAGATTGATCCATTGGCATTGAATTTATTAGCAGTATTAGTAATACCAATGTCTGCAGCTGCAACGAGATTAACACATGCTTATATACTTATGTCTTTTCTGAGCAAGAATTTCCTGTACTTTAAGCATTTATATAACCGTCGTATATAATTTCTTTTTAGCAGAGGACGGTCACAAATTTTACCATGCAGCCGAACACCTGCTTTGAAAGTTGGCACCGGATTAAACCATGTGACCTGAAAAAGATTATTTCGTGATGACACTGTTGCATCTCTTCCATAAAAAAAAAAAAAACAAACTAGGTTTGGTTTGGTTGGGTTGGGTTTTATGTCATATCAAGCATTGTAAGATATGTAATGCCAAATTGTGTTTTTACTTATATAAAAATATATGATTTGATTTACTTAGTTGTATGGCATATCAGGCATTTTAAGTTATTTAATACAAAATTCTGTTTATATCTGTATATTAAATAGAGATTATCAGGTTTGGGTTGGATTTGTGGCATATCACTCATTGTAGGGAATTTAATGCCAAATCCTCTTTATGCATATATATATATATATATATATATAATTTCATTTGGTTGGCTTTTATGGCATATCAAAAATTGAAGATTATTCAATGCCAAATCCTAATATATATATATATATATATATATGTAAACATTTTGCCATTGCTCCCAGTTTCACAATCCGGAATGATAGCACCTGTCATGGTTTTATTTCTGTGTCAAATAGAATAAACTGTGTGCAAACAAATGACTGTTGGTTGGTTGGTTGGTTGGTTGGTTGTGTGGGTTTTATGGCATATCAACATTTGTAGATTATTTAATGCCAAATACATATTTATACAAATAGTTAGTTTTATTGCATTCAATCAATTTAGCATGGGTACTCAGGTTAATTGTCAAAAACATATCTATTTCAAACTATTTAGTTTAGTGAAACAATTCTAATTCAAACAATTTTGTTTAGTATAAATATAGATTTTCCCCACTTACAGTTAAATGTTAAAACAGTTGTTTCAAACAACTCAGTTTAGCATAAGTAAAGTTTCAATATTAAAAACAGTTCTCTTTCAAATGATTCAGTTTAATATAAGTAGGCATTTTTGTTCGATTTGAGCAATCGATTGGACCCTTATCAGGTACTATCACTCCGGGTCAGAGTGGACCAGGGATCGATGGCAATAAAGGGGTACTTAATATTCCCCAAAGCTCCAGCATTACTTGAACCTCACAATCAGATTGTGTAGCGTCATTAATTGGACACTCGTTGTGGGAGGTTAACCCTCCGCAAAAATGCAGTTGGTGTATATATATTTTGCCCCAGCGGACTGGGCAAAAACAAATGACAAAAGTTGAATTGTAATTTTATTTTGCAAAACTTGAATCCATTTAACTGTGTGCAGAAAAAAAAGCTCAGGTTCATTTCAGAATGTTTTTAAAATATGTTTACGAATCATTTATATATATATATATATATATATATATATATATATATATATATAAACAGGATTGGCATTTGGGCTAGTCGGCTGGGTTTGTAGAGTACACCGACTGCATCTCAGCAAAGATGTAAGACACCCCAAGAAGTGTTTTAGATATGACATGAGACAATCTGGTGGTGACGCTCCAGTATGCTGGAACTGTGGGTAATGCAGTGTACCCACTTATTGTCATCGCACTCAGGTACAATCTTCGGCTTGTGCCTGACCAGACCTGACCCGACCCTTAAATCCCCACTATAATCGGCCTTTGGTCATTGACCTTGTGTCAAGTCCTGTCTGGTGGAAGGCAGAGACAAATATCAGTTTCCTAATTCAATCTGGTTCTCACTGCTAGCATCTGATACGGTCCTATGTATGAATCAAAATTAAATAAACTGCAGGTTTATTCTAAACTTTAACTGATTTAAACAGAACTAATTTAACATTTAACAGTTCGTTAATAAATAACTGATGGTTAAGTGAATTGTTCGTCATACATAACAATACTTGGAACCATTTAATATTGTTCACTAAACTGAATATTTTGAAATAGAACTGTTTTTTACATTTAAACTGAGTACTTAAGCTAAACTGAATTACTTTAAATAGATCTGTTTATACGAATAAAAGTAGATTTAGCATTAAATAACCTACAATGCTTGATATACCATAAAACCCAATAAAACTAAATCATTTATATTTAATGTATATGTATAAACATGACTGGCTTAAGATAACCAACAATGGTTGATATGCCATAAAACCCAACCAAAAGAAATGTTATATATTTACTTAATATGTATTAACTGGACTGGCATTAGATAACTTATAAGGGTTGATATGCCATAAAAACCTAACCAAACCGATCGATCGGAACAAATTATTCGTATTTGACTTTCGTTGCGTTCAACATCCAGAATTAAAACATAATGAATTATTATTTCAACTCCCTAACTTTTATCACGTTGTTTTTCAAACGAGAAGCAAATGGTATGATACCTAGATCAACAGACGATTAATTTTGGGATCTATCCTCAATGGATGCCCCATATCTTTAGCATTGGGACATACAAGAGCAAAGCTTAGTACATAATTAAAACCACTCTCACGATGTGTAATTTAGCAAACGAGACGAACAAACAAATTACTTGACTGTTTCATTATCATTTCATGCCACGTAATTCATGGTTTCTGTGATAAATGCATTAAGCTAAGTAAATGAATTTGATGTCGGCTTTAGGAAGACTTCGATCCCCTTAAATTTCCCATATTTCTGGCCTTGTGCCCCGTCTGTGCTAATTTTTGTAAATAACTAGTGTGTCTCGTGTGGAACAATAGATAACGGTGTAGAGCAACTGATTATTAGAACTAACTACAAACCATTTAACTAGAGGGTAGAGTGTTCGCAAATGGTCCGGGAGACAAGGGTTCAATTCAAGGTCGCGTCATACCAAAGACTTTAAAAATGGTACTTGATATCTGCTTGCTTAACACTCAGCAATATAAGGTACGTATAAACGGAAAAGTGGAGAAAAATCTGGGAAAGGCGTATTGCCCTCCCCTACACCTCGGTGTAGTAGCTATTGAAAAAGGAGCCCTCTGGTCGCCCTCGACTACGGTTGTCAACTTCACTTACTTACTTTAATCACGTTAATTGTATTATCGTTTTGACAAATTTGCAAATGAAGGTAAGCTTAAAATGTCTATCACTCATCGTGATATAACGTTAATCAAGTTTGTCTTGAAGATCGGTACGTGTGAATTCCTTATTTCCTGAATATATCTTGAGTTAGTAAGAAAAGGTGTTTCAAGTGTGATATAAAACTATTTAAAGGATTATTATGTATTAGAAGCGTTCAGTATGATCCATAATTTATTTCTGATGAAGTTATCGGGCGATCATATCCCATGGAAGTAAGTATCAACGTTGATCTATTAGCATGACTGGAGTTCGAACACATTACTGCGATGTCACTGTCAAAGCACGTTAGCCACTACAAGAAGGGGACCCCTGCTTATTTGCTTTACAAAGAAATCTATTGTCATTATGTTTATCGTTCAATTTGCGAATTTTTCACGCAAAATTAAAGTCTTGTCTGTGACCAGAACTCGTAGTATTCTATTGGATTTTAAGTGCTTTGGTCAGGTTACCATCGATTCTTCCTCTGATTTTCTGTTCACCAGTCTTTTGTTCATTCCTTTGGTGATGGTTTTATGATCTCCAACTATAATTTGTATCACGGTCACCATGTTCCATGACTCCCCAGCAAGATGTAGGTATCTGTCTATGGTTTCGCTTACTTTCATTTTTAATGATTAGAGTGTTCGCCAATGGCCCGGGAGATCTGGGTTCAATCCCAGGTCGAGTCATACCAAAGACTCAAAAATGGTACTTGATGCTATCTTGCTTAACACTCAGCATTATTAGGTACGTATCAAGGGTAAAGTGGAGAAATCCAGGGAAAGAAGTAGAACCCTCCCCTACATCTCGGTGTAGTAGCTATCGAAAAGGGAGCCTTCGGGCTACCCTCGACTACGGTCGCCAACTTTACTTACTTTTACTCATTTTTATTCAATGATCAACTTGAAAATCCAAATCTGCTTGTTGACTGTTTCTTTACATTTTGTTGATCAACACTTGATATCTCGACAGGATATAGTTTTCCATTTGTATCTCCAATTACCATAGACATTTGTCTCTTATTTTCTTGGAGAGATTCTGGTTTGTGCAGATTATTATTTCACTCATTGCAAGAGTTTTATACCAGTTGTAACTGGTTTATATTTTCAATGTTAAATCGAATATCAAGCTTTGCAGGTAATTTAAGGTCAAAGGCATTGTCATCATCATCATATCGTGCTATCAGCGCAGATATCCCTGATCCTGTCTCGCCACTTCTCCCTAACGTCTATTGCTTCCGGTACGTCTTCAGGGTTACATCCCATATCGGTACAGAGCCGTTGTATGTAGGTTCGAGCTGATCGTCTTTCCTTTACTCATCCATGTGAAGGGGTGCACAGGAGTGTATCACTTATGAGCTCGTCCCTACTTCTCCAGCAGTGTCCCGCATGTCTGGTTCGTCTAATTTTGCACTTATTTATCATATAACTGGAAGGATTGGGAGTTCATGGCTTTTCCAAGCATTCGTTACCCTTGTTTAGCAGTGGACCTTGCTGTCCTGTTTAAGTTTTAATCAGGCATACCTGCAATAAGATTTGGGTTCAAGTCCAGCGAGGATCATCAGAACCACATTGCATTAAGTGGGCCGATGAACAGCATAATCCAGCAGAGCTCGAGCCTTGGCTCCTGCCTAACCTTCCTCTGCCCTAGATCCCCACTATAATCGACCTTCGGATCATTGACCTTGTGACAAGTCCTGTCTAGTGGGAGGCACTGTCCAGTACTTTAACCAGAACACCACTCCCCAATGTGATTAGCGTTTTTTGTACCAAAAACTTAGTGTCAGCGAGACCTCTCGGGCCTGGATGGTTTCGAGTCTTTGTCTGATCTTCAGTTATCATTGTCTCCTTTTTCAGGCGTTTGGGTTCCGTTGCAAAGGCTCAAACTACTATTGTTAGTACCATTACTTTAATTGTTCTATAATTTTTCAACTGTAATTATATGATTCCTAGTGAGTCTTTTACTCCAGCCTTAGCTGACAGTCTTTCAATGGAGTCGAAGTGACAAGTCTCCTCAAGTTTCCAGGACGCTTCTTTGTACCCTGGCCGTCTTTACTAGTGTTGTAGTTTACTTCGTCTCTACTTGTCTTCATATTTCCAACTGTTCCAGCTCCCTACCAAGCCTTTATCATATCATATTTACTAACCCCTCCGCTCGGGCAGGATATGACACAAGGTCATTTTTAAGCGGAGTTTAACAGGTTTGAATTCAGAGTTTTCCTTCTCCTAGAGTAGTTGCCTCACCAAGGCTGAAGAACCTAGTCTGCCGTACTATTTACCCATAGCTGGAGGGAGAATAATTGGATTCGTACCATTCCCAAGGGTATTAGTGCGATGTGAAATGCAATCAGTCAGGTCCAGGATTTGAACTCGTGTCGCCGCGACGATAACCATTACACCACGGGCACCTACCAAGCCTTTATAATAAGCATTTTTACTTTATCTTACATTTAATTTTAATTGCTTTTTTTTAAATTGCAACTCAATAGATCATCATTCTGCGACATCAGGGAACAATGTAAGTAAAAAACAATTAGATAAAAAGCTTTTGATGAGACTCGAACGTAGTAACCTTTGGTTTGGAGAAACGTAGCTGTTAAAATCAACCTACAATGCTATAATCCCATCCTATATGATAAATGAACAATAACTATGATTAGTTTAATATAAATTAATAAAATATGGTATTAAAAACAATAGTATTATAAAATTGATGCAATAGGTAAAATATGGAGGATTGGAAAGTGTTCCCTTACTCGTCGAATAATGTAAATAAATGTGTAGAAAAAAAGGAACTTAAAATGAAGAATAGAAAAAAATGTTAGTCAGTATTAAAAACAATTATGAAGCTTTAAAATGCTAAATCTAAAGATGAAAAAAAAAACAGAGTGGAAACTTTTAAAAACCTAATTTATATTTTGTCAATCATAACAAGGAATGCAATCATAACAAGAGCGTCTTCAAAAGATTAAAGTGTCGATTAGTGAAATTATATCACCACTTTAATTGTGCAACCTATCTTTTTTGTTCATTTATATATGTCTCTATGTTAGGATGTTAATTGCTCTTTCTATCAGACAAGATGTCTCCATCCCCCTTCTCCCCCTCCCCCTCTCTCTCTCTCTCTGTTGATATATGCATATATATATATATATATATTTATATATATAATGAAAGTAAATAATATAGAGAGAAAAATTGATAACAATGTAATCCAAGTAGGACAGATTTATGGAGAAGAAAATTAGACATTATACCATTTCAGTTCAAATGAACAATCATCAGGACTGTAAGGGATGATATCAGTGATATTAAATTAACAATGGATGATTAGAAATACAAAATTACAAAAAACTTACAGAAAAACTGTATATCAAGAAAGAGATGATTCACTAACTAAATGGTCAACTATTTCTTGATATACAGATTTTCCAAAGGTTTTTGCATTTTAAACAGCTATCGTTGATTTAACATCACCTATATCAGTGTTCGCCAATGGCCCGGGAGACCTGGGTTCAATCCCAGGTCGAGTCATACCAAAGACTTTAAAAATGGAACTTGATACCACCTTGCTTAACACTCAGCATTATAAGGTACGGTTCAAGGGTAAAGTGGAGCAATCCAGGGAATGGAGTAGCGCCCTCCCCTACACCTTGGTGTAGTAGCTATCGAAAAGGGAGCCTTCGGGTCACCCTCGACTATGGTCGCTAACTTACTATATCATCCCTCGCTGTTCTGATGATTGTTCATTAGAAACGCTATAGTGTCAACTTTACTTCCCAAGATATTTCTCATTCTACTTGTATTACCTTGTTATGGATTTATATATATATATATATATATATGTGTGTGTGTGTGTGTGTGTGTGTGACTTTGTTTGGATTGATTGTGTTTTTTTTTTACTTTTGTATCGGGGCCTTTGTGTGTTATCAAATTCCAAATAATCCCTGTGGAAGAAAACTAGTCGTACTATTTAAGTTGGAGCTGCAGGAATTTGGGCGTTCATTCGTTTCTCGAGGGCATAACTTCGAATTTGAACATCAAGGCAAGGTTAGAGTTCGAACTTACTTACTACGGTGTTGCAGTCAAGTGTGTTATCCAGTCCTCCGTTGGGACTCTACGAGAAAAAAAAAAAAGACAGAGAAAGCGAGAGAGAGAGAGAGAGTACCCGTATATTTTTCGCTTCCCCGTGACATTTTTCTATTGAAAAATATTTCAATTTGTCAACCTAACAAAAGAAAAAGAAAAAAAAACTTTCGAAAAGACTTTTGGATTTTAGTTTCAAAGATCGATACACGACTAACCTCCCTATATCACCCGAATGATGCATATCGAGGATGAAAACCGTTACCACTTAAATGTGCATGTATGTGTAGATATTTATGTTTTCTATCTTCATTATTGTCGTCAGAAAACAGTTGCTTCTCAACTACTTGTTTTGCATCCGTATGATTTGGAAAGGCGTCTTATTTTTCAAATGGAATGAAAAAAATTTTAAACCTTAAAACACATTAGAAATCGTGACCATTTAATAAAGATCAACAAAAACTTAAAAAAAAACAGTTTTATATCATTATAGACGTTTATAACAAAACTATAACTTATATGTATAAAAATAAAACAATAAAAGAGGAAATACACAACAGATTATACATTCATTGGTTAAAATCTTATTTCTCAAAAGAATTTTACGACTAAGATATCATATGACAGTGATAAATGCCATTTACAAATGATATAAACTTTTGTTCATCAAATATATTTACCCTTAAACCGGATGAGGACGATTTTGGTATTGGCTTGAGTACAGAAACATGCACAAAAATTCACCTTTATAAATAAATAGATATGTATATACCGAGACTTTTTACACGAGTATAGGTGGAAGCGCACCTTTCTGCCCTAGATACGACAGGCGGGAGTGAGGCGACCAACCGTGAGAAGCAATAAATTATTCGCAAAAGACATGAAGTTGAACATCAGCAGCAAAGATGTAAGAAGACGAAAGTTTACCAGCGCTAATTTCGGGGGGGGGACTTCCAAAGGGGGCGTTTGATTAGACGCGACCCAGCGGACAGGCATTTAAAGAACCCAGTAGAAAATTCAACGTCTGTATCTGCTTTCTTTTTTGCTATCAGGATATGTTGCTTATTTTTGTCTAACTAACGCGGTCGTCTCAGTTTCTATACTCTTTTTCTTTCTCCCGGTGTCTACCTCTAGGGTAAATTAAACATAATTATTTAAAAAATATGCAGAAACTCCCATAAGCCCATGACAGGAAGAGGGGTAACGCATACGCAAAGAAGAGGAACTGTCCCGACAAAAGAAAGAATCTCGCCCTCTTTCGGCATTGGCTAGCAGTGTCACAACACCTATTTTTTCTTGCTTGTCGTGGAAATCGCCATGAGTCCATCTCTAGACGACGCATTGGCTAAATTTCCACTAGTAGCAGCTGCCTCTTTTACTAATGACACACGACTAAAATAATGAACACGCTAGAATCAGAATTAAGACACCATAGAACGGACTTAATGACTGCAACTGAAAACACCAGATTTAGACATATCTCCCAATAGTGTCTATCATGTTGTTAACGCTTTAAATACCAAATTTGGATATATAAACCAAAGAATGACCAATACATTTTAACACCTTGACTGGGAGATTAAACCATTTCATTTGTATTCACGAAGAATTTCTCACCCACTTAATGGTTTTTGAACCCAGAAATAAAGGCAAAATATAAAAGATATCTTCGTCTCCTATCTTTTATTATATTCTTCTTTCGTGTAATTTCTTCGTAGCCGTCATATCCAAGTAGTTAATCCCACAAGATAACGTTGGGTAAGAATAGAATAACCCAGAATGGAGTCAAATAGCAAACAACAACATAAATCCACCTTGAAACCCCATATACCTACAAGTTGCAATAATCAATAACCCGTTGGGTAGTTATACTGAGTTTTTTGCGCTCGTCAATTGTTACTATGCAGGGTCACAACGGTAGTTTAAATTCTCTTGGGTACTCCAATGGTACATATTTATATATATGGAAACACTTTGGTGGCGTGCAGATCACCACTAACGATTGTAGGATCGGTGAGCCTCTTGAATAGAAATGCCTTTGTATACATCTTCAGAGAAAGTAAGCATGCTTTTAGTTTGCGCTGTACCAACTTGTTTGTCCTAACACAAATTGAGGTAGTCACTTGTTTTGTTTTGTTTTGTTTTCTTTTTTCTTTCTTTTTTTTTTTTGTTGTTGTTGTTATATTAGTAACTGTGAAAACGAATCTTTGGTCACTTAGCTCGTTCGATAAATCAAGTATATATTTCTTGGAATCCATGCCATGAAGTATATTTGGCCTAACTTATCCATATTGAGATAGCTAGTGATATTTATATGTGCGTGTGTGTGTGTGTGTGTGTGTGTGTGCACCCAGTCATTTTTTTTCAAAATGTCATATAGTTTTTTTACTAAATCTGAAATACTATTATAAATAATACATCGTGACAACGGATATCATTACTTGTGTTTATTACCCAATACTACAGCATTAAAAATCAAACTAAAAATAAAAATGAAAAAAATCCTGTATCCAAAGTTAAAATTGCTCAAACATATATCTATGACGAGGTTATTTATTTTGGGGCTGCTGAATATTCATATTTTTCACATTCTTTTTAAATGTTGAAGAGACTGGTGGTAATTACGTAATCATTGAACATATATAAGCGCATTGTTATCTTTAAGCAGGCATTTTATTAGTTCGCATGTTTTGTTTTGTTTTTTTCAGACCACCTTTTTTAATATTTCAGCTACGAGACTGCAGGAACATATAAACCTAAAAATCTGGGTCCAGTCGGAGCAAACTTCGTCGTAACCATTCTAAATGCTTCAGCAAGTGTATAGAAATTACACCATGTTGCACAAGTAGTTCTATGAGGGAAAAGAGGAGAGGAAATCTTACTTCAGGAGCAGGAGGCCTCCAACATGCAGTACTAAGGTCAATGTCAAGCGTTAAGATAGGTGGTATGTGATGATAGTCGACTGACTGTTTGAAAGATTGAAAGTCCGCTGAACATGAAAAAGTATCGTCTTTGGAAAAGTATCACGGATGATTGGTACGTCTCTGAAAAGTTACGTGAGTGGGTGTGTTGAACATCTCGCCATACCTGACCAAGAGGAACCTCTGCAGACTTGAACTCCCTTCAAATCTTCCGGAACTTCCTGTGAGTGACTATTTCCCTTTTCTTTAAACTCAAAGAGATCATCATGTGGACATAATTTGGAGACGAGGAGACCGTCGAAAAGGACCAAAACGAATGAACTAACAGGCAGCCCAGAAGAAACATTCCAGCACTGCATAGAGGCCTGGTAGAAAAGGATGAACAAATGTATTAGACTACAGATAGATTACTTTGAAGGAAACTGAAGGTTATTGTTTAGGACTCAAGTAATTTTTTGATATACCAGTTCCTGTACAGTTCCGATACACCGTACATACAGAGGTTTTTTCACATTTTGTATTTTCTCGTGGTTAGTAGGAGTCCCAACGGTTTAGTGATCATCATGCGAGATTGTAGTAGACAAATTCAAAATCCAGTCGTGCTATGGCGTTCACTTTTGTACTAATACCCTTGAGAAGAAATATGAACCTCTTTATCCTCCCTATGTAAAACGTTTTCCTACTGTTCGTCTGTAGGAATGAATTTGGTATTAAATCACCCTAGAACTCTGGTATGCCATTAGACAAGGAACCAAAATCTCTCTATGTTTAAATATTTCTGTCGACTAACTAAAAACTGTTTTCTTTTTTTCGTTTTTTGACTCATTGTTCGATTTCATATTATTTTGAATTTTCGAAAATCGAATTTTAAATCCGAAAGTTTTTTGAGCGTCAATAAGCTTATAAAATCTATTTATTAATGCATTAGCCATTGATCTTTCACTCTAGTTCTTTTTTTTTTATCAACAAGAATTTCACCAAGACTTTATAACACATTTACCATTTTTAAATTAAACTATTCCTTTCTTTCTTTCTTTCTGTTGTGATTTCTTTCGAGTGAGTGTGTGTGTTTGCTTTGTTTCTTTTTTCTTAATTTAAAGCATTTTTAAATTCTTTCTTTCTTTCTTTCTTTCTAATTTAACCAGTTATATGAATATCAAGTTCTTGTTTCATTTCATTGCTATATTTCCTTATTTGTGGTACTCAATCATTCATCATTTTTTTTAACCTCGCCGTTTAATACTTCAGTTTTCTATCTCTCTTCCTTTTCTTTTTTCTTTCTTTCTTACACAACGCTCTTAAACTTTCTTTATTTTCTTTCTTATTTTCCCCGGCTCAAGTAATATTCCGTTCTTTCTTTCAAGCGTTAATTCTTCTTTCTTTTTGAGTTTACTCTATTAAGCTTTCTTTCTTTCTTTCTTTCTTTCTTTCTTTCTTTCTTTCTTTCTTTAACCTGATCGTTAATCTCTGTTTTTTTTTTCGCTCTTCTTTATTACTTTCACAACGCCATTACACTTTCTTTGTCTTTATTTCTTTCTTATTTTTCGGGTCAATTTATTTTCTCTCTATTTTTCTTTCTTTCTTTCTTTCTTTCTTTCTTTCTTTCTTATTCATTTATTTGGTTCTATTTCTGTTGTTCATTCAATCTTTTTCTCTGTGACTGCTCTATTTTGAATCAATCTTCTTTCTCTTTTTCAAATTTTATCCTTCCTTTCTTAGTTATTTTGAGAACTCTATTTTTTTCTTTCTTTCTTTATTTTACTCTACTCACATAATTTTTCTTTATTTATCTATTTCTTATTAAAGATCACCTATTAATCTTTCTTAATTTTCATATTTTTATAACATCTTTCTTCATTTCCCCACTGAATTATGCTTCTTTTTTTTTTGTCTTTATTATACATTCTACTTCCCTCATAGTTATCGTCTCTGCGATTTCTGTACTATGTGTCGCAACAAATAAGCCTCTTCCACACCCAGTCTCTGTATTTTCTACAGCCGAATCTAGGGCACCGCATACATCCAGCCGACCTTCCATAACGATCTAAATATGTATATCTGACCGAGTCATTCCCATCTGCTACAATGCCAAATGATTTTCTCTTTCTTTTGATTATTTTTCCTTTCTCCTATTTTCCCTATCTTTTATTCTTGGCTTCACCGAAGAATTATGGCCATTGTTGCAAGAGGTGGCCCATCGAATTTGTCAGTGTAACCTTAGATTGTAGGTTAGACGAAACAAAGGCATTCGTTCGATACGGAGGAAGGACGGTAGAGAAAGAATAAGTGTCTTCATCCTTCAGTCAAGCAGTACACGTCGATGCATCACAGAGCGTTAGTGTACGGCGGGGTTGGAAATAAGAGTGAAAGAAAGAAAGAAAGAAAGAAAGGTAAGTGAAAAAAAGAAAAAGGCAAAGTGAAAAAAGAATAGAAGTGGTTGACATATGTTATAGTAATCCTAAAATAAAAAAAAAATTGTAAGGAAAAAAAAGAAGCAGTCGGACAATACAAAGATATATAGTAAATTAGATATAAAAGAGTGAGTTGATTTAGAAAATGGAGATGAATATAAAATGAAAATCAATAATGAAACTAGTTTGATAAATGCAAGCATATATGAAGGAAAATAAGAAAGTAAACAATAGACGAAGGGAAAAAATGAAGGAAATGTAAGGCAACGCAGAAAATAGAATATTAGAATAAATAGATAAAAAGAGAAAAATAAGAGAGATCAAGAGAAAAAAAAAAGAATGAGGTGGGAAAAGAGGGATTGATAGAAAAATAAAGAAAGCAAAATAAAAGTAAAAACAAATCTGAATAAGAAGGAAGAATAAGTGAAAGGTATTAAAAAGAGGACAAAGAATGAGAAAATAATAATAAAAAGAAAAAATAGAAAAAAACAACGAAATAAAGAAAAAGGAAAACAGAAAAAGAAAAACAGAAAAAGAAAAACAACTGAAAAAAAAGGATGACATGAAAAGGATTAACAAAATAAACGACAACAAAATATTAACAAAATAAACGACAAATTAAATCAAAGAAAAATGCAAAAAAAATGCAAAATATTAACAAAATAAACGACAAATTAAATCAAAGAAAAATGCATTGATTTCTTGGTTTAATTGCATATCAACATTTGTAGGTTATTTAATGCCATATCCATCCTTGTAGAAGGATAGTAGTGGTGCTATTTAACCAATAGTCTCGTGTTCGAGACAGGGATATTTATGTATTTTCTTAGGGTATCAGTATGAAAGTGAAGTGAGTTTGAAATCGTTTGATACGATATCACGGTTCAGCATGTTAGCCACTGCAGCACATGGAGCCCTCCTGTAAAGGAGAAATGAAAAATTGATAAAAGAAGAATTAGTAAAATCGAAGAAAGAAATAAATGAAGGAACAACGAAACACATAAGAAGGATTGATGAAAATGAAAAGAATATAACGGTAAATGTTTTCTTGTACATGTAGCATGTATCAACATACTTAATTAAAATAGAGGCTGTCATCAAATCCTTGAAACAAGCCTTAACTTCATCAAATAACATATACAAAAAAGTAATTTTTTCGAGTAGAAAAAGGAAAATAGTCACACAACACATAATTTCAGAACGTATATATATATATATATATATATATATATATATATATATATATATATATAAACACATTTACACATATAAGCATACACACATATGTATATGTGTCTGTTTGTATGTAAGTGGGTGTATGAAACGTGGATACTCGTTCACCAGTCGATCGGCCACGGGAAAATCAGAATGCAAAGTTTGTAATTTGGTTTGGTTTTGTTTTGTAGCATACCAACCATTGAAGTTTATTCAAATCCACTTTATACATATACATTAGATGTTTTGCAAACGTTAGTTAACAAGGTTAGACGGTTTCATATATAGCTATGTATCAATAACAATTTAATTAATCATCAGTTATATGTTTATACACACTTAAAGGATCAAACAGTTCTATTTCTAAAAAAATTATTTAGCATGTCATTTCTTTGCACTCAGTTTGAATATCGAACACTTCTATTTGACACATAAATAGGACCGTATCAGATGCTGCCAATCCGTGCTAGAGTGAACCTGGGAACGATGTCAATGAAGGGTTACTCCACATTCCTCATAGATCGAGCATTACTGGAGCCACACCAGCAGATTGCTTAGTGCCATATCTAGGAAAGTCGTTGGAGAAGGGTTTTATCCCTTTGTAGATATGAAATCGGTGTATCCTGCAGACCCAACCGACTGGGCAGGATATGTTTTTGTACAATTCTTTTTTAAATACAATTTTATCTTTTTTAATGGCATATTAATGTTTATGGGTTATTTAATTGCAAAGCTATCCTGTTGACAGAGAAACCTGGTAATATGTGATCATTAGCTATGAGTATAAAAAGTTTATTATTTCATTGTTGAAATATTGTAATATTGCTGTGTGCTTTTCATGGAGCACTTTAAACACTATCATCTTTAAGATTTAATCAATATATATATATATATATATATATATATATATATATATATATATATATATATATATATATATATATATATCAGGAATTGAGTGCATTGATCACTTTGTACTTGTCGGTTAGGTCATGTAATAGACTGAATAATTTGTGAATTTTTTTGATTCACAAAAGTTTCGTATCAGGTATTTGAAATAACCCTGTTCTTCAATAGCGTAACCTTGTGTCAAATATTCTAAATTTAATAAATAACATTTTAATAAGAATGGATGAAAGAAGAGCAGTATTGAAAAAATATCTATGAATAAAATATTTGAAAGAAAGACGAACAGAACGGAAAGAAATAGTAAAAAAAAGTGATTAAATGCTTAGAACGCGTGCAAAGAAAAGTGGAAGGAAAAATAGAACAAGACTCTACCATGATGTATTAAACTGATAAGAAATCAGGAAAAATACGAGCGACCAGAGAGAGACAGAGAGAGACAGATAGAGAGAGACAGATAGATAGATAGAGAGAGAGAGAGAGAGAGAGAGAGAGAGAGAGAGAGAGAGAGAGAGTGAGAGAGACTGAAACAAAGTAAATTGGGAGTGAAATAAGGCAGTGGATTTCTGAAATATGTTACAGGCATGGGTTATTTGGCCAGTATATATAAAAAAGGACTGATGGATTTTGAGAAATGTATGGTAATTGGAACTGATTTTTGAAAGAAAGAAAGAAAGAAAGAAAGAAAGAAAGAGCCGATATGTAAATATATTATATAAGTAGGGAATGAAAGAACTATTGAATGTTAAGAAAGAAAGAAAGAAAGAAAGAAAGAAAGAAAGAAAGAAAGAAAGAAAGAAAGAAAGAAAGAATTATCCTTCAGAAAATTGTCAGTGTTATCAAGACATTTATATTAGATTAGAAAAAGAACGATCCTTGGAGAAAGAAAGAAAAAAAGAAAGAAAGAAAGAAAAAAGACAGAAAAAAAGAAAGAAAGAGAGAAAGAAAGAAAGAAACGATGTATAAATATATCATGTAGATTGTGAATGAAAGAATTATTGAATACAAGGAATGAGAGAAGAAATAAGAAAGAAAAAAAGAAAGAAAGAACGGTTTCTCTTTAAGAAAATCTTCAGAGGTATTTAGACATTTACCCTTGATTAAAAAAGGATTATTCAAAAAGAAATTAGAAAGAAAGAAAGAAAGAATGAAAAAAAGAAAGAAAGAAAGAAAGAGAGAAAGGATTTATAGATATACTATGTAGAATGTGAATGAAAGAAAAATCCTGGATATAAAGAAAGAAAGAAAGAAAGAAAGAAAGAAAGAAAGAAAGAAAGAAGGATTTTTTTTCAAATTTCTTAAGTAGTATTAAGATATATACTCAAGATTAAGAAGGCTGATCCAAAAAAAAAAAAAAAAAAAAGAAAGAAAGAAAGAAAGAAGGATTTTTTCTTCAAATTTCTTCAGTAGTATTAAGATATTTACCTAAGATTAAGAAGGCTGATCAAAAAAAAAAAAAAAAAGGAAAGAAAGAAAGAAAGAAAGAAAGAAAGAAAGAAAGAAAGAAAGAAAGAAAAGGTGCATGTACATAGTATGTAGACTGCGAATGAAAGAGGCATTGAATAGAATGCATGGAACGATAAAGAAGAAAAAAAGAATATGAGAACGAAATAAATGGTGAAAGAAAGAAACAGAATATATATCAACGTACTATGAGACTGGAAATCAAAGAACGATAGAACGGAACAATGGGATCATAAAGAATACGTTAGTGAGGAGAAAAATTGGATAGCACTATCAAAGGAAAAAAAATCACAAGATGAAGATAACTAAGGGCAAAATAAGAATAGAAGAATATTAGAATTATTTCGTAATAGGAAAAAATAAGTTTAATAAAGGGCAAATATAGAAAAAAAAAGAATTGATAAAAAGAAGAGACGAATGAAAAGAGTTGTTGGGTATATCAAGCAATATATATTTATGAGCATATGATAAGAAGTCAATAAACGAAGAAGTGAAAGAACTGAATAGGACCTGCAAGAATATATGAATCTGAATAGATCAGAGTGATAGGTTAAAAAGTGACTTTTTAGAGAGCGAATTTTAGGCCTATGTGTGACTGTGATTAAATGAAAAAGAAAAAAAAAAGTGGTTTCCTTGGTATTGCAATCTTTTTTCCTATCTAATATTTTCTCGAAAAAAAAAAGAGACAAAAAATGCTGTTAATATCAATCTAGTCAATATAACTAGCGAAATCGTAGTTTTTAAAAGTCAACTTAGGCTGAACCTTTGGCATCATCTGCTTAATAATTTCTGACATTCTTCGTCAGTCTTATCGCTACTCAAAACCAACTGCGACGATTTTGTTATTTATTCATTTTTTTCTCAGTGTGTTGGGTATGACATTTAACCACATCAAATGGTGAGGCTCTTGTTCTGGAGATCTGAGGAGTATAGAATACTCTTTGATTGACATTACTCTCAGATCAACAGTGAGTGGGACAAAAAGTATTGGTCAAAGTCCCATCAAAAGTACGAATAGATATGTTGCAAATGTATTTGCATTTGACAGAAATACTTGATTTCATATAACTGCCTATTATGCCTGTTGATTATAGTTACAAGCGTTTATTAGAACGTAATTGAAATGATTTAGCAGGGTGCAAACAAATCACTAATAACTCCTTGACACCATCTAATTATTAGTATTAGGTAGAAATACCGTACGACTGTGTGCAAATTATTTGTATTAGATAGGAATACTTAATATTATAGAGATGTATGCCAAAAGTCTCTTAGAAACAATTATAAAGGAGGGAGTTAAATCTTCAGTCACACCAACTTTCGAATTTATACCCTTGAGAATGCTATGAACTGCCTTATTTAGCTTTCTATTGGTTTAAACAATGCCGATACTGTCTTTCTATTCATGACAGGGGATAACAGATAAATCAACGCTTTTAATCAAGAGCATTAGCATAAAGTAAAAAACAAGGAATCGGTGACACGATTTTTAATCGTGTCACTGATTCTATTTCCTTCGACAAATACCGTTTCTCTTAGTTGACCTTCAATCAATGAATAAATAGGGGCCTTGCAATTTGAGGAGGTTTAACTTAAGAAATGCATATAAACAAAAGTTGTTAAACTCTACTGCATAGTAACTTTTTGTTAAGGATCCCTAAAGCTAAATAATTAAACATATTTATCGAAGTAGTGTGACAGTTATAATTGAAGAAATTTTATTTGGCGAGCCAAGATCAAGTTCTAGTGGAGAAGTTGCTTTTCGCTTTGGGTTAATAACATTGATAAGATATTTACAAAACTCATTCAGGTTTTGAGCTCGGATCACCAACTCCATTTATTCAGACGGTAACTATAACGTACCATCACACTTTAACTTCTTTCTTCTACAAGGATGACTCTGACATTAAATAACACATAAAGGTTGGTACTCCATTAAACAAAGAAACTCTGTTCTGAATTTACAAATAACAATATAGATTCATGCATTACCAAAAAGATTAATGTGAACGAAACGTAAACAGCCTTGTCCAGGTTTTGAACTCGGATCAACAATTCCGTGTCGTACGCTGATAACCGTAACCTTAAGTGTTCCACCTTAAGACCAAAAGTCTAGTAATGTATGAGCTATTTAGCAGTAATCGGTGCAAATCTATTTAAAAAATAGAAAGTGTTCAGTATCTGTTAATATCAATTTTATTAATCTCATCTTCCTATTTGCCCAGTCGGTTGGGTCTGCAGAAAACACCGACTGCTCTTCTGTCCCAATGAGTGTCTTGGATATGACATTAAACAATCTGATGGTGAGGTTCCAGTGATGCTGGAGTTTTTGGGAATGTGGAGTACCCCTTCATTGCCTTTGCTCCCTGGTCCACTCTGGCTCGGAATGGTAGCACCTGATAGGGTCCTATATATGGGTTAAATAGAACTAACTGCATACTTATGCTAAACTGAATTGTTTGAATTAGAACAGTTTGACTAAACTAAACTGAATAGCTTGAAATAAAAATGTTTTTGACAAATAAACTGTACTTACATTTAAACCGCGTACATATGCTAAACTGAATTGTTTGAAATGGAACTGTTTTTGACATTGAAACTCTACTTATACTAAACTGAAATTTAATATACAACTGTTTTGAGATTTAACTGTGTGTAAAGAAAACCTGTACGTATACTAAACTGAATTAGCTGAATTAGAATTGCTTGAATAAACTGAATAGATTGAAATAAAAATGTTTTTGACCATGTGTGTACTCATGATAAACTGAATTTTTTAAAAATAGAACTGACTATTTAAAAAAAATGGATTTGGTGTTCAATAACCTACAAAGGTTGATATGCCATAAATCCAACCAACCAATCATCTTCCCACGAAAGTTTTTTTTTTTTTTCTTTTTGGAAAATATTGAAAACATTTACAATACGATAGGTTTTAATTACATTTTATATAAAGAAATATACTTTAGAATTAGAGTTTGGAGAAAAAATCTCATGACAGAAAAAAGAAGTTATGAAAAAAATTTTAAAAAAGGAAATCTTAAAAAGCAATAAAAAATGATATGAAACAATAATTTTTTTACTCGCTCTGAACTGCTACGAGTTGATTGCGAGATAAGATAGCTTTTAACTAGAGTGGTAAAAATGTTAACATCACAGAGGAAGTTCCATTATGCGATGATTTTAAAATACCCACCTGTCAGTCATCCTGGTCAACACATAATTGGAATCTTCCCCAGATCGTCTCGGTAATACTAGTTCTACTTTTCTAATAAAAGTACTCTCATTGAAATATTAACACTTTTCTAATCACATGTGGGAATTGTGTTAACGTTGGGGAGATAAAATAGTGGATTCTGTTTGAGATTAGATCATGATGCTACCCTTATGAGGGTGTTAACATTTTTAATGGATCCGTAGACCGTTTTGACACTTGCAGATGACGGCATTTTAGACAAGGTAAGATACATACTTTTCAATATTTGTTTTTAGAGAAGACATCATCTTTCAGATTAATTGGAAAATCGCTACAGCATTGTCTTTTTTTTTTTTGGAAAAAATATATTTCACATCACTCATCTACACCCTGTCTGAAGTTATTAATCAAACCGCATAAACTTCAATGATTCAAATTTTGTTTGTAAAAAAGATTGTCAAATTTTAAGCAATCAATTTAGATGTCAAAACAAAACCTGAGTTGAAATTTTAGGTATTATCACTAAGTTTTATTGAAAATATTTGATATATTTTTAAAAAATTGCCAACTGAAGTTATTTGGCAAAACCAAATAATCACATTTTGCTTCGATAAAAACGAAAAAAATCATCAGAAACTGGTCATCACCGATAACAGAACAAATAACAAACACAAACGATAACTCATTGAATCCTTTACATTTAAACGTGGTGACCATTCTATGTTGTTTTGATTTCTTTCAATAGGTCTTCTTTCCGCTTATATTGTTTACAACTTAGAAACATATGTTGAATAAAATTGTTTGCGTTAAAAAGCAAAAGCTGAAACCATTTAACTGTGTGAAATCATTAAATAGCAATACTTGAAACGAATTATCTTTGTGCAAAAAAACAACAACAAGCAAACAAAAGAAGCAGTACATGAACCTATTTAGCCATGTGCAAACAAATTAACCCTAACTCATTCAAAAGTGATGCTACCGAAAGATTACTCAATTAAATATATATATATAATCAGAAAATGACATTCAATTATGATCAAGCGCTGACATGCAATTAGATTGCCCAATAGGTTGGGTCTGTAGAATACACTGACAGCATCTCCGCAGAGTATTAAGACCCCCGCAATAAGTGTCCTGGATATGATAATAAAGAATCTGAAGGTGAGGTTACAGTAATGTAGGAGCTTAAGGGAATGCAGTGTACGCCATTATTGCCATCGCTTCCAGGTTCACACTGGCCCGGAGTGGTAACACCTGATAGGGTCCGATCTACGGGTCAAATAGAACTAAACGGCGTACTTATGCTGAACTGAATTACTTGAAATTGAACTGTTTTGACATTGAAACTGCACTTTCGCTTAACTGAATTGTTTGAAATAGAACTGTTTTGGACATTTAACCGTGTGTAAATAAAAAAACATTCATTTACTGAACTGAATGTTTGACTTAGAACTGGTTGACTAAAATGAATAACTTAAAATAGGTAGGTTTTTGACGATTAAACTGTGTACTTATGCTAAACTGAATTGTTTGAAAAAGTACCGTTTGTTTGTATTAAATGGATTTAGCATTAAATAACCTACAAAGGTTGTCATAAAAACCAAGCAACCTGGAAGTGCCCGTGGTGTAATGGTTATCATCGCAGGAATTAGACACGGCGACACGAGTTCAAATACTAGCCGTGACTGATTGCATTTCACATAGCACTAATACCCTTGGGAAAGGTATGAATCCAATTATTCTCCCTCCAGCTATGGGTAAATAGTAGGGCAGACTAGGTTCTTTAGCCTTGGTAAGGCAACTAGTCTAGGAGAAGGAAAACTCTGAATTCAAACCTGTTAAACTCCGCTTAAAAAAAATAAAATTGATCTTGTGTCATATCCTGCCCGAGCGGAGGGGTTGGGTAAATATGATAAAAACCAAGCAAACAAACATGCAATTAGATCAAAGTAAGGAACCTGAAAAATTGAACAAATTTGCCTTGTGTTTTGGATAACGTGGTTGGCTTAAAAAATAATGAGGTGTAATGACTAAAGTGCTAAAAATCGGGCTTGAAGTAAACGAGTTCGAACTCTAGACGCACTATTACGACCCCATTTATACTAATACGCTGGGAAACGTTAAGAATTGGCCTATATTCCCAGCCATGGATTAAAAAGTATTCCTGTCGTTCTTCTATATCAATAACTTCTGAATTAAATAATCCTCCAAGTTTGAGATTCCATGTAAGAAAGCCACCAAATAAACGCAAAGAACGAAATATAATTATCCCTTTGTCTGTACTAATCGTTTGGAGTCAACGTTAATTTCAAAACCTATAATTATTTACAATAATGTAAAACAAAAAACTAATAAAAATCATAGTTAAAAATGGTTTATTATTTAAAAGATTATCAGTCATTAAAAAAATATTACAATCGATCATAAATTCACTGAATTTCCTGTACTCGAAGTTAATAGATTTAACTGTAGACATAACATCAGCGGGCAGTACTTCAACTGGATCAATTGAGAACACTGAAATGTCCTATTTTCAAAGAGAACTTCTATAAGCATTGTCCATAACCAGTGACAAAAACAAAAGATATTATGATCGTGGGGAATGTTCCTATATATTAAAAGAGAAATATGAATGTCAACATGCAGGGCATGTTAAAAGATTTTAAGGTTGAATCAAGATTCCTGATTTTAATGTATGTTCCTGCAGATTGAAATATTGTTTTAAAATAACTTGAAAAGTTTTCTGAATATAAAAGTGTAAATATTTGGAATTTATCGACTGATAATCAAAACAACATGAGTTGCTTTTGAAGAACTGGGGTTGCTAAAACATAAAGCAGGCGAATTTGTCAATAGCATATCAAGAACGTCTAATGCATGCGAAGTGCTGAAGACGGCTTTCATTTTCAGTTCCCGAATCATAGGGAAAATATTGTCATAAAAACAATTCGATATATCTACTTGTCTGTCTGTCTGTCTGTCTTTCTCTGTATCTCTTTCTCACACTGTCACACACACACACACACACACTCTCTCTCTCTCTCTCTCTCTCTCTCTATATATATATATATATATATATTTGTATTATCTGGTTAGTCCGATTTTAGAAAAAAAGCGATAAATCTAAACTTTCATGATTAGCTGTATTATTCGAGCACAGGTTCATTGAAATTCAGCCCAATATGAGTGAGCAAGAAAAAAAAACGACAAAGAATCTATGATTTGCTTTTCACCAAAACAAAGCCAAAAAATCCGAAATAATCGGAGTTTCTTAATAGCCTCCATCAAGCCCAGACTTTATCCCCCTTGATTACACAATGTATGGCATTTTAGAAAACAAAACCAAAAAATTCAAATTCCCATCCAAATATTGCTTCACTTAAGATTGTTACTGAGGAGAAATAGAATAAAATATCCGAAAAATGTATTTTGAAAGTATGCAAATCGTTTCGAAAACGCGTTCATATAATAATTTAAAAAATGGCTGCCATATTGAGTAAATTTACTGTTTTGTGTTTATCTTCTAATTTTGTTGTAATTTTTATAATTAAAATTAACCCTTTTTTATAATAAGGTCGTTTATTGTTACTCTACACTATTCCTAATATTGTTCTGTACTCTCTTTCTCTCTCTCTCTTACTCTCTCTATCTCTCATTCTCTCCCTCTCCCTCTCTGTATATATATATATATATATATTGTGATCTAAATTTGACTCTTAGCTTCATCCAGTGGTGAGGTTCCAGTTCTCGACCTTATGAAAATATATAAACCTCTTCGTTGGCTGTATATTTATCAAAGAAATCAATGTTACCATTGGTTGGGCGGACCATTGCATTCATATCTTCGTAGAACAGCATTATAACCGTTACAGTTACGTTGGGAAGATTACATGCAAGAATTATTTGCTCAATCTTTCTTCTGTAGACGGAATCAAATACTACTTCTCTTGATGATGGGTAAAGGAATCATATAGGTCAATGGCCAGGATGAAATACTTCAGTCAGGAAACTACTGCTATTATATACGAATCGAAAGATTAGCATGACTTACATTCCAACCGAACGATGCTTACGAGTAGATAATCCATAAAAATTTGGTTTAGAATATTTCAGTGTTTTAGGATTTGTATAATGATATATTGACCTCCATGTTTTACTTTAATGCCTAAGTAGTTTTTGTAGCTATTTCACCAATGGCTGGTAAGGATAATAGAATTCGTATCCTTCAAAGTTATTACTCCACCAGTGAACATTATTGCGTAACTAAAATAGTGTTTTCTAGGGAAAGAATTCCATTTATTGATAAGAATAAACCTTTTTTTTTTAATGAGATTTATTTTAGAAAGGATAAAGAAAATACACTTTTTCTTGAGTTTTTCTTTAGAGATTTCAATTCTTTAAAATTTGTAAGTCAGCTTTTGATCTAGAATAATAGCAACTATTAGAGTTCCATCTTTTTTTTTTTAAATAGGGCTGTCTGAAATCATGAACTATTTTTCGTTTTAAGAAAAAAGGAAAAGAAAGAAAAAAAAGGAAAGGAAGAAAATAAAGATCACATTTATATTATATGTGTATCAGTGTGTATGTACGAGTGTAGATATATGAATTAGTGTATGTCTGTGAATGCGAAGCAGTGATAAGACGAAATGAAGAAATAAACAGTGAAGAAAGAAAGAAAGAAAGAAAGAAAGATGCAAAGACAAAAAATTATATATTGAAACAGAAGTAAATATCAGCCCATATTTTTGTGATGAGGCTGTTTTTACTATATTTTTCACACATTGTGAACTACTTTACAAATCATAGTTCTTATGCTCCCAACGTGGACGTCGAAATGAAAAGTCTACATCAAGGATCCAAATAAATAGTTTAGTGTAAAAGGTTATATATATATATATATATATATATATATATGATTGTTTAAGATTGCACGTAGCAGCAGGACGGCGAGCACGAACATACATTCAGCAGCTATGTGAGGATACGGGATATTGTCCTGAAGACCTACCTAGGGCGATGAACGATAGGGAGGAGTGGCGAGAGAGGGTCAGGGATATCCGTGCTACCAGCGCAATATGATGATGATGATGATGTTAAATATATATATATATAGAGAGAGAGAGAGACAGAGTGTGTGTGTGTGTGTGTGTGTGTGTGTGTGTGTGTGTGTGTGTGTGTGTGTGTGTGTGTGAGAAAGATGTAAACTCCCGTGAAGAAGACCTGAGACACAGCGACCGAAATGTAGTAAGTATAGAAACCAAGATTAGAAGGGAATTATAGGAAGTAAGTATTCACAAATTCTCTCATACGATTAAAAATTCTAGAAAAATAAAGCCAAAATTTTTATAAATCGGGTGAATGCAAATTACCACACAGAGCTAGCAACGAAATACCAAATCAGAATCTCAAATTTTAATGAAATAAAAACAATACAAATATAGTCAGGGTGAAGACAAAATAAATGAACATCTTAAATTAAGAAAAAATATCCGAGACAAATGTTGGCAGGGCAACTGCGAAAACGATACACCCATGGCGTCATAATCCCTACACACCGTGTTTTATTCATTGTGCCGTATCATTTTACTTGTCTCTCTATTCACGCTATTATGGACAAGGACAAAAAAGTAGAAAGGAAAAAGAAAGAAGATACAAAACAAGAAATAAAGATGGATACTGAAATGTTAGCATCATTTTCACAATTACATTTACATGGATTCCCATTGTGACTGGTCCAAGAAAAAAGAAAAAGAGAAACTCTCCCATGTGAATTAGCAGACAAAACCTCGAATTTTTCTAATGTTATCTTATTGTTTAAAATATTACCTCCGAGTTCTGCAATTTTTTTTCTTCTAATTTTAATTACCTTCGAACGATTTAAAATTAATGATTGTTACCACGGGATTAATTTCGATTCTCATCGGATTTTGGATTTAAAAAGAAAATGAGGTGTGAGCTGATATAATCATCGGCGGGGCATATTGTTATTTTCCGAAATGCAAGGATTCGAAATTTCGTCCGGAACAAAAAGGAAAGTTATTTTGTTATTTTAATAAAAGAATAGTTTACTTCATTTTGCAATCGTTGTTTCCTGAATTTAATTTACACTTTGGGGACAATTGGAATCCCAGATCCTTCAAATTGATTATAATTATACAAGTTTCTTGACATTTTCTAAGCTTAGATTGAGACAGAGTCCAAGCGGTGAAGTGAAATTTAGGAGTTAAGATTCCCTAAATTTAAACGTTGGAATATTTCAGAATTTCTATGACAAGACAGTTTTCCAAACAAAAGTTTCAATCAGCAGCATTCTACAAATGTCCACGACTTTATTTATTTATATATATATATATATATATATATATATATATATATATATATATATATACATATATATATATAATGATTAAAATTATGAAAAAAAACTTATGGGTGTACTCTTATGATATAAATTCAATCCCTAGATGTCTCTGTCAAAGCATTATTGGAATATCAGGCGGATGATTAAAAAAAGGTTCGAGGTTATGGGATCACGTTCATTGTACGTTTATATGAACAGTTTTATGTAGTTGTTTCTTATGCGATTGTTTTGCACGCAGTTATATAATATCAAGTATTACTATTTAATACATAATGATATAATCTCTAGTAACATATTTTATTTTAATAATAATCATTTATTTTCCCATGGTTATTTTGATTCAATTAGCTAATAAGTTAGTAAAAAGTAAATTTGGCGACCATAGTTGAGGGTGACCCAAAGGCTCCCTTTTCAATAGATACTGCACCAAGGTTTATGGGAAGGCAATACTCCTTTCCCTGGATTACTCCACTTTACCCTCGATTCATAACTTGTATTGCTGAGTGCTAAGCAAGGAGGCATCAATCACCATTTTTAAGTCTTTGGTATGATGTGAACTGGGGTTGAACCTAGGTCTCCCGGACCATTGGCGAATACTCTCCGTTCATTTGTCTAGTGGGTAGAGTGTTCGCCAATGGTCCGGGAGACTGTGGTTCAATCCTCGGTCGTGTCATACCAAAGACTTGAAAAATGGTACTTGATGCCTCCTTGCTTAATTCTCAGCAATATATGGTACGTATAATGGAGTTATCCAGGGAAAGGAGTAGCATCTGCCCCTAAAAGCCGGTGTAGTAGATATTGAAAAGGGAACCTTCTGGTCGCCCTCGACTACGGTCGCCAACTTATATTATTATTTAATAAGCATTATAAAATAGTTTTAACTTCAAGTAACATTTCTTACTAAAATAAAGTTGACGACCTTAGTCGAGGGTGAGTCGAAGGCTCCCTTTTCAATAGCTACTACACTGAGGTGTTTCCTACCAAATACAAATAGTTTTTCGACAGATTTATTTGACCCATTAATGAGACACTCCATTCACAGTTGGCCTGGGAGTAATGAAAATGAGAAGTACACTTCAAGACCCTCTTCTGAGCTGAAGAACTGGAGCCTTGGCATCAGATGCGTTTTAGTTTCATACTCTGGATAATACTTTTTTTCTTTTGTGAGAATTGTCTGGGGATTGTGAAGACAATGATTACATAGAGGATTTTACCAAAATGCAATTCAAAGAGATTGTGTCCAGGATTCGAAACTGATGTGAGTATCGAAAATAACGTGGCTATTGTAGTACAGACGTCGTCTCCAATCAGCTGCAACCAGTGATACATGGCAATGTCATACCAATCATAATATCAATTACGAAAACTTTCGTTGCAGGATCAAGAGACTGTCAGGCACAAGAATTGTAGATGTTCATAGATTTAGTTACTTGAACAGCGAAAAATTACGACCTAAATTTCAGGACCGACATAATTTCGTATCCGATCAACAGCGACCAATGTTACCTGACAATGTGACACCCAGCACATGATCAATTACGAGAACTTTCAGGGTAGGATCAAGAAACCGTCAGACACGAGAATTGGGGAGATTCAGCGAGTTAGTTACTGGATCAGAGAAAAATAACGATCTAAATTTCAGGGCCGACTGAATTTTGAAACTATGGTCGCTGTGTTATTATTTATGAATGAATGGAACTTTCCTTGATCGACTCAACAAAAACATCGCTCCACATTTTTCTGTTTTCAAGACCATAAAAAAAACTTATGACATCAGCAATAAAGATGAGGGATTTTTTTTATAACCACATGTCTACCTTTTGGTTTTAGATAAATACAACCTTATCTAATAATTTTTTCATCGTGTCTTTGTTCGTCCCTTCAAGTTTCTTGAAGACAGTTATTATACAACAGTTACGCTTTGATTTAGCTGTTGGTTACTGTGACTGAAAATCAGAGAATTAAAGTTATTCCATCACCAATCATTCCTACCGTCATAAATCAATGAGATATGAGAATCCAGGTTTGTCACATTTCCTTCAATTCGAAGAAAATCGATGATTTTTCAGTCTATACACTATTGAAAATTCCATATGAACATCTAAGAATCTCTGCTGAAGTAAAGACTGCTCGTGCGGAGGGAGTTTATATATATATATATATATATATATATATATATATATATATATATATATATATTTATATATATATATATATGTGTGTGTGTGTGTGTGTGTGTGTGTGTGTGTGTGTGTGTGTGTGTGTGTGTGTGTGTGTGTGTGAACTATTTTTGAGCCATTGAATATATTATAAGAGACACGTAATAAGTTATGATATTTTACACATAATAGTTATATATAGTAAGTTACCTGAATTAAGACAATCCAGTGAAAGTGTTTAAAATTATTTGCGATAAGAGTTAACTTGTGTGCACATTACAAGAATTGAACTAGATATTGCTATACTTTCCTCTTGGTTAACCGATTATCCATTCTTGTACGCATATGAATTTATTGATAAAGAAATCATGGTTACATTGTTTTCTACAATGTAATTCTCTGTGTGAGGTAAATTCTGTTCAAGTAAAGGCAACCGTACGCATAGTTTAGTGCCGCTTGCTACAAAAACGTTTTTCTAACAGCAATATCAAAATGATTTATCTATATTCATTAAGTGGCATATTAAACCAGAGAAAATCTCTAGCCACGTCAAATACATCTTTCATGTTAACTTCACGGAGTCGGTGCAAAGGTTTCTTCTCTTTCTTTCTTTCTTTCTTGCGCTTTGGCCTGAATAGTTAAATTCCCGCTGGCTAATTCAGGGTTGTCAGCGTGACAATTCACCTTCAGCATTTATCAAAGACAATCCATGGCCCTGAAACAGCCAACGCCATTGCGGAAAAGGGCGATACGCCATTATCTGTAATAATTCAGCCTGAACCGTTAATTCTGACTATACTGGTTAAAAGTTGGTAATGCTCTTTTCTTTTTTTATGATTGATTGATATTAACGGCATCTCAAATCGTCTAAGGTTATATGGTATCTTGAGGTTATGTAATCGCGTTCATTTTACTTTTCTATGTACATTTATCTCGAGCATATTTTTCATAGTTTTGCGATATTGTTGAGGCGACGTTAGTGTAACAGTTATCTCAGTATGAGATCACAACAACTAAATTTTAAATCATGGACAAAGCTGTTTGCTGTTCACACCGCGCTAATACCATTTATAATGTTATGTATATTTACCAACCCCTCCGCTTAGGCAGGATATGACACAAGGTCAATTTTTAAGCGGAGTTTAACAGGTTTGAATTATGAGTATTCCTTCTCCTAGACTAGTTGCCTCACCAAGGTTGAAGAACCTAGTCTGCCCTAACATTTACCCATAGCTGGAGGGAAAATAATTGGATTCATACTTTTCCCTAGGGTGTTAGTGCTATGTGAAATGCAATCAACCTCTTCCAGGATTTGAACTCGTGTCGCTGTATCCACTTCCTACGACGATAACCATTACACCACGGGCGCCTCCTTTGATAATGTTATGGATACAAATATTCTCCTTCCAACGATAGGCCAAGAGTAGAGCAGACTAGGCGCTTTAACATTGGTGTGGTAGCTAGTCTAGGAGAAGGAAAACAAAATTCAAACCAACTAAACTTCTCTTAAAACTGACCTTTTGTCCTATGAAACTCCTGTAGAGTGTTTGGGTAAATACGGACATTGACACCGGTCCCGACAATTAAGTTCTATTTGATCACTTTGTTAATATATAATGTGTTCTCATATCCTTGGATGCTTTCTTCTGCGTTTCTGCAAATCTTTAAGACATGATGTTTAATAAGTAAAGTAAAGTCAGTGACTGCAGACGAGGACGACCAGAAGGCTCCCATGTCAATAGCTACTACACCGAGGTGTAGATGAGGATGCTACTTCTTTCCCTGGATCGCTCCACTTTAACTTTGATACGTACCTAATAATGCTGATTGTAAAGCAAGAAGTCATCAAGTACTATTTTTAAAGTCTTTGGTATGACGCGACCTGAGACTGAACTCAGGTCTCCCGGACCATTGGCGAACACTTTGCCCACTAGGCCAATGAGCCGGTTGATGTTCAATACCAATGAGTTATCTAAAAGCATATATAGATAATTTATCGTTTGATTTTTTTTCATTCTATTAAGGTATATAACAAAGCATCGTTTTTTATATTTACTTTAAGCATTATTTTATTAACACAGTTAAAGATAATGTGTTTTTCCACGACATTATTCTCATAGTCATTGTGAGTTTGAACACTGGAAGGTTTTCTCGGTTTTCAGGAACTCTTCTTAGTATTCGAGTAAATTTCGGCAGTGATTGGATTTGAACGGTCTTAATCCTATTTTAATTCTCTTAGTCTCTTTTGCAAATTTTTCAGTATGATTTTAAGACTCAACTTTCATTAGTCACCAGCGTCACTTGGCCCAGGCGGCAAGATGTGTGGGGGCGGGAGAATACACCGACTGCTTCTCTGCAGAGGTGTAAGACCCCACACATGAGGGCCAATCGGCTGGCGGGGGTGGCTGTAGAATACACCAGCTGCTTCTTTGCAGAGATGCAAGACCCCTCACACTAGAGCCCAATAGGCTAGGGGTAGGGGGCTATAGAATACAACGACTCCTTCTCTGCAGAGGAGTAAGACCCCCTCCAATGAATGTTCTGGATATAACACTAAGCAATCTGATGATGAGGCTCCAATAATGCTGGCGTTTGGGGGGGTTGAATACCTCTTTATAGCCATCGCTCCCAGATCCACTGTAGTCTGGAGTGGTAACACCTGATAGGGTCCTATCTATAGGTCAAATAGTTCCAAACTGCTTATTTATGCTAAAGTGAACTGTTTGAAATAGAATTGTTTTGACATTTAAACTACGTAATTATGCTAAACTGAATTGTTTGAAATCGAACTGTTATGGACACTGAACATGCGTACTTATTGCAAAACGAATTGTTTGAAATAGAATTGTTTTTCATATTGAACACGTGTACTTAGCTAAATTGAATTATTTGAAATAGAACTGTTTTGACATCTAACAGAGTGTAAACAAAAAAACTTAACTTATACTATACTCCATTCTTTGAAATAGAATTTTTTTGTATAAACAAAAATGGATTTGGCAATTTTACCCTAAAGTGGTTGACGTGCCATGAAACCAAACCAAATCTAACCAAACCAAGGTCATTTTACTGTTCAAACGTTTTTGATCTTTTCAGTTCTTTCTGTTTATAGCCGGATACATATTTGGCTAAAATATTTTCTAAAATTTACTTCGGTATTCTTTGCTATTGCTGCGAACTCCTGTTTTTTTAATTTTATTTCTCGTTTAAAATAAATATGTTATTCTGGGCTAGATTGCATGATCGCATCTTCTTCCTTTTCTTCTTATTCTTCTTGCAATCATAACTTGAATTATTTCACTATTTGCATGTTTTTCACACCAAACCTAGCTAGTGGTCTTTCATTGGAGTTTGTGTGCAATCAAGGCTCCACAAATCTCCGGGACCCTTCTGAGTATTTGGACCGATATCAATAATGCTGTAGTCTGGATGGTCTTGATACTTCCTCAAAGTTCCAATTCCTTTACTCTTTCTTCTAACATTTTTGGACCATTCCAAGGACTCTAATTAAAATTGATATCACCGACATTTTCCAGTTTTTCACTCTCCCATCATTTATGTCCTCTGGCAAGGTTAATGTATTTGTCTATATTTTCTCTTTTTTTAAAGTTTTAATCTGTGGTCAGTTTGAACAGTAAAATGCACTAGATAGTAAGTTCTTTTTTTAATTTTTTTCTTTGTAATCACAACTATGCCTGGTCTTCTGGCCGTGATTAGGTGATTTTTTTTTTATATCAAAATTCTAAAAAATGTTCAATGTTTAGTTTATTTTAATTTTTCACCGGTTGACCCATTCCCTAAATTCATCAATGTTGTGGATAATATATATATATTCTATTTTTTCCCATTCACGCTAATATTGTTGTCTAAAGGAGAAGTTTAAATCCATAATGTATATTTTTCTTTATTTCATATAGATTCGGACTCCAGGTATCTTATTGCCCAGTCGGCTGGGGCTGTAGAATACACCGACTGCTTCTCTGCAGAGGGGTCAGACCCCCCACGAACGAGTATCCTGTATATGAAAATAAACAATCTGATGGTGAGGTTCCAGCAATGCTGGAGCTTTCGGGAATGCAGAGTATCCCTTTATTGCCATCGCTCCCAGGTCCACTCTGGCCTGGAGTGGTAGCACCTGATATGGGTCCTATCTATGGGTTAAATAGAACAAAACCGTGTTTCTTTCACTATACTGATTTTTGCATTTAAACTGCGTATTTATGCTAAACTGAATTGTTTAAACTAGAACTGTTTTGACATAGGAACTGCGTACTAGTACTGAACAGAATTTCTCGAAATAGAACTGTTTTTGACGTCTAAACTGTGTACTTATGCTGAAATGGATTATCTGAAATAAAACTCTGACATTTAAATCTGTGTATTGCCCAGTCGGCTGGGGCTGTAGAATACACTGACTGCACCTCTGCAAAGGGGTAAGACCCCCCCACTAACGTGTGTCCTGGATATGACACTAAACAATCTGATGGTGAGGTTCCAGCAATGCTGGAACTTTGGGGAATGCGGAGTACCCCTTCATTGCCATCGCTCCCAGGTCCACTCTGGCCCGGAGTGGGAGCACCTGATAGGGCCCTATCTATGGGTTAAATCGAACTAACAGCATACTTATGCTAAAATGAATTGATTAAACTGAATAGCTTGAAATAGAAACGTTTTTGACAATTAAACCGTACTTACACTTAAACTGCGTGCTTATGCTTAACTGAATTATTTAAAATAGAACTGTTTTTTTTTGCATTAAAACTGTATTTACACTTAACTGAATTATTACATATAACTGCTTGAATAGTTTGAAATGGAAATGTTTTTGACAATTAAACTGTGTACTTATGCTAAACTGAACTGTTTTCAATAGAACAGATTATTTACATAAAAATGGATTTGGCCTTAAATAACCTACAAAGGTTGATATGCCATAAAACCCACCAAACCAAACAAACGAAACCAGGTATCTTATTAACGTGTTCATCTGTTTCATACTTGACCATGTATATAGCTTCTTCTATCACTGTCACAGGGATCGTTTTAAGGTAACACACTTTTTCAATTTCTATTTCTAGATCTTTTTGTTTGCGCATATCATTGTATTAATTAACTAATGTGATATTTTAGCTCTGACATATCAATTAGAATGTGTGCTTTTCTTTTATAGTCATTAGATATTATCTGGTCTAAGACTCTTTATTTTTTCTATTAGTTAGGATATCAAAGTTCCAGAGAATAGTTGATAATTTATCTTCTGTTATAAGTTCTGTTTGACGTTTATATAATATTCTGATTTCCGTATACCATGTCATTCAGGTATCATTCTTACTCCTTTGAGAGTTTTTTCTCACCAGCGTAAGCCGATGGTCTTCCACTGGAGTATGAGAAACAGCAAGTCTCCTAAAGTCTCCAGGACTTTTCTCAGTATTTTGGCAAATCTTAATAATGATGTTTAGATGGTCTCCACTCGTCCTCCAGTCCATTTATCAATCCTTTACTGACTGTACGAAACACACTTTTTCACACCAGTTTTAACTGGTTGTTCAGGTCTCGAAAAGTCTTTTAAAAATTCTAGCTTATTTTAACAATGATGTTGGTTGGATTGTCTCGATACTTGTTCTGAACCCCAGTTCTCCAAGTCTCTTTTGTTGACTTTTACGAATGTTCCAACGGTGCGAACTACATTAAGCATCAAAGACCTTTATGTTCATCTTTTATAACAAGATCCAGATAGTAATAAAACGTTTCATTTTCTTTCATGATTACATTTTGGCTTGCTGGGATTGCAAAATCCACTGGATGATATTTTCTTTTCTTCTTTTTAATTAGCCCTAGGTCCGGTCTTCTGAGCAATTCATTTCTATCTCACTGTCCGGTCTTCTGAGAGATTCGTTTCTATCTCACTGTCCGGTCTTCTGAGTTATTCGTTTCTATCTCAATATCTGGTCTTCTGAGCGATCCATTTCTATCTCCGTGTCCGGTCTTCTGAGCGATTCACATCTATCTCAATATCCGGTCCTCTGAACGATTCATTTCTATCTCAAAGTCCCACTTAACTATATTCATCTCATCTTCTAGGGCTAATCCATCTTACTGTATATACTATTCGTCAGCATAGTCAAACTCTACTTTGTCGCACACTTTCCTGTGGATGACCTTTCCACCCAGTCATGCCTATTCTTGCAAATTTGTTTACCTGTCTGCTGCCTTTGTGTTTATTATTCTCTCCTGGACTCATCTAAATATCCTAGCTGATTGCAGCCCTTTTTTTCACTTGTTGCAAAACTTTATTACACTTCTACCATGTTGGCGGACCCCAAAATGCTCTGATTACATCCTTCTCCAAAAGGTTGCCATGACACTGAACTGCATGCGCTAGTGCTCTAAAACTCTGAAAAGTGTGAAGTTATCTAATCTTTTTCAGTATTTCTATTTCCATTCTGATCTGGAGAGGTAGTTTATGTTAGGCTTCTATCTATCGATTAAATAGGACTTTTTTGGTAAGTATTATGAAACCATGTATGTGTGTATAAACAAATGATCCTATTTACCAACCCCTCCGCTCTGGCAGGATATGACTCAAGGTCAATTTTTAAGCGGAGTTTAACAGGTTTGAATTCAGAGTTGTCCTTTTCCTAGACTGGTTGCCTCGCCAAGGCTGAAGAACCAAGTCTATCCTGCTATTTACCCATAGCTGGGGGGAGAAAAATTGGATTCATACCTTTCCCAAGAGTATTAGTGCTATGTGAAATTCAATAAGCCTCGTTCAGGATTTGAACTCGTGTGGCCGTGTCCATTTCCTACGACGATAACCATTATACCACGGGCACCTCCATGGGTATAAACAAATGATTATTATCAAATAAGTATAGGTACTTGGAACTATATATATATATATATATATATATATATATATATATATCTAAATAATTTGTATAAAAATAGTTACTTGACGCTTTAACTGTCTGGACATTAGTATTAGTTGTAAGTAAGTAAAAGTCGTCGACTGTAGTCTAAGTCGACCCGAAGGCTCCCTTTTCAGTAGCTACTACACCAAGGTGTAGGGGAGGGCTCTACTCCTTTCCCTGGATTGCTCCACTTTACCCTTCATACGTACCTTATAATGTTGAGTGTTAAGCAAGGAGGTATCAAGTACCTTATTTTAAGTATTTGGTATGACTCGAACTGGGATTGAGCCCCGGTCTCCCGAACAATTGGCGAAGTACATTGAACCAATCGAATTAGAGGGAATCATTTTAACGTAGTTGATAATATGATTCATCGTTGTAAACGGGCTAGAAGTCGTGTTGTGCTATTACATTCACTTTCGGACTAATAACCTTAGGAAATGTTTAACCCCCCAGATATACCCAGCTGTTGGTTCAATAGCACTACTCGTGTCCTTCTTCCTGGACGGCTATGACATTAAATAAACCAAGAAGGTTAATATATCATTAAAAAGAAATAAAACAAATCCATGATAACCATATGAACCAATAATTATTTTATTATGAAATAACCCAGCAAGTGTTGAAATGCTGTAAACGAACGCAGATAACTGCGCAAACAAATTACTCTTATTAAACTGAAATAATTACTGGAAACCTAAGGACTATTTGTATTAGTTTCTCCTGTCAATAGCATATCCACCTTCACGGTTTATTCACTACGAAAGCTAACCTTCCAGAAGAACAAAAGTAACACACTTAAATTCATAGCTGGTGGGGTAATGAGGTTAAATACCTTTCCCCCAAGGGTTTAAGTCCGAAAGAGAATGTTAAAGAGCAAGCGGGGTTCAATGTCGGTTACTCCAGGACACAGTCCGGCACTTTAACCCTTGTACCAAGGAGAATTCTCATACCAGTATTTGATATGTATTTTCGAAACCATACGACTATGTGAAAAAATTACTGGAAATTCTATAACTGTGTGCTAAAAAAATCTAGAAACACTAATACAATATTAGTTGTCTAAATTTCTGAGACGAATTTTGTTGATTTTTATCATTAAGGGTTTTCGGACTATTGTCTTCATCTTTATTATTATTTCCCCAACGTTTTGGCTGATGTCCTCCGGCCTTCTTCAGGTGTTTGTCGAACTCGGGAACCTTCATGGAACTTTGAACTACGTCCTTTAGTGAATCCACCGGGTTCACCTATTCTGATTCTGTTAGTCATAACCAGGTACAAGAGTTAAGTATTCCTGTATTGTTACTCGTCTGCAGTCAGGATTGAACCTGCAACCTCACGAGTTCGACAAATGCCAGAAGAAGGCCGGAGGATATATCGGCCGAAACGTTTTGGAAATAACAATAAAGATGAAGACAATAGTCCGAAAACCCTTAATGATAAAAATCATTCATACAACAGATGTAAATATGAATGCACAATAAAAGTGATTCCCTAACTTTTAAGCAGAAATTAACCATAGATAGTTTGACATGTCTTTCAAATCAATTAATCTGTCAGGTTTCTGTCATAATTAATAACATTCGAGGAATGAAAGGAGAATAATTCATTCTTAACAATTAGGTTACTTACACTGGTACGCATGTCACGTCTCGCTAACGTTCAAGACGATTTCAGGATTTGTTACTTTTAAAAGAAATCAATCTAGCTTTCTTTAAACTTTCGATGTGCATTTCTACACAGTTCAAATAACGGCTGAACTTATAACTTCCAATGCTCTGAATTACATTTATTGTGAAAAAAAAAACCCCATAAAATTCAACATTTCCGGAAAGTTATCGAAAGCGACAAACACGTAAGGAAGGATGGAAATGTTCGTGACTGAATGCTTGTTATATATATATATAAAAAAAAAACTAGTTTAAGAAAATAACCTTATACCAGAACAACAACTTGACACTAAAATTCGACCCAAAATTATTTTTAACACAATTCCGATTGCTATGCACATCACGTGTAGTATATTTTTTAACGATGCAACAGTCAAATGTATTTTCTCGTGTTTGACTTCTTTCTCCTGTCCCATAATTACCTACACTTCGCCATTTTAGCTCCTACGCAATAATCTTCGTCTTCGCCACGTCCCCCCCCCAAAAAAAAATTAAAAAAAAAGAAAAGAAAAAGAAAAAAAAAACAGTGGTAATCAGAGTGATATAAAATCATTACGTGAACTGAAAATTCGTTCCTAATGAACGTTTCGACTTGTCTACGCAATCCAATTATTAAATACAAAAAGTCTCATCTAATGACGCTTACGCTGACACGCTTACGAGAATTTTTCGACATTTTTCTTTCTATTTCTATTCTGTTTTATATTTTTTTCATAGTCTTCGTTTTAGTTTTGTATTAAAATCTTTTACGTATTTTGCTCATTTTTCTGGGCATTGTGTTACAGTGTTTCGTTTATCACTGTTCTACGTCTTCATTTTACTGTTAACCGTTTTTTTTTCTTCTCTCTCAAAATCTGCATTTTGATTTGTATGCAACCTTCACCTACCCTGACATTTTGTGTGTTCATTACATTTTCACTTCAAAGTAATTTTTTTTTCTACAAATGTTCTACTTTTTCCTTCGCCGTTATTCTTTTACTTTATTTTTTCAGGTTCATTTATTTTTTTTATGCCTGAATACCTTTATTTATTCATCCATTTGTTTATTGTTCCTTTCTTTTTTTCTTTCTTTTTTCCTTGTTTTCTTTCTTTTTTTTCCCTACCCGATGATGTGTAAAATGTCGATTCTTCTTACACCTTAAAGCATACATGAACATAAACATGTTATCAAGAGTGTCTTGCTTATATGTGTGTTCAATTCCGGCTCCAGGCTGAGATCAACATCGTAAAAAAAAAAAAGAAATACAATAATCCATTTTTTAATGAAATTACTTGAATTTTATAAACATGTATAATATGACGCCTGGGATAAAATGATGGAAAACATTTAATTTTCATTGATTTTTCTTCAAACTTAGGACTTCATTATTTTTCAAGAGACTTATATATATAAATATATATATATATGTGTGTGTGTGTGTGTGTGTGTGTGTGTGTGTGTGTGTGTGTGTCATTTCTGGTTTTACGGAGTGTTTTAGAATAGTATCGATAAAGAACTATCGAATTTATTTTATTTTAAAAAAATTGAGATTTGAATGATCATATGTAGATCTAAACAACTTATTTGAAAAAATAATGGCATGTAGATATTTAAACAGCTGTCTCAAGGAAATCTTGAAGTATAGACAATGTAGAGTCAATTCTTTATGAAAAGTAGTCTTAACGCTTTTTGAACGGAAGTATTTGATGAAAGAAAGGTTTTTGCAAGTTGCACATGCTAGCCTATTTTTGATTTGTAAGCCGGAAGTTTATCCCAAAGGAGGATCACATGAAATGGTGGATACCAAAATATACGACGGCTGAGCGTCGTGATTAATCAAAATAAAAGAGCCTCCTAAGTTTTGATAATGGCATATAAACTATTGTTGGTTATTTAATTCCAAATCCTATTTATACATATATAAAGTAAAGCAAAGATGGCGACTGTAGTTTAATGGTAACCCAAGGGCTACCTTTTCGATAGTTACTAAACCGAGACATAGGGGAGGGGGTTCCTATACCTGAAATGCTCAACTTAAACCTTGACCAGTACCTAATAATGCAGTGTTAAGCAAGGAGACAGCAAGTACCATTTTCTGAGTTTTTGGTATGATTCGACATGGGATTGAACCCTGGTCTCCTGGGCCATATGCTAAAACTCTACCCATTAAGTCAATTGAATATATATGATTTGTTAATATGTTGTATTGATAACATTTTGAAAAAAATGCCGGAAAGCCTTTTTTACTCAGTTGAATGGTTTCAAATATTTCTATCTAATACAGATAATTCTATTTGCCATTAATAGATTGTTTGCATATATA
>OY757905.1:121057708-121105208 GCA_963585895.1 Sepioteuthis lessoniana | reverse complement strand
ATTTCAAGACAAAATAAAAAGAATAACTAACCTCATAAAATTTGTCTATTGTCCATTGTGTTCATTCTTTTGTAATGTACAATACATCGCAAGTTATAGTTTAGCTTACATATCTGAGTGTAAACCAGAAACAAATTTACATGTTTTAATATTTAAATGATAACAACACGTCTCTGAAATTTTGACAGATTTCATCTGAAAATATGTATGTATAAAATGTTAAAATTATTGATAAATATAATATAAGCAATATATATGACATATGATTCATTTTAGCAATTTACATGTCAAAACCATTGCAATTTTAACAATGATAATGGACTTGTTTTTTTAAATAAAAAGTTCAAAACGTTTGAGAATGAAAAAAGAGGATTCCTCGCATTGTATTGGAAACTATTTCAGCATGCATTGTTTTTTTATTGGTCTATAAAAGGGATCGTTAAGCCAAGTTTTATTTGTTTGTATACGGAACCAAATTCTCAATTATTAAAACCCAGTCATATATTTATAACTAAAGATGGCAAATAATAAATTGCTATTATAACTGAAATACATATCATATTCTACGTATGTGCAATAACTCTGTTCATCTAGTTTCTCTTGACAGGAGTAAGCTGTTACTCAGTCATGTTAATTCGATACAATTATTTTCTAAGTTATTATATAATTTTACCATCCTGAAAGACATTTCTTCAGCCCTCTGCATAACTCATACTTTTCCTAAAATCTGTAAAATATTATGATAATGGGTATTATCCAGCTATGTTTGACCATGACACATAAGCTGAAGACATATATTTTGAAATATGGAAACAGGCAGGACTTATTGCACATAGATAAATACTTTCTGAAAGAGGTCAAAAGAGGACAGAGAAATTTATCCTCTGACTTTAGGATAACCCAATGCTGAAATATTTGAAATTTCAATGCAAGAAATCATTATTAACACTTGGAGAATGGAATTAACAGTTGGTAAACAAGGTCAAGCAGATATTGAAATCATTCATAGTGACATTGGCCCAGCGGTTAGAGTGTTCGCCAATGGCCCGGGAGACCTGGGTTCAATCCCAGGTCGAGTCATACCAAAGACTTTAAAAGTGGAACTTGATATCACCTTGCTTAACACTCAGCATTATAAGGTACGGTTCAAGGGTAAAGTGGAGCAATCCAGGGAATGGAGTGGCGCCCTCCCCTACACCTTGGTGTAGTAGCTATCGAAAAGGGAGCCTTCGGGTCACCCTCGACTATGGTCGCTAACTTTACTACTTTTATTATCGACACAACTATAATTAAGGATGGTTATTAATTATATTAGTTAATTATCTTATTTGTAGAAAAAAAATTGAGTTAGCTCCAAACTTTGAATTGAAGTGTAACTCGCGAAGGTCAAATGCATGCACATGTCGCAGGATATGAAATTGATTGAGCGGTAGCGCATGGCTGGAACGTTTTTAATGAAACGTGCTCCTAAAACATTAGTTGATGGTATAATTAATATAAAATATAACCAGGGTGATTTAGCGGTCATTCAGTGAGATAGTCGGAATTTAAGGGTCCCAGTTTGTCGGATAGATTCGGCTCCAAGGGACGAGCGACTCTGTAGGAGTGTCTTGAGAAATAATGAAGACGGGGTTTTGATCGTTCTACTCCAATGAATAGATATTCCTACATTTCATGTAACATGACTTGATCCTATCACTCTATTTCTCCTGTTCTTTGACGGCAATGTGAAATGTTGCGAACTCTACTAAATTCTCGTATCTAAAGAAAAAACAAAGTCGCTTTCTACTTTGAGAAATGTTACACCAACCCATATTTCGGTCTCGTAAAGAAGAACTTTTATTTATATGTTTGAGTCGAATGTTACCTCATTATATATGATCCCATAATCGTTGATTTGGTTGCCGTGAATATTCATGTCGATACGACGTGAGTTCGCGCTGGGGTAATAGTAGAAACCACTGGGTGATCGAAGACGTAGAAAAAATGGGCATTGAGAGAAAAAATACTACAATCAGTTGTTGCTTCAGAAGAGACATAAATGGACCACATAAGGAAAAGAAGAAAGAAAAAAAGAACATAGAAGACCTAATTAAAAAGAAAAAAAAAGTAAGTGGTGCATTCAATAAGGTTCCACACTTTTTTGTACAGGCATTTAAAATTGTCGTAGACTCTTGAAAATTCACTATGTTATTGCTATATATCTTATGAGATGACTGACCAATTTTTATTATTCCTGTTTCAAATGAACAGCTACAGCAGCAATTAGAATACACTCTACTAAAGCTTGATTGTCACAACTGGTGAATTTCAAAAATGCAATCTGACACTTTAGAAAAAACGATATGCAATAAAATTCTGCTTTAAACTTGGAAAAATGCCACAGAAACGTATGGAACGCTTCACACTGCTTTTCGACCATCTTGCATGAATCGAGTATCCGTTTTTGAGTGGAATAAGAGATTCAAGGAAGGCAGGGAGTCTGTGAGGGATGATGAGAGGTGTGGGAGGAGTAAGGAAGTCAATACACCAGATTTGATTGGCCAAAGGGTTAGAGTTAGGGTTACTATGTTGAGGTTTTAAGGGAGTTCAGGAAGAGATACATCCCATATCAACACAGAGCTGCTGTATATAGGTTCTAGCTAGTCGTCCTACCTTCGCTCGTCCATGTGAAGGAGACTGCATAGAACCCAAAATTGAGAACATACTTAGGAAGAATCAAAATGGCTTCCGGAAGAATAGATCCACGACGTCACAAATTTTGTAATGGTGTACGTGCAAAAAATCTAGAGGCAACAATATTGTTTGTCTACTTTACCATGGCCTTTGGCTTCATTCACAGAGGAAAGACGGAGACAATTCTACTCGCTTACGGCCTACCAAAAGAAACCGTCGCAGCCATAATGATGCTATATAGAAACACAAAAGTCCGTTCCCCGAATAGTGATACAGACTACTTCGACATTGTAGCAGGTGAACTGCAAGGACACACACGAGTCCCATACCTATTTATCATCTGTTTAGACTACGTGCTTAGAACATCTATCGATAAAATCAAAGAAAACGGTTTCAAGCTAACAAAGGAAAAAAGCAGAAGGTACTATTTACCAACCCCTCCGCTCGGGCAGGATATGACACAAGGTCAATTTTTAAGCGGAGTTTAACAGGTTTGAATTCAGAGTTTTCCTTCTCCTAGACTAGTTGCCTCACCAAGGCTGAAGAACCTAGTCCGTCCTACTATTTATCCATAGCTGGAGGGAGAATAAGGGGGTTCATACCTTTCCCAAGGGTATTTGCCCGAAAGTGAACGTAATAGCGCGATTGGAGTACGAACTCGCGTACTACGATTCCGCAGTTCATCGCTTTAACCATTACACCACGAGGACACCCCCAGCAGAAGCAGAAGGTACCCTGCAAAAACCAATACCGACGGCGACTACGTCGATGATATAGCGCTTTTAGCAAGTGCACCCGCCCAGCCCTGCTACATAGTCTGGAACGAGCTGCTTCAAGAATAGACCTCCATGTCAATGAACGCAAGCTGGAATATATGTGCTTTAATGATTTCCACACTAATCGGTAGCTCTCTGAAACTAGTAGACAAGTTCGGTCATATGGAGATCAGACCTGACCGATAAAAGAAAACGCAGTTTCTTCTAAGCAGCGGTCGTCTCGATACATTTATATGGATGAACAACATGGACGCTAACTAAAAGAACGGAGAAAAATTAAAATTAAGCAAAAGGTAACTTATTAAATTAAAATTCAGTGAGATGTAATTTATTAAATTGAAATCAAGCAAGGTGTAACTCTTTAGTTCTAAATACGATATCGTCTTTTCCTTGATCAATTAGTCTTAGAAATAATTTTTGTACCTCTTACTCACTGACGAATAATAACAAAAGAAACCTTAAGAAAATTAATTACACAGGTTATTTGTTTATCGGTGATCATTTACGTCGGAGTGTGTGTGTGTGTGGGGGGGGCTATACTTTTTGAAAGACCTGATATCATAAGATTTCGTCCAAATGTACTAAACGTTTTCCAAACAGCGGTCCGGGTTTTTTTTTTCAATGTGAACTTCTTTTTCTTGACCGTTTGCTTTGAAAAGCTATAGACCCCAGTCTCTCCTACTGTTTACCCATATATTGTGTGGTTGAAGAAACAAATTCATTAACTACACAAGTCCTATTGCCTTGATGGAGAAATTAACTGTCTCGTTAAAGATACGGTCTTGGCTCATTAGGTTTATATTTTCAGAATGATAACCGTTACTCAACACGTTTTCTCTCTGTCTGTTTGTCTGTCTGTCTGTCTGCCTCTCTCTCTCTCTCTCTCTATATATATATATATATATATATATATATATATTCTAAAGAAAAAGAATGCAGTCGTTTACAACTTTTTTTAAATATACATTTCAAATAGGTGTATATTTCCTACACGGGCCTCCAATATATCAGTACTCTCCTCAAGCAAGGAAGTATTTGCATAATAATTCGAAAGAAATACTGTATAGATTGAAATAAAATTTGGATGGGGATTCATGAATTATTCTGCTTAATTCTGGTTGATTCTGGGTCAACTGTCAAAATCCATCCTTTTGGATTTAATTGCCAGAGAAAATTTCATCGGGTGTTTGGTATTGTTCTTTTTTATTTTTTATTTTGCTGTTTTCCTTCCATTATTTGGAGATCTGTGTGTATTTAATCTGAGCTAGCAGGCACATATATGCGTTTTTATATTACAAATATCTGTGTTTATGATTGTATTATCTCAGTGTGCATGTATGTGTATGTAAGGAATCAGATGGATGTGCATATACTTATCTGTATTAGAGTGTTTTGACATTTGATATACGTGTGTACACACATGCATGTATACATACACATTTATACTCACCCAAACAAACATTTATTTCCTCAGGGAAGTTCCTTGTGGCGTAATGGTTAAAGTGCTGAACTACTCAAACCCAAGTTTCGCTATTGCGTTCATTTGGGAAATACACGAATCCCCGTATGTCCTCACCAATGGGTTAAAAGTATCTCTGCTGCTATTGATGTCTTTGAGATAAAATAACACAAGGTTATTATTGTAGTCAACAAAGATACCAAACCATATATTTCCTTCAATATTTAGTATTTCTAATGTATTTTTAATCCCATAGGTGAATAAATATATGCGTGCGTGCGTGCGTGTGTGCGTGTGGTCAGCCTTTCCTTCAATATATTTGTATTAGGGTAATTTTTTAATGTTTTTCATTGGTTGAATTTTGTATTTTTCAGGATGAAATTATATATATATATATATATGCATGTGTGTGTGTGTGTGTGTGTGTGTGTGTGTGTGTGTGTGTGTGTGTGTTGAGAGTATTTTTCTATGGAGTCGTTTCTTTGTTTTGGAACATAGAGTAATCATATTTACCAACCCCTCCGCTCGGGCAAGATATGACACAAGGTCAATTTCTAAGCCCAGTTTAACAGGTTTGAATTCAGAGTTTTCCTTCTCCTCGACTAGTTACCTCACCAAGGTTGAAGAACCTAGTCTGTCCTACTATTTACCCATAGCTGGATGGAGAATAATTGGAATCATACCTTTCCCAAAGGTATTAGTGCTATGTGAAATGCAATCCGTCTCGTCCAGGATTTGAACTCGTGTCGCCGTGATTATTTCCTACGACCACAACCATTACACTACGGATACCTCCTTGAAGCATAGAGTAATCATCGTTCTAAAAGTTTAGGAATTTTCAAAATTTCTGTGGCTAAATTCGACAAAATATTTCAACAATGTAACATTTGAATTATCTTACAATATATCTGTATCAAGACTGAGTGTTCAAAATCAACTTCATATTTGAAATTAAGTTGACTTTCTACATTGTCCAATCTAAAAAGATCGACGTTCGTTCGGTGAACTAGGGAATGCTGTATACGAAAGTATTTTCTGTACATTCGCTCTCTTTAATCAATGTTCCATCTCAGGCGACCATTTTCGATATGGCTTTATATTCATTTTTGTCGTGATTAAGTTATTTTCTGCCCGACGTTTCATGGTGACATGGCCATTATTTTCTGTTGTCACCGTCCTTCAAGAATGCATAGCGTGCATCAAGCTGACAACCTTTATTAGATAACGTATTGATCTTTCCAGTCACTTATCATTCATAATGTCATGTGAAATTTCGAATAAATATGTAACCGATACATGCTGAAATAAATACAAAAAAAAACAACAGATGTGTCACTAAAAAGGACTCCATTACATAATGACTATAGTAATGCGTGCTTGCTTTAAAGTAGAAAAATCATTACCCTAATGTCTCAGTAATATGTTCATGTACCAGCAGACATTAGTTCATTTTCCCACATCATGCAGTCCAACATTGAGCTAAATAATTTTCTGATCCATAAACAGCCAAAAATAAAACTCCAAATGTACATGCCAAATGATATAACAATATAACTTTTAATAATAATATTACCGACCCGTTTTTTTCTTTTTCTCCAGAATTTTACTTTCAAAGCAATTGTCCTGATAGAAATGAAACAGTTAATCCCATGACAACTGAATGCAATAAACGAACAGAAAAGGGAAACAAGACTACCCACGACAGATAAGAAAGGTGATGCATTGAAACTGAGAAACAGACTTAGATTTATGATGAAAATGCATGAGAAAATCCAATCAGAACACTTCACTAGATATTTATTAAGGAGAATAAAAGAAACCAGGGGATTTTACCGTTCTGGCGGATGATAAGTTGAATGAAATCGAAAAGATAGAGAAATGCTTGGATCTTGCCAGAGGCATAAAAAAAAAGTTGGGGATATGAAAGTAGACGTGATACAAACAGTAAGGAAAGACGCTGGAACATGTAGAAACAAAAAAGAAAAGGCAACACGAAAAAAACAAAACAAAACAATACAGCAAGAGGAAATAAACTAGAAAGTATTGGCGAAAGAAGGAAGATTAAAGAGATATCGACAAAGGGTAAATCAATACAAACAGGACATTCCGAAACAATAAAAGAAAATTCTACCAACAAATTGGAGGAGATGACACGAAAAAATACCAACAAACGGATGAAAGAGAAACCGAACAACTTTGCACTAAAATATGGCAAACAAGAAAACATAATGAAAAAGCCGAATGGATACACAATATAACAAATGAATTAGAAGAGCTCAAAACGACACAAAGAGAATATCAAACTGGAAAACGCCAGGCCATGATGGAATACGTGAATTTTGGTTTAAGAAATTCAATTCCATTCACAACAGACTTACACTAGAACTGAGGGAATTGCTACAAGGAGAACACCTACCTGAATTGATGACCAAAGGGAAGACCGCTTTGATCCAGAAGGACTCAATAAAAGAAACCACCCAAACAACAACAGACCCATAACCTGCTTACCGATGATGAAGAAAATATTCAACAGTACAAAGAAGGGAAGAGATTTACAACTTGCTAACAAGCCACAGATTATTCCCTAAGAACAGAAAGGATGCCGCAATGGATCCAGAGGCAAAGCAGAGTTACTTTACATAGATCAACGCATCATAAACGAGATCAAGACCAAGTGGGAAAATCCGGTTATGGGATGGATTGTCTAAAAAAAGCATATTATCATATTTACTCAACCCCTCCGATCGGGCAGGATATGACACAAGGGCAATTTTTATGCGGAGTTTAACAGGTTTCAATTCAGAGGTGTCCTTCTCCTAGACTAGTTGCCTCACTAAGGCTGAAGAACCTAGTCTGCCCTACTATTTACCCATAGCTAGGGGGAGAATATTTGGATTCATACCTTTCCCTAGGGTATTAGTGCTATGTGAAATGCAATCAGTTTCGTCCAAAATTTGAACTCGTGTCGCCGTGTTCATTTCCTACGACGACAACTGTTACACCACGCGCACCTCCAAAAAAAGAAAAAGCATATTATATGGTTCCGCAAAGCTAGATAATAAACTGCCTCAAAATATACAAAATATCAGATGTATCATAAACTTTATCGAGAAAACCAGGAAAACGTGGGGAGTGGAATTGGTAGCAGGTAGGCGAAGCTCAGCTGAAGCAAAGATCCGAAGACTTATATTTCAAGGAGATGCAAACTCACCGTTAACATTCATAATTGCCATGATGCCACTTTAATACATACGCAGAAAATGCACCAATACAAATTACGCTACATATTAGAAACATGCAACCAATACTTAATAGAATTACTTTTCAAACCAGTGCTAATGTACTTAAATGTCTTTAGCTCCTGGCACTAATTATAGAATTCCATTTAAAAGCAAACGTCATAATCTTCAACGGCAAAGACGTCCTTACACAGTAGCAATATGCTAAAACAAAAGTTACATCACTTTTTAATAGATCCTCCCCTGATGATGGCCCAAAGTCGGGCAGAAAGTACGAGGGATACATACAACAATGGACAATACATAAATCAATTCCTCCCGAATACGATAAAAGTAATACGGTAATTCGAACGGATCCAGAAGAAAATATGTAGACATAAAATGTCTGTTATGTTTAATGAAATTTGCATTAACGAAGAAATGCTGCCTAAATATACATATTTTAAACTCCATGATCCTGCAGCTCATAAATATAACAGCACTTTGGAATACCGACGTGATCTCGTGAAGAGACAAATTATACACTGTAAACAAAAGTTACATCACTTTTGTAATAGATTCTCCCCTGTTGATGGCCCACAGTCGGGCAGAAAGTACGAGAGATACATACAACTATGGACGATACCTAAATCGATTCCCCCCGAATACGATAAAAGTAATACGGGAATTCGAACGGATCCAGAAGAAAATATGTAGACATAAAATGTCTATTATGTTTAATGAAATTTGCATTAACGAAGAAATGCTGCCTAAATATACATATTTTAAATACAAATGAATAAATCGCAATAAAAGATCAATCACCAGATGTGCATGGATGACATCAAACTACTGCAAAACATGAAAAAGATCTGGAAACTCTAATATACTCAGATAGAATACACAGGACATAGAGATCGAATTTTGCATTAAAAAATGTGGCAAACGACATCTGATGGACGGAATGGAACTGCCAAATCAAGACAAGGTTAGAACACGCGGAGAAAATGAAACCTACAAATACTTGGGTATCTTGGCGGCTAACACCATCAAACAAGTAGAGATGAAGGAAAAAATTATGAAATGATATCTCAGAAGAAGTAGAAAGCTACTCGAGACAAAACTATCAAGCAGAAACCTTATCAAAGGAATAAATACCTGGGCTGTACCCGTTGTAACTTTTCAGGACACTTTCTGAAGTGGACCAGAAAAGAACTAAAGTAAATGGACCAAAGAATAAGAAAACTGATGACCATGCATAAGGCATTATATCCTAGAGACGACGTTGACAGACTATATGTATCAAGAAAAGATGGAAGGAGAGGACTTGCTAGCAGTGAAGACAGTGATGACGCATATAGAATAACTCCACGACTACTTAAAAAAAGCACGAAGGATGATTGATTACAGTCACCAGAAACGATTCTGACGATACGATGGCCAACAGAATGACAACAACTAGGAAACAAAAATGGGAAGAAAAACAACTCTATTGGCGTTTTAAGCAACTCATTAACAACATCTAACACGAGAAAACCTGGACGTGGCTAAGAAAGAAACCTTAAGGGAGAAACAGAATCTCTCCTAATAGCAACTCAAAACAATGCCATAAGAAACAATTACGTTAAAGCGAGAACAGATAAGACGAAAAAATTGCAAATGTAGGTTATGTGGTGATAGAGACGAAATCATCAATCACATAATAAGCGAATGCTACAAATTAGCACCGAAGGAGTATAAGACTAGACACGACTGGGTGGGCAAGGTGATCCACTGGTATGTGTACAAGACATTTAAATTTGATCCAACGAACAAGTGGTATATGCACAACCCAGCATCTATACTCCTCTGGGACTTTTACATACAAACGGATCACCTAATTTCGGCCAGAAGACCAGACCTTAAGATAATCAACAAATTAAGAGAACTTGCTAAATTATAGACTTTGCTGTCCCGGCTGACCACAAATTAAAACTGAAGGAAAGTGAAAAGAAGGATAAATAAATCGATCTTGCAAGGGGATTGAAAAAATATAGAACATAGGGTGACAATTATACCAATTGTGATTGGTGCTTTTGGTACAGTCACTAAAGGATTATTAAAGGGACTGGAGGACTTGGAGGTAGGAGGATGAATGGAGACCATCCAAACTACAACAAAATTAAGATTAGCCAGAATATTGAGTCCTGGAGACTTAGGAAAGACCATCAGCTAAAACTAATGTGAAAAAAATTCAAGGAGTGAATAATAATAATTAAGAGAAGAAGAAGAAGAAGAAGAAGAAGAAGAAGAAGAAGAAGAAGAAAAAGAAGAAGAAGAAGAAGAAGAAGAAGAAGAAGAAGAAGAAGAAGAAGAAGAAGAAACTCCTAATTCTATAACCGTTACGCCGTGTGTCCTGCTGGTTATAGGCGTTGCTTCCCTAAGATTCTAAGGAGACAATCATCTTGAGGTTGCAGGTTCAATCCTCAGGCGAGTAGCAATACAGGAATACTTAACTTTTGTACCCTGTTATGGCTAACGGAATCAGAACAGGCGACCCCCGTGGTTTCAATAAACGACGTAGTTCGAAGTTCCATGAACGGTCCTGAGCTCGATAAACACCTGAAGAAGGCCGGAGGACATATCGGCCGAAAGGTTGTAGAAATAACAATACAGATGAAGACAATAGTCCGAAAACCCTTAATGATAAAAACTTCTAGTCATTGTAAAGAACGATGGAACTTGAGTAGTTCTACGTACCTGTGTTATAACAGATATAAATAGCTACTTGAATGGCATTCGTAAATTAATACTGTATGTACCAGCACGGACAGGACCCGTGGTGTAGGGGCAGAGGTACAGGATTGCGAAGAACGTAGTCGTCTATGAAATAACCAAACAGCCATTACGTGCTGTACATGATTGCAAGCCCTGAATCTTGATACGTTAAAGAAAATTATATATATATATATATATATATATACTTAATTTCACAGACAACTGAAATGAGGAAATATATATATATATATATATATATATATATATAGAGAGAGAGAGAGAGAGTAAAATCTGTGTTGAATATTTAAAGAAATTATCACTTTTCGATATATATGTATATATATATATATATATATATCTTTAAATGTGTTTATATTCTAATGTGTATATATTAAATATAAAAGATTCTCAATATTCTATACAGTAACATATATAAATATATATATATATATATATATATATAGAGAGAGAGAGAGAGAGAGAGACAGAGAGAAAGACAGACAGACAGACAGACATAGACACAGAGAGAGAGAGAGAGAGAGAGAGAGAGAGAGAGAGAGAAAGAGGGACAGTTGGATAGGCATATACATAGGTAAGTAAGAAGTGAATAAGAAATTGACCCGTGTAAGTGGATTCAATGAAAATCCAAGTGACCTTTAAGAGAACGAGATGACTTTATTTCATATTATTACTTCAAGGTTGAGGCATTCACGGCAGCCAGACCTTGTTAATATTAAACGACAACCCCACCGCATCTTGAGTAGAAGTGAAGTATGCCTGCGGCTTGGATTGAATTACCGCTATGATGAAGAAGTGAGCTGTGAACCATACTATGCACATTGATCCACTCTCACTCACTTCCAGTTTTAGAGTCTGAATCCATTACATCAAACCTGTGTTGACCATTATGCGTTAATGGGTGCTTAGGTCGTCCGACCGTCCGCGGACAATTGGCATCCGCCTCTACTGAGATCGTTCAGTCGTAACATCAGAGTCGTAAGGTGATTTCTTTTATGTACTGGCCGTCTTGTTTGGCCTGGTTACACTGGAGATAGTGTATACACGTGAGTACTCACACGTCAAATGATCTCGGTCTTTAACCTTGGCATGGCAACCAACCTCGGAGAAGGAAAACTCAAAACTAAAAGCAGTTTTATACCAGGAGAAGCATGGTCTCAACAGGGCCATTCCTTCACAAGATTCGTTACATGCGTAATGCCCCTAAGGCCAAACCAGCTTATAGGACCGGAGAGAGACAGAAGTTTTTGAAACCGTACTGAGGAGGCGCATGAGGTGTAATGTGTATTGTTATAAGGTACAGGCATGGTTACCAGAATTCATGACCTTGACGAGGCTGTTTGCATTTTACATTATCCTAATACCCTTGCAAAAGTTATGCAACCTACTATTCTCAACTGAACAATGAGTAAATAATAGGGTGGCCAAGGGTTTTCTATCTTGGTTTCGGAGAAGGACAATTTTGAACTAAAATCTGTTGAATTCTATTTATTTTTCACCTGTCTTACACAAGAATGTTGAGAGCAATATTGGACAAGTCCTGGCGACAACACCCCACGAGACGCCAACTGTACGGCCACTTGCCCCCCATCACGAAAACTATACAGGTTAGACGAGCCAGACACGCTGGACACTGCTGGAGAAGCAAGGACGAGCTTGTAAGTAACGTACTCCTATGGACCCCCACATATGGTCAAGCAAAAGCAGGACGACCAGCCCGAACTTACATACAGCAGCTATGTGAGGACACAGGATGTAAGTAGTTTTCCTATTTTCTTTCATCTTCTTCTTGTTACATAACTTATAGAATCATGGTATTGATAAATCCATTTCCATATTTCTTATGGCAAGGGGAGGTGTAATTTGTGATGTCCCTCTCCTCTCCATCCTATGTCACGTTGTACTGGGATAGTTTGTGCCAGCAGCAAGTAAACTTTCCATTGTATTGGTAGATATCAGATGGAATTATTAGACACGGCACCCTGATGATATATATATATATATATATATATATATATATATATATATATATATATATATATACGTGGGACCTTTAATAAGTTTCCAGATTTTTTTTGTACAGGCCTTTAAAATTGGCGTCGACACTTGACAATTCAATATGTTATTGCTATTCATCGTATGAGATGACTGACTGATTTTTATGATTTAAGGTTCAAATGAACAGCTACAGGGGGAATTTGAATACACCCCACTAAAGCCGTATTGTCAAATCTGGTGAATTTCAACAATGCAATCTGGACGTGAGGACACTTTAGAAGAACGATATCCAATAATTCGGTTTTAAACTTGGAAAAATGCCACAGAAACCTATGGGATGCTTCAGACTGCTTTTCGACCATCTTGCCTGAAGCGAGCATCAATTTCTGAGTGGCATAAGAGATTCAAGGAAGGCAGAGAGTATGTGAGGGATGATGACAGGTGTGGGAGGAGTAAGAAAGTCAATACACCAGAGTTGATTGAACAAAGGGTTAGGGTTAGGGTTACTATGTTGAGGGTTTAAGGGAGTACAGGAAGAGATTCCTAGGGAACAGGCCAGCACTCTTCAAATCGGGTCAGTGGCATTTCCACCAGGAAAATGCAAAGTCCACAACTCCATCCTTGTCACAGACAATTTGACCAAGATGAGTATCAAGACAGTTCCTCAAACTCCCTATAGTCCAGAACTTGTTCCCAGTGACTTTTGGTTATTCCCTAAGCTCAGAGGCTGTCGTTATGAGACAATTGAGGAGATGAAAGAGGCTGTGACGAATGTCATTGACATGGTCACACAAGTGGACTTCCATGGGGTCTTGCAGAAGTTGTTGTAACGGTACAACACTTGCATTGCAGCCGGAAGAGATTACTTCGAAGGGGACTAATGTGTGCTCCTCGTATAATTTAGTAACTAATAGAGGGTCCATTATATAAAGACCATGACTTTAAGCTAAACGTGTGTTCAGCAATTGAAATCGTAAGATGGTTTCAACTATCCTGTCTCTGTCCTTTATAATATAACCTAACCTTGTGGATAGGTATATTTAAGAATTGAGAGGGTGAGGCATGTGAATAAGAGTTCTGAACTTTGCCTCTACTTCAGTTATACCTCTCCTTTCTTCCCGTCAAAATTATTCCATTTCAGTCTCAAATGATTAGATTATCATATTAGCGGGCATTATTCAAGGAGTAAATTACTTAAGAAAAACAAGTATTGTGTGGGTGCAAACCATGGCCAATGAAAAGCAAGCAATGCGTGGGTGTAAGCCGTGACAAATGAAAACAAGCTATGTGTGATGATCATGTAGAAGTTTTAAAACTATATAAGGTCTAGAATTTTGGCTGAAGTCAGTCCCCGCTGCTGTTCTGACTCCCGACAACTGATTCGTTTGCGCGAACTCTCTCTCTCTCTATCCAATTGTTCTCCTGCTCCACGTAAATGTCACCGTCGAGGAATAAGAATATGAGATAATAGTATTATATACATATTCCTCGTTGTTTCTTAAGACCCTCTTGTAGTATACAGCATCATTTATCTTCCTCAAACTGACGTAGTCTGAGTGACAATATAAAACAGCAGCCAAGCATACTGTAATCCACTTTATTATCCTATAGGTATTACCTATGCAATCAAAGTCGTAAGCAGTATATGAAATGTTGACACTCTTGTAAATGTTTTTTTTTATGATTTAGTAAGCATATACTGGCACCGAGGAGTTGAATGTTACTTTTCTTAATCGATTTGATCAATAAATGTTCTTATATATATATATACATATATGTATAGTCCAGACCTTGCTCCCAGTGACTTTTGGTTACTCCCTAAGCTCAGAGGCTGTCGTTATGGGACAATTGAGGAGATGAAATAGGCTGTGACGAAGATGATTGACACGCTCACACTAGAGGACCTCCATGGGGCATTCCAGAATGTTTTGGAGCGGTGCAACAAGTGCATTGCAGCCTGAGGAGATTATTTTTCATGTGTGTACTATCAATAAAAGTGCCCATACGAAAAAAGTCTGGAAATTTATTTAATGATCCTCGTATATATATATATATATATATATATATTTGTGTGTATGTGTGTGTGTGTGTGTAATGTGTCTGTGTGTGGGGGGTGTTTCAATAGTGTATTGTTGTCACTATATCACTATCTTTTTTCTGTCTAATGCTTGTCGTTTAAAGACGATATTAAACTAGAGTTCACAGAGAAGCATCAATGCTTTTAAACATGATTAACCGGGACATTGGCCCAGCGGTTAGAGTGTTCGCCAATGGCCCGGGAGACCTGGGTTCAATCCCAGGTCGAGTCATACCAAAGACTTTAAAAATGGAACTTGATACCACCTTGCTTAACACTCAGCATTATAAGGTACGGTTCAAGGGTAAAGTGGAGCAATCCTGGGAATGGAGTAGCGCCCTCCCCTACACCTTGGTGTAGTAGCTATCGAAAAGGGAGCCTTCGGGTCACCCTCGACTATGGTCGCTAACTAACTTTTATATATATATATATATATATATATATATATATATATATATATCCATTTACAATATATATATATACATACATATATATGGTTTATGAACTACAGTAGCAACAACAATACTAATGTATCATTAAAATCAAGTCCGTACTATGACGGCTCCAAATGAAAATATATTAGAGAGTGAAAGTTCAAGGGACTGTAATAAACGCTTACTAATCGATGATTAGTAAGACTTTCAGTCCGTCAAAAATGAAACTGAAAATTAGAACGATAATATTAATCGCATACTTCTTGTCAGATATAAACTTATTAAGTGTTATCTTCATATACTCTGCGTATTTATAAAATTATTTTTGATCATCAAAAGGATTATAGCTATTGTGCCATGTCAGATTTTTATCAAAAGATAATTTGGCATCTTTCAGTGAACTAAACAACTTGAAGATTTACCAGAAATAGACACCGACAATTCTCTACTCACAATCGTCTGACAGATTCTAAAATTGCCTCAACCCTATAGAAAATACTCCATTATATTTTACATCAAAAAGAATCTATAAGATAATGCGCAGTATTAAGCTCTTTCTGCACATCTAAACAAGTCATTTTATTTATCTAAGTTGCATACGAAGAGAAAATCGTATTGACGTATTCGTTTAGGAATGCTGCAAAAATGATACGAATTTACAAATGAGATTATATCAAAACGTATTTCAATTAGCTGGAATATGTTTTGAATTGTCGTTCCACCAAAAAAAAAAAAAAAAAAAAAAAAAGAATGAAGATCCACTTATGTTTATGATACAAGTCGTTTATCTAGTTATGAAAAAAGATCATTGGACGCTTCCTGATGTCTTCTAAGATAGCTGCAAAGCAAATAAGTATACAGAAAAATAAAATGGATGATAAAACAGAGTTACAAGCTCATACACATATATCTAATGATTACATAATTTTTGCTTGACTACTTAATATAGCTTACATGTCATAATTTACAGACGATATCATCAGAATATGTCGAATAGACCGAGTTAACCGTATACATATATCAGTAAGTGCGTATCTTAATGTTAAAAAAAAATTGTGTGTTCCCTTGAAAGAAAAATGTTCTTTTTATATGATCAACTCATGTCAATAAACTTAATCCATCGATCAAACTCAGCGAAAATCTTCACGTAAAAATCAAGTCAAGAAACAAATTTTTGATCCTACCCACGGTGCTGTAACTATATATATATATATATATATATATATGTTACAAGTTTCTGTGGTTCAATAGATTAATCAACAAATATTTATTAGATTAATTTTAATATACTCACAGACCAGCAACCCAACACTACCAGGTGCGCGCATACACACACACACACACACACACACACACACACACACACACATATATATATATATATATATATACACAAACATTAGTGTTTTCAAAAAATATCAAGCCTCACCTAGTTAGACGACCTCAGCTGAATATTTCTGTTGTGATGTCACACAACCACATCTTATAAACTTAGAAAAATTTGAATGAGTCTTTTTTTAAGTGGTAGGCAGTTGTTGCCACAACAAAATTAACTTCCGCTTGGTTCTTCTTTTTGGGTGAGACTTGGGATTATTTTAACGCCCATATATATATATATATATATATATATATATATGTGTGTGTGTGTGTGTGTGTGTGTGTGTGTGTGTGTGTGTGCAAACATATGTGCATCTGTGAATTCCTCATGGATGTGTTAATTTTTGAAAAGTAAGACAATGCGGAAAACGGAAAACCGTATTGATAAGTGTCACTGTCTGAATAATTTCGTCAGTGAAAAAATTTTATTTGGCAAAAAAAAACAAAAAACAAAAAAGAAAAAAACATGTCTTCACATGACAAATTCTGAGAGAAAAATGCTGATTTATATTTCTTTTAATCTCATTATTTTTCTAATTTTTTTTTGTTTTTGTTTTTCCTAATATCCTGTATCGGTAAAGTTTGGGATCATATCATATAACTAGCTATTCTCAGTTTGTTGCATTTTAAATACTTTTTTTTAGTCTTTTAGTATCGTACACTCATCAAATACTGATTTGCTGAGAACAGGGGATATATATTGAAGAGAACTGGTCATAAATTGATTGTATCTGGGTCTTGAACCGACGCAATTCCTCAAAAACTTCCACTCGAAAAGTTGTGTTCCAGATATTATCTTTTAATTAAAGATCGTTAATTAAATCAAAGACGTAGTCATAAATGTTCCTATGGTGAACTAGAGCATAAGGCTTTCTGTTTGTTTTCTGTTTATTGTTTTATTTTATATTTTCATTAAATTTATAGAAGATTCACCGATTTTTATATTATTTGTATTTTCTCCATTGTTTTGTAGATTCCTCGTTCGAAGCTAAAAATTAATAGCAAAATTCATGTTAAAAGTCAGCGTAGCAGAATTCAACAATCTATTGTTTCAATTATGTGAATTTATTTCATGTGACGCATTGACATTCAAATTCGACCAGAAAGTTAGGGAAACGTTCTAGGTAATACATGTTCAAACATTTTTTGTAAACTAGTAAAACGCGCTGAAAATATTTTGTATTCCGGAAAAATTCTGAACCACATCCTATTAATTTATTGACTCTATTGGAAGATGATCAATGCCGTTATCATCACCATCAACAACTAACGATATCATTTTCAACCTTGATACCATAGTAACAATTTTCCTTAACGTTGTTGGAATTGTATAGGCTTTCCAAGGTGTCATCAGTCCCTCCTTGGGCTGCCCAAACTTTCCAGAATTATAGATTAAATGTTATATATATATATATATATATATATATATATATATATATATATATACTGGCCTATTGTTTTAATAGTTGTTCCCTAATGGACCAGTATATCGGTGTTCAATCCCTGGTCGAGTCATACCAAAGACTCAAAACATGATTCTTGATAGCTCCTTGCTTAACACCCAGCATTATATGGTATGAATCAAGGGAAAGTGGCGGGGGCCAATCATTTCCCTGGATGCTAGGAAAAGATTGGAACCCCCACTATATCTCGTTGTAGTAGCCATTGAAAAAGGAACCTTCAGGTCACCCTCGACAACGGTCAGACCACACACACACACACACACATATATATGTGTGTGTGTGTGTGTGTGTGTGATGGTATCCTAACGGTTACCTCTATCGTATTGAAATCAAAAGAGACGAGTCTGTTACGTCGCTTAAATATTCCAGGGAGATATACAGTACATCTTTTTTGTAACTAGATATCGGTTAAAATCTAGCATACATTTTGATTTCCACTTATGATGGCTGAAAACAATTGCCAACACATTATGGATCACCGTACAAGGTATGACTTATTACTCATTACATCTTACAGGTCTTTGTTATTTCCTGATTCCAGTTCAAAAGGGTAAAAAATATGATTATCTTGTTTCCGGCAAAAGACATAAATAGATAATTAAGAGAGTACTTAAATTTATATCCAAACAGATATTTCAGAGTTTCTCCGACCAACGTTAAGTGTGATGGAGTTAGTGTCTTGGGGGTTGAGCTCTCTGGCGAAGGAATTGCCGGCCGCCGCTAGCGTAATGCAAAGCTCTTCGAAAGAATTGAGCACTCTGGTAGCCGAGAGGGTATAAAAAAATCTAAACAAAGGCTGCTGCTGCTGTTTCTAAAAATAAAAATACCTTAAAATTCCCTTAGCCAACGTGGTCCGCCTGGTGGCCGAGTGGTCTGAAACACAGTCTAACGTAAAGTTGGATGGGTTTCGATCCTGGCTTCAAGCTTCCTACGTGTCTAGCCACACCGAAGAGTTCTGATAGAACGAAACAGTCTGTCTGTGGATGACTATATATATATATATATATATGATATTTCATATTAATTCTTGGGAAAAGAATAAACATCATGATTCTCCCCCAAGCTATTGCTTAAAAGGTCTCATTTCAGACCTTCTGTAAGAATTGCATAGGCTTTGTATATTCCACGAAACTTTATACGTCATTGAGCATATAAACCAAAGTAATAACAGTATTGAATGCTTTTGTAATGAGCTAAGTGATTTTACTATATATAACGTATACTTAGGAACATACTCCGTTTACGTTTTCACGCCAATCATTCCGATCAGGAAGTCTATAATAAGTTATTTACATATATCTACATTATTTCATTGAGTTATTGAACTAGACGGCTGTAAAATATGAGCATTTTATCGAATGGCTAAATAGCTGTGAAGATATCAGCAGATAAACGTAGGGGCCGATTCAGAGAATATTATTAGGATTATTCCTGTTAACATTTGACAAATCAATGATTAATATGCATTCTCTTCAAAAGTCTCAAGCAAAACTAGGAAAATATTAAAAAATGTAATGTTTATCGTAAAATATTTTAGAAAATTATAGAAAATTTTAGAATATTATAGAAAACAACATAGATAAATTTCAATATATATTATTAGCTTTATAAAAAGCTTAACGAGGATTGCTGAGTGTTTGATTTTTTGTTAGTTTGTTTGTTTGTTTGGTTGGTTGGTTGGTTTTCTGTGTTAATTCCTCTAAGATTAATAAATGATCGTGAATATAGAAGGTTTTAGTTTAGTCTCTTCCTGTAATTAAAGGGTGTTTTTAGTTATGTACTACCACAAAGATAAAAGAAATCAGAGTGAAAGGTCTATAAAATATCAAGTGATTGTCAGTTAATTGCAAGTGGGTTTTTCAAGAAAAGACCCACGTGCATCTAAAAAGCTTCTAGTTCAACTATTTTGGGGACTGAATTTCTATGACACTTTCTTAAGGTTCAATTCTATTAGCTTATATGTATTCCGTGCAGTGTCCTTTGTATGAAAGTAAGCTGGATCCAATCATCCAGTAAGAAGTACCTCTTCATTGCCATTTCTTCAAGATACACTCAGAACCGGAATGCTAAAGTCTCATCTATGGATTTTATAAATATGTTAGCAAATTAGTTATATTGGATAGAAATGGTTAAAACAATACAACTGTGCAAACAAATGATTGTTAGTGTCTTGAATGATATTTGCAAGACAATATTTTATGTATTGTTCATTTATATCTTGTGATCCATACACACACACACACACACAAACACACACACACACACACTCTCTCTCTCTCTCTCTCTCTCGCACACACACACATACACACACACACACACACACATATATATATATATATATATATATACTGTCATCCACAGACAGACTGTTTCGTTCTATCAGAACTCTTCAGTGTGGCTAGACACGTAGGACGCTCGAAGCCGGGATTGAAACCCATCCAAATTTACGTTAGACTAAGTCTCAGACCGCTCGGCCAACAGGAGTACCACGTTGGCTAAGGGAATTTTTAAGGTATTTATGTAGCAACAGTAGCTGCAGTAGCAGCAGCAGCGTCCGTTTATTTACATTTTTATACCCTATCGGCTACCAGAGTGCTCAATTCTTTCGAAGTGCTTTGCATTATGCGAGCGGCGGCCGAAAGAGAGAGAGAGAGAGAGAGAGAGAGAGAGAGAGAGAGAGAGAGAGAGAGAGAGAGAACCTGAACCTATCGCTATTACGGTACTGTCCCATAATGTTGCAGCGTTGTTGGATTTTAGGTATTCGGGTTCAAAGAGCTAAATATGAATAGTAACTTGAAACTACAATTTAGCATTAGTTAATGATATTTGATCTGAATGTCTGAATTCCTATAACTGCGTGTAATCAGATAAATATCCTATTTACCCAACCCCTCCGCTCAGGCAGGATATGACACAAGGTCAATTTTTAAGCGGATTTTAGCAGGTTTGAATTCAGAGTTTTCCTTCACCTAGACTAGTTGCCTCACCAAGGCTGAAGAACCTAGTCTGCCCTACTATTTACCCATAGCTGGAGGGAGGATAATTGGATTCATACCTTTCCCAAGGGTATTAGTGCTATGTGAAATGCAATCAGTCTTGTCCAGGAATTGAACTCGTATCGCCGTGTCCATATCCTGTGACGATACCCATTACACCACGGGAACCTCCTAATTTAATCAAATAAATATAGGCGAGAAAAGTAGAAGAAATAAAGGTAATTGAACAATTAAAAAAATCATGATTACAATCAATCATTTATGAATAAATCATATGTTGGCATTAAATAACCCATAAGACGTTGATATGCCTTAATACTTTGTTTTCAATCCAATCAAAAAGAGAATGTACTTCATTTTGATTTTTAATATTTGGCTCTTTTTTACCCCAGAGGTTCAAGAATTTTGACAAACCATGTACCAATTGATTCACTTGAGAGGATAAATTGAATATCATGTTCTTTCCTTATTCTTGAACATTCCATATTACCTATTTGTGAGGACTAAAAAAAAGACTTTCAGCTCCCATGGTAAATCTTCAATAAGTTTCCACACTTTTTTTGTACTGGCATTTAAAATTGGCGTAGGCTCCTGAAAAATCACTATGTTATTGCTATACATCTTTGAGATGACTGAGTGATTTTTATGATTCCAGGTTCAAATGAACAGCTACAACACGAATTGGATTGCACCCTACAAAACCCTGATTGTCACAGCTGGTGAATTGCAAAAATGTAATATGGATGTGAGGAAGAACGATATGCAATAAAATTCTGTTTTAAACTTGGAAAAAATGCCACAGAAACGTATGGAATGCTTCAGACTGCTTTTCAAGCATCTTGCATGAATCGAGCATCAATTTCTGAGTGGCATAAGAGATTCAAGGAAGGCAAGGAGTCTTTGAGGATGATAAGAGGTGTGGAGGAGTAAGGAAGTCAATTCACCAGAGTTGATTGGCCCAAAGGTTAGGGTTAGGCTTACTATGTTGAGGTTTTAAGGGAGTTCAGGAAGAGATTCGGTCGGAAGAGGCCAGCATTCTTCAAATCGGGTCAATGCCATTTCCACCAGGACAATGAACATTCCATAATACCTTTTTGTTCGGACTAAAAAAAAATTCAGCTCCCATGGTAAATCTTCAACATTTCATGAAAGTACTGCAAAACATTTAAAAGGCAATAAAGTGAAAAAAAGACAAAACGACGAGTAAAACCATCCTTAATTGTCTACGCTATTTAGCGACACGTATTTCGTTGTGTATATTAACGAAATCGGCTGTTTTTTGACGAACCATTTTTCTATTAACCAGTTCAAATAATACTTGGAATTAATTCCTCTGACCTATTTCCGCGGATAACATTTGCATTTCTACACTAAAATTTTCATTAACACTGCGTATACATATTTTTTTTAAACACTTGAAAACTATTTTTATCATTAAGCGTTTTCGAACTATTGTCTTCATTTTTATCTTCATTTCCACAAAGTTTCGGTCGATATGTCCTCCGGGCTTCTTCAGGTGTTTGTCAAACTCGGGAACCTTCAAGGAACTTTGAACTACGTCCTTTATTGAATCCATTGGATCGCCTTTTCTGATTCCATTAGCCATAATCGGGTACAAGTGTTAAGTATTCCTGTATTGTTACTCGACTGCAGTCAGGATTGAACCCGAGTTCGACAAACACCTGAAGAAGGCCGGAGAACATAGCGGCCGAAACGTTGTGGAAATAACAATAAAGATGAAGACAATAGTCCGAAAATCCTTAATGATAAAAATCATCCAGCTTCGTCTCAGAAATCTAGACAACTTGTAAACTATTTTGGCAGCAATATCGCATCAACTAAAATATATAAACATCCATGTTGGAAAATAATTGATTGCTTTCGTCGGGTTATCGATCATATGAAAATCTAATCTCTCTGATAACGCAAGAATTTTTCCAAGCTAAAGCCGTGTCAGATCTACAATTTGGCTGCACCACCGGTATTTTAACAAAGCACGTGATCAAAAGCTTGACGGGAACTCTCCGAAGATGCTTCGAGTGGTTTTCAACAAATCCTGGAAGCGACAGTCCACAAAACAGCAGCTGTACAGCCACTTCCCTCCCATCTCACAAAAGATAAACATAAGATTAACAAGACAAGCCTGGCTTTGCTGGAGTAGCAAGAGTTCGGTTCTTCAGTGGACACAACCGTTGTCCCGAGCAGCTAAGCCTTGTATCTATCTGGGCTGTACAGACACTAGATATCGTATAAAAACGTGCTAAGAAACCGGAGCTATCATCCTGATTTAATGATGATCATGATGATAGATAATTCAATAATGTTGAGCAGTAATTGTGGAATTTCTTTATGTCTGCTGTCAACATTTTGTCAGGTCTTCTATATTGTAGATGAATATGAAAAAAAAGTGGAGAAGATAACGCAAAAAAAAAAAAAAAAAATCCTCTCTTTCCGACGTTTAAACTTAATATTTCATTTTGATATTACTTCTTTCTCGCATATAAAGAAAATTTCAGCAGATAGTCTCAAACTTTGCAGTAAAGATAATCTCTCGTAAAATACAATAATGCGAGACATGTCTTGTATTGTGCTTTTACAAGCATTTCAGTTATAGGCAAAAAAAAAGTATTCTATTAATGCATGTACGTGTTTGTGGAAAAAGGAATTGAATAAAGCTGCAAACAAAAGACAGAAGTTTTTTTTTGTTTTTTTGTTTTTTAATTCGTTCAATATCTCAAACGTTTGTTTTTTTTTTTCTTGTCTTTTCTTTTTGAATTATTCATGAAAAGCTTTATTCAGCTACACTCTTTTTTTTTCTGTAATTGTTTTGTTCATAATGTCTCGAAGCGAACATAAATAAACCTATTTATATTTATCTTTTGATGTTTTTTCTAAACCAACCATCACCTTCATTTTAGACGGATGACCTGTGTTCACCACATTATCAAATTGCCACCTTATTAATACAGCAGATATCTGAGAATCAAGAATAATACCGAGACTATTTTCTAGAGGTAAACTTCATTTAACCTGTAGAATTTCTTCTTTCTTTTAATCTCTATTATGGAAAAAATGAAGAAAAGCCAAAGGTAGCATTTATTTATTTTAAAAAATCCAGAGAAAGTTTGGTTTGGTTTGGTTTGGTTTGGTTTGGTTTGGTTTGGTTTTAAGGCATATCAACCATTGTAGGTTATTTAATGCCAAATACTTTTTTAAACATATATAGTAATTATGTGATTTAGGTGGTGTTCATGGTGAAATGGTTATGGTCATAGGAAATGGACACGGAAACACGAGTTCAAATCCTAGACGAGACTGATTGCATTTCACAAGGCACTAATACCCATTGGGAAAGGTATGAATCCATTTTTTCTCCTTCCAGCTATGGGTAAATAGTAGGGCTGACTAGGTTCTTCAGCCTTGGTGAGGCAACTAGTCTAGGAGAAGGAAATCTCTGAATTCCAACTTGTTAAACCCACTTAAAATTGACCTTGTGTCATATCCTATCTGAGCGGAGGGCTTGGTAAATATGTATATTATTTATAGATAACATTTTCAAACGAGCATGGACTCTTTTTACAGAGATATATGCTTTCATTTATTTCTATTACGTACGAAAAATGCTGTTTGCAATTTATCATATGTTTGCATAGAGTTTAATGTTTTTAAGTATTGCTATGTATCACAAACAATTCAATTAAATTTCAGTCATTTGTTTACACGCAGTTAAATGATCAAACAATTCTATTTCAAACAATTCAGTTTAGCATGTCAATGAAATTAAATATTTTCAGGTATTGCTATGTATCACGAACAATTCAATTAAATTTCAGTCATTTGTTTACACACAGTTAAATGATCAAACAATTCAATTTAAAACAATTCAGTTTAGCATGTCAATGAAGTTAAATATTTTCAAGTATTGCTATGTATCACAAACAATTCAATTTGGCATCAGTCAAATATATATATATATATATATATATATATATATATATATATATATATATATGAAACACAAAATGATTATCACCCTGTTAGATGAGTGTAGAATACACCTACTGTACTCATTGCAACGGGGTAAGACTCCCATAGAAGTGATATCTTTTGGTATGACACTACACTGTATCTGATTGACATGGTCCAGTTCTGGATATCTAGAAACTGTCGAGTAGCTCTTCAAAACAAGCACTCAAATGTCTATTGCCACCCACAGTGATAATAATTGTTAGGGTATCGACTATCATTCAAATACATGTTTAACATTAATCATATCCAGTTGGATCGTATTAAAAAAAAGAAGAAATCAGTAATCAATAAAGTAAATAAAAACGAACGTGACTGTGTTACCTCTTGGCTGAAAATCATCCAAGACGAATTGAAATGTCGCTCTAATCAATCAGACAGTGATTGCCTATAACCTCGTCATGGTCTAACAAAAAACTTCTAACAAATATTACTTGGTTCAATTTACTTAAACCCAAAACTACACATGTGCTGCCCAAAATGTAGATTGAACTCCCTACTGCAGTACTTCATTACTGAACCAGTTCCTTAAATCCATTTCTTGATATGTTATTGTAAATATTCAACTTGCAGAGACATTCATGTACCGTATTATTGATATTCAATTAAATATAAGTAATTATTTTAGTAAGACAATTTTCAATTTTTTATTTTTGTTTTGGCGTTTAAAATGTGTATCATGAATGATCTACTCCATTGAATAGCTACTCATCTATTCATTCTATTTTCGCCGTCTCGATGAGAAACACCCTTTCCCCTCGAGGAAGCATCTTTTACAATTAAAACGACTCTCTTTGTTCAATAAAAAATGCATACAAAATTTATAGGATCTACGTGAAAGTGTTTATTAGACAAGTTATTTTTAAATTCCTTAAAGTTTTTTTTCTATTTATTTATATATCAATCGATATTTACTAAAAGGATTTATAGTGTGACAAAAACCACAACGTGTGGAGGGTTTTAAAGGGAAAAAGCATGACTAAAAAGAAGTATTCTAAAGATCCAGTCGATTGAATGTTACGTTTCGTTGTTTGTACTGAATAAAATTGGAGGTCTTTAATTGCCTTCTAAAAACGTTGAGACATAAATAATTCAGGCTATGGAAATCATTAGAAAGACATAATGGCAGAATTTTCCTTGTCACTTTGTCCAGTACCATAGCGGAGTCATACGAATCTTACTTTTCATTCATATTATCTTCATGATCATGTCTATCATTATAAACAAGTTAAAATTCTATTGACCTTTTGTGGTATCCTGTACGTCGTTGGCGGAATAGGTGAATAGAGTTTATGTCGGGAAGAAGTGGTTGTTTTAGTGAGAAAAAGTGAATGTACAGACTGAACAATGTAATCTTTATGGTCGTCTGAAATGGAATCAGTGACCCGAGTTCAAATCGTGGACCAACTTGTTTGCGTCTCACCTCACACTAATGCACTGAGGGAAAGATATGAATCAATTTTTTCTTCAAACATAAGTAGCAGGATTGCTGTGTTCGGATTATTTTGAAAGGCAACTAGTCTTATAGACAGGAAACACTCATTTCAAATCAGCGCAACTCATTTAACCATATTTACCAACCCTTCCGCTCGGGCAGGATATGTCACAAGATCAATTTTTGAGCGGAGTTTAACAGGTTTGGATTCATACCTTTTCCCAAGGGTATTATTGCAATGTGAAATGCAATCAGTCTCGTCCAGGATTTGAACTCGTGTCGCCGTGTCCATTTCCTACGATGATAATTATTACACCACGGGCAACTTCATTTAACTGTTATAAAAATGTTTAAAAAGGTATAGTTATTTGATGTATATAGATATAATATGTTCAGAAAGAAGAAGACGTCTTGCCAGCATTGATGTTAACGTTGATATGTCGATAAGACGACTAGAAGGTTACATTTAAAAAAGCAGAGAGAGACTGATTTGTAGTGAATAAAAAAAACACAGATAACACAAGGATCAACAAAACTACAACAACTAGAAAAAGTTCAGAGAAGAACTTTATGTTGACAAACAAGCGAAATCTTACACCAGAAGATTTGGACATAGCTAAGAAAGGGAAATATTTATAGAAACACTGGATCTCTTCTAATAGCAGTACAAAACAACGCTATAAGTACCAACTAAATGAAAGTGAAAATGCGTAAACCAGAAACACAATAGCAAGTGTTGGTTATGTGGAGATAGAGACGAAACAATCAAACACATGATAAGCGAATGTAACAAATTAGTGTAAAAAGTGCTTAAGGCTCGACTTGACTTAGAAAAAAAGATGATCCACCGAGAATTTTAAATGTAACCATACCATAGTATTTGTACGACTCAAAAACATGGATTGAGACGCACTAAGTTCTTAGGGATTTTGAGATACAAACAGATCATCTAATCCCGGCCAGACGACCAGATCTCATGATAGCGAAAAAAAAAAAGTAAACCTGCCGAATAGTAAACTTTCTCGCCGCGGCAGATAACAGATTAAAACTGAAAGAATGCAAAAAGAGAGAGATGCATCTAAACCCAAGTTCAGAACTAAAAAACTAAGGACCTGAGGGTGAAGGTGATACCAATTATAACTGGCAGACTTGGAACAATTTCCAAAGGATTGGTCATCATCATCATCATGTCGTACCGCCAGCATAGATATCACTGACTCTCTCTCGCCACTCCTCCCCATCGTTCATCGCTTCTGATTGGTCCTCAGGGCTACATCTCGTATCGGCACAGAGCTGCTGTATGTTTGTTCGAGTTGGTCGCCCTACATTTGCTCGGCCAAATGAGGGGTCCATAGGAGAACATCACTTATGAGCTCGTCCCTGTTTCTCCAACAGTATCTTGCATGTCTGGTTCGTCTAACTTTGACAGTTTTCGTGATGGGAGGTATAGTTGGGGCTTTGTTGGGTGTTGCCTTTAGGACTTGTTCAAAATTGGTCGCAGCATTCTTGTATAGTTGCCGTCAAGCTTTTTCTCCGGCTGTTTAGTTAGCGTCTATGTAGTGCATCCATGTAGCAGTATCGACACGACCGCTTCTTGGAAGAAATTACGCATCATTTTATCGGTCAGTTCCGACTTCCATCTGACCGATAGCCTATCGATAGCTGTCCATGCCTTTGTTAGCCGCGTGTCGATATCTTTTTCGGTTGATGAGACACTGCTCCATAGGCAGGTGAACTTTTCTACAAGTTTCAGAGAGCTACCGCCTAGTGTGGAAATGTCGCCTGTTTGATTAAAGCACTTGTAATCCATTTTGTGTGCTTTGACATGGAGGCCTTTGCCCGCAGCGGCTCGTTCCAGACTAAACAGTAATGTTTCGGCTTGGGCTGATGTATTTGTCAGAAATGCTATGTCATCGGCGTTGTCAGCGTCGGTAATTGTTTTTGCGGGGTACCTTCTGCTTCTTTTCTTTGTCAGCTCAAAGCTGTTATCTTTGATTTTATCAATCGATGTTCTAAGTACGCAGTCTAGACAGATGATAAAGAGGTATGGGGCTAGTGTGTCCCCTTGCAGTATTCCTGATACAATGTAGAAGTAGGCTGTCGATTGACAAAGGGACTAAAAGACATATAAATAAAAGGATAATTGAAAACATTCAAAACTAAAAAGTTGTTAAGATCGTGGAAAACCATCAGTTAACGCTCATCTGAAAAAAAAACAACACATAATTATGAACATTAAGGTGACACTGGTGTTAAAAAATGCGAAGAAAATAAAATAATAATTCCTTAGAAAGATGTATAGAAACACCTTTTATTTCTAAAAAAAAAACAACAATTTCTTAAACAATACATAGAAGCAGTGTCAATAGAAATGTTTACCCAGAAATATCAATTTTATAATCTTTAAAAATAAGATTTAGCAAAATGATCAAAAACCTTAAAGAGGAAAGGAATCCTACCCACTTCAATCAAGTTCTAACCTTGAGGAAAATCGATTAAAAACAGATAAGAGGGAATTGTTATACATAATACTCGCTAAGTGACCGAGTTTATGCTTTGATTTCATATAAACAAGGGGAATATTGATCATAAACCCTTGTGAGCAAACCGAATATACAGAGGTCTCTTTGATAAAGATAATTTGTTAGAATAATAAATATTAAATGTATAATGTTATCAGAAAGATCAATCAGATAATTAGAAAATAAACCTTATATATATATATATATATATATATATATATATATATATAAGATCAGCACTGCATAGACTTACGAACAACGAAGATCAGTAATTCATTTTCTTGCCTATCAAACAGAGTATTGCCAAGCTCCAATGCCTGTATGTCAACGCTATAACAAATATATATATATATCATCATCATCATATCTCGCTTGCAGCACGGATATCCCTGACCCTCTCTCGCCACTCATCCCTATCGTTCATCGCCCTAGGTAGGTCTTCAGGACAGCATCCCGTATCCTCACATAGCTGCTGAATGTATGTTCGTGCTGGTCATCCTGCTTTTACACGGCCATGTGTGGGGGTCCATAAGAGTACATCTCTTATGAGTTCGTCCCTGCTTCTCCAGCAGTGTCCTACAAGTCTGGTTCGTCTAACTTGAATAGTTTTCGTGATAGGGGGCAGGTGGCCGTACAGTTGGTGTGTTGTGGGGTGTTGCCGCCAGGACTTGTTTAAGATTGCACGTCGCATTCTTGTGTAATTGCCGTCTAGCTTCTTCTCCAGTCGTTTTGTTAGCGTCCATGTAGTGCAGCCATATAGCAGTATCGATGTGACCGCTGCCTGGGATTTTATCGGTTAGGTCTGATTTCCATATAATCAATATCCTATTGATAGCTATCCATACTTTCGTTGACCTCGTTTCGATGTCTTTTTCGGTTGATTCGACGCTGCTTCCTAGGTATGTGAATTTGTCTACTAGTTTAAGAGGGGTTCCTTCTAGAGTGGAGATGTCCCCCGTTTGATTATAGCACATATATTCCGTTTTGTGTGCATTAACATAGAGGCCTATGCTAGTTGCTGCTCGTTCCAAACTATGCAGTAGTGTTTCGGCTTGGTCAGTTGTATTTGCCAGTATCGCTATGTCATCGGCGTAGTCGGCGTCGGTAATTGTTGTTACGGGGTATATTCTGCTTCTTTTCTTCGTCAGTTCGAAGCCATTCTCTCTGATTTTGTCAATCGATGTTCTAAGTACGTAGTCTAGACAAATGTTAAGAGGTACGGGGCCAACGTGTCCCCTTGTAGTACTCCTGCTACAATGTCAAAGTATTCTGTGTCTCCATCTGGTGATCGTACTTTTACTTTAGTGTTTCTATAGAGAATCGTTATTGCCGCTACGCTTTCTTTAGGTATGACGTATGCTAGTAGGATTTGTTCCATCTTTCCTCTGTGAATGGAATCGAAAGCCTTGGTAAAGTCAACAAATATTAATGTCGCTTGTAGGTTTTTTGCCCGTACACCTTCAAGGATTCTACCGATGGTTAATATTTCTGAGGTCGGAAGCCATTTTGGTTTTTTCTAAGTATGTTGTCGATTTTGGGTTCTATGCGGTTTCGTAGTAGGGCATTGAAGATTTTGTCTGCTATGGAAGTAAGTGTTATGCCTCGGTAGTTTTTGGCTAATCCCAGGTCCCCCTTTTTAGGGAAGGTGTGTATGCATCCCTTCATCCATCTATCTATCTTAAAGAAAGCCCTAACAGTAGTTTAGAAGAAAAAGAAAAAGCCGAAAACACGTAATGCAACCACAAGCCCCCACCCCCCAAAAAAAGACAAGGGGAAAAAAAGTAATGAAATTAATATTCCCCTCCACTGTCTAGAAGAGTAGACCGGCTCCAAAACTACCGAAAATTCAGTAGTAAATAAACGTTAAAGGGAAAAGGAAGGATTTGAGCTCACGTGCCTACAGAGGAAAGAATGTATCAATATTGGTCAGTATGTCTTTAAGTCCTATTAATTTAAAATGCTTAATTTTACAAAATGTTATGCTGTATTTTGATTGTATAATAATGCTTAAACTATGCGTTTTAAATGTAAAGACACGCTTACTCTACTATAAACCCAAATTGATTATAAAACTTCTGTCCAAATGTCAGCGAACAAGGCAAAACATTTTTGAATCTCTTCTATAATATAATTTAAAAATTCTTAAAGAAAGCCCTAACAGTAGTTTAGAAGAAAAAGAAAAAGCCTAAAACACCTAATGCTACGACAAGACCCCCCCCCAAAAAAAAAGAAGAGGGGGAAAAAATGATGAAATTAATATCCCCCCACTGACTAGAAAAGTAGACCGTCTCCAAAACTACCTAAAATTCAGTAGTAAATAAACATTAAAGGGAAAAGGAAGGATTTGAGCTCACGTGCCTACAGGAAAGAATGTATCAATAAATATATATATATATATTATAACAGTGTTAATTCTCACTATTGGACTTTCTGGGTTTGTGGAAAACCAAGTGTGATATATATATACACGGATTAAACGTTTAGAGAAAATGATTGACGGCAAAGGCACCAAAATGCTATGGTCTCTATTAATCAAATCGTGGAGCAAACATTCCACAAAACAGTAGGTGTATGGCCACCCACCACCAATCTAGAAGGCCATCTAAATTGACGAGCAAGAAATGAGGCACACTGATGAAGATGCAAGCGATAATTCATAAGCAAAGTTCTCCTTTGGATCCCTTAACACGGACACGCAAGTATAGTGTGACTTGGTAGAACTTATCTACAACAGCTCTGTACTGAGACGAAATGTGGCCAGGAAGATCAGCTGGGAGCGATGAACGATAGGTGAGAGAGAGAGAGAGGGGGGGGAGATCCATACGAACAGCACGACATCATATATATATATATATATATATACGTGGTGCCCTCGATAAGTTTCTAGATTTTTTGTACAGGCATTTAAAATTGACGTATGCCCTTGATAATTCAGTATGTTATTGGAACGGTACAACAAGTGCATTGCAGCCGGAGGAGATTACTTCGAAGGGGACGAGAGTTTCATATGTGTACTATCAATTTTATAAGATGACTGACAAAATTTTATGATTTCAGGTTCAAATGAAGTGCTCCAGCAGCAATTAGAATACACCCTACTAAAGCCTGATTGTCACAGCTGCTGAATTTCAAAAATGCAATCTGGACGCGAGGACACTTTAGAAGAATGATATGCGGTAAAATTCTGTTTTAAACATGGAAAAAATGCCACAGAAACGTATGGACTGCTTCAGACTGCTTTTCGACCATCTTGCATGAATCGAACATCAGTTTTTGAGTGGCAAAAGATATTCAAGGAAGACAGGGCGTCGGTGAGGATGATGAGAGGTGTTGGAGAAGTAAGGAAGTCACAACACCACAGTTGATTGGCCAAAGAGTTAGGGTTATGGTTACTACGTTAAGATTTTAAGAGATTCCGTCTGAAGAGGTCAGCACTTTTTAAATCGGGTCAGTGGCATTTCCACCAGAACAATGAATCAGTCCACTACTCCATCTTTGTCACAGACTATTTGACCAAGATGAGCATGAAGACAGTTCCTCAGCCTCGCTATAGTCCAGACCTTGCTCCCTGTGACTAAGCTCAGAGGCTGTCGTTATTAGACAATTGAGGAGATGAACGAGACTGTGACGAAGGTCATTGGCACGATCACTCAAGAGAACTTCCATGGAGCCTTCCATAAGTTATTGGAACGGTACAACAAGTGCATTGCAGCCGGAGGAGATTACTTCGAAGGGGACTAGAGTTTCATGTGTGTACTATCAATAAAAGTGCCCATACGAAAAAAGTCTGGAAACTTATTTAATGTATCTTGTATATCATCGATATTGGCTAAAATTTATAAATATTAGAAACTACATTACAAAAAAACATTTATACACCCACACCCACAACAAGATATATATATATATATATATATATATATAGCCACCCGTCTACATCGTCATTGGCTCCCGGGAGGTATTCAAGGCGACATCCTATATCGGCACAGAACTGTTGTATATAGGCTCTAGCTGGCCGTCCTACCTTTGCTGGTTCATGTGAAGTGGTCCACAAGAGTACGTTACTTATGAGTTTGCCCTTTCTTTTCCAGCAGTGAACCGCATGTCTCGTTCGTCTAACTTTGGTAATTTTTGTCATTGGTTGTACGTAGCCGTATTGCTGCTGTTTTGTGGGTCGTTGCCTCGAGTAATTGTCCAGTATTATTCATAGCATTCTTGTGTAATTGCCGTCAAGCTTTTTCTCCGTACGTGTAGTTCTAGCAGCGCGACATGATGATAATGATGATAAATATAATGATTTCGTTCCTTTGTTTAACAGTATATCATTCATAATTTGGTTCGACTTTGTTTCATTTTATATCCTATCATCAATTGTACGATACTTAATGTTAAGTCCCGTTTATACATACATATTAAATATGCATGATTTTATTGATAGCATTTTAAACGAGATTGAACTCATGTGTTTGCACATATTTAAATTGTATTGCTATGAAATAAAAATTATTCTACAGTATTAAACATTTGTTTGCACACAGTGAAGTGGTTACAAGTATTGCTATATAACACAAGTTGTCTCCAAACTTACTCGTTTTCACTTAGTTACATGAGTCAAAGTATTGCTGAGTATCTCTTACGAGTTAAACATCAGTCATTTGTTTTTTATACAGTATTTAACTGTATCAAAGAGTTTTATTTAAAAAAATCAATTTAACATGTCATTTATTTGCTTTCTGTTAAAATGTCAAACTGCGTATATTTAGGAACCTATCAGGTGCTACCACTTCAGGACAGAGTAGACCTGAGAGTAATGCCAATGAAGAGGTATTCTACATTACTCAGAGATCCGGTAGCTGGAGCCTCACCATCAGATAGTTTAATTTCATATCCAGGACAGATGTTGAGGGAGTCTTACCTTTCAGTATTAATGCCGACTGGATTATCAATCATTTTATGTCATGTAATGCTAAGGTCAGCCTTAAGGAATTGTAGTGCTACGATTTAACCCACAGCTGTAAGATTAGGTAGTTAGTTCGAAAGCGTCCCCAACAACGTGAGTGGATTTCAAACCTGCTCACTAAACGACAGAGTTCTGATCGTTAACCACTTCACTTAGGCTGCGGTCACATCGATACTGCTATATGGCTGCACTATATGGACGCTAACAAAACGGCTGGAGAAGAAACTAGATGGCAATTACACAAGAATGCTGCGTGCAATCCTGAACAAGTCCTGGCAGCAACACCCCACAAGACACCAACTGTACGGCCACCTGCCTCCTATCACGAAAACTATTCAAGTTAGACGAACCAGACATGCAGGACACTGCTGGAGAAGCAGAGATGAACTCATAAGAGATGTACTCTTATGGATCCCCACACATGGCCGCGCAAAAGCAGGACGACCAGCACGAACGTACATTCAGCAGCTATGTGAGGATACGGGATGTTGTCCTGAAGACCTAGCTAGGGCGATGAACGATAGGGAGGAGTGGCGAGAGAGGGTCAGGGATATCCGTGCTACCAGCGCGATATGATGATGATGATATATATATATATGTACGTGTGTGTGTGTGTGTGTGTGTGTGTGTGCGTTCGAAAGTTCACATGTCTCTTTTCTGAAATTTACGGACAGAAAATATAACTGAAAACCAAAATTTTGTTATCTAATTTTATGCAGACATTTCATTTCAAACATAGAACACGAGTCAGAGAATGAGAAAATGACAAGGGATAATCAATAATTAATCAATAGAAACAATCAATATTACTAAATAATTAGATTATACCATTTACATATTTTCAAATATTATGATGATATAATGGTATAATGCTCCTAATCCCTGCAGCGTTGTCTGAAACGGGCAGCAGGCGGCATAATCCTCCATGTCAACACAGACAAAACAGTGCATGAGCTTTAATAAAAAAAAAGGGGACATTTCTACGCTAAATGGTGGATCTTTGAAACTAGTCATCAGCACGCGACACCTATAGACAGCTATAGATAGACTATCGATCATATGGAAGTCAGAACTATCCGATGAAATAAAACGCATTTTTCCAAGCAGTGGTTGTGTCAATACTACTATATGGAAGCACCTCATGGACGCTTACTAAGCGTATGGCAAAAGCTTGAGGGCAATTGCACAAGAATGCTAAGAGTTGTTTTGAATTGATCTTGGAGGCAACACCCCACAAAACAGCAAGTGTACTGCTACCTACAACCCATCTCGAAAACCATCCAAATTTGACGAACAAGACATGTGGGACACTACTGGAGTAGTAAGGGTGAACTTTTTAGTGATGTACTCCAGTGGACCCCTTCACACGGACGAGCAAGGCTTGGGTGACCATCTAGAACTTATCTACAACAGCTCTGTACTGATGCAGGATGTAGTCTGGAAGACCTGCCAGGAGCGATAGACAATAGGGATTACTTGCTAGAGAGGGTCAGGAAAATCCATGCTAATGGCACGTCATGATGATGATGATGATGGTACTTCCTTTAGTAAAAACTTGATTGTCGCTGACAAATTATCTGAAGAGAAGTGACCTAAAAAAATGATACAAATTTTTAGGTTTTAAATCTTTTTTTAGGGTTTTAAATATTTCTTAATACTATGCACACGCTTTTTAAGCAATATTTAGATTCTTTACCTACCTCAATATCTTCATATATATACATATATATATATATATATGTGTGTGTGTGTGTGTGTGTGTGTGTGTGTGTGTGAGTGTGCGTTAGTTTATAATCCTGCAATATATGCTGATGTAAGCAAATAACGCTGCTTTGATCTTGCTGGAGATTTAAAGATAACAAGTTATTAAAGATTAAATTAAAATCCATCAATTTAATTAAGATTCTAAATTAATTGAAATTTCTTCAAAAGTGTCGAAATGTGTTAACATTAAAATTGGAATTAACTTCAATGCGTCCAATCAGCTTCTTCGAATTATGTCTATGCAATTACCCTGCGAGAGTAAATTTCAAAACAAAATACTAAAATTTATTTAAAAAAAAAAGGTAATAGAACTGTGTTTGAATATTAATCAAATTAAATATTAAAATTATGAAATTATGTTAATAGGATTATTCAGTGAATATATACAACAATCCCACCCCCACACAACTTATATATATATATATATATATATATATATATATATATACATGAATGTATGTGTGTATGAATTTAAAACAAACTTTGCAATGTTTTAGTAATCGTGATCAGTATTCCGGTTTGAGCCATATATCAGGCAAAATGGTAGGCAATAGTTAAAACAATTATTCAAAACCTATGAACCGATAAAAGCGGCCATCACAAGCATTTAGTAAAATTACAAGTATAACGACCAAAGATGATCCTTGTTCGAGGTCATGACCTGATGATTGGCTTGGCTCATGATACTGGCTGTCGTACAAAACGATTACGATGCCTGATTTTCAGGGGTTTTTATTTTAAATAATTGTATTTAACCATTCGACATTACGGTGACTGATAAAGTTATATATATATATATATATATATATATATATATATATATATATATATATATATATATATATATAAACCTGGTTAAATTGTCATTATACATTTATTTCGAAAGCTGACTATATATATATATATATATATATATATAAATCCGGTTAAATTGTCATCATAAATTTATTTCGAAAGCTGACTGTATATATATATATATATATATATATATATATATATATATATATATATATATATACTTCTGCATTCGAATTTTCGTCAATCTTCGAAAATTGTTACATCTCCAAATTCGACCAATCAAAAGGTGCCATTCATATACATTATGAAAGTGAGTATTAGTCAGACATGATTCTTATTATTACTGACTGTAACGTAATATGCTGATTTTTTTTTTTTTTTTTTTTTTTACAGTTCGCATTTGTTTGATCCAAAACCCGCTTCAACTACAACTAAATACAGCCCAACAAAGTAAAACGAAGCTCAAACGTCTGTTACATATGAAATAAACAGCATCAAAAGAGCCGATCAATCATTTTTCACCAGACAGATTGTTCATTGTGTCAGACAATATTTCGCATCCTGAGCGGATGTGAAGTATTATCAAACGCCTAATACCTTAAGCGTCAAAATTCGATCACGCGTCTCGTCTGTTATACTCTGTGGAAAACGACTTTGACAGTCGTAATCACCACAGGCAATGTTCCTGCCCAAAATATTCAGCAATAGTTAGGGACGTGTGGTTTGATTTTTCCTTTTATAAAGATCCGTCCCCGTAGATGATGTAGCGGTAGGGCGGAGAAACTTATTGCTTTAGGCAAGCAGACTGTGAAGAATAGTTTGCTAATGTAAAATTTTGATAAAATATTGCATCAATTTGCTGCAGACCTGAATCTTCAATCGTTTGCAATTGAACAAATAAAACCATCGTATTTAAAATGCAGAAACGTTCAACCGCTGACTCAAAAGAAGAAGAAAAAGAAAAAAGAAGAAAATAATTACATAAAATCCTTACGTTTGCGAAATCAATATCTTAAGTAGTTCCTTTATATGTTTATAATTCATACGTTTATAATAAGTTTCAAATTGTTTGATGTTCACATACACCTACTCACATCTACGCACGCACACAGGCAAGAGTAATATATATATATATATAAAACAAGGTATATGTTTTTGGATGAGTATCTTCAAGCAGTAAGGATGATTTAACACTTTTCTTTTTAATGGATTTTTCTCAAATATCAATTTCAATAATATATTTTTTTCATCAGCAAATTGTACTGGGTTCCGAAATAGAATTAGATTTATCCTAGTATAATAATAAACGGCTAAATATAAAACAAGATCAATTTTGATTTTGAAAAATAGATAGCAAAATAAGAAGTTAGACCAAAAACAATGAATTTACTCAATATGGCCATTTTTTTCCGAATATTCTGTCAACACGCCTTCGAATCGATTAGCATACCTTCCAAATAAATTCTTCAGACATTTTATTCCATTTCTTCTCAATTGAGCGAACTAATATTTGGATGGGAAGTTGCATTTCTTTCGTTTTCTTAAACGCCCCATATAGCGTAATCAAGGGGGTTAATATTTAGGCTTAAATCTCATTTATTTGCTGTCTTTAGAGTCTTCTCGTGGACTTCCAATTCATTAGCCTACTTTCTTATTAACATAGTAGAGTCTTTTTTTTTTTTTTGTTTTTTTTATCTCTGTTGCGATAGCAGTTAAAAAGCTTTCTTTACGATTTTCTTCAGTCCTCCACTCCCATTTTTCTAAAAAAGCTCTTTTCAGTTAAAAGAAACTACTAACATACATTTTTTCTTTATTTACGACAGACAATATAAGTTTGAATTAGTTTCGGCGGAGAGAACAGCATAGATTCTTTGTTGTTTACTTTCTTACTCACTTATATTGGGCTGAACTTTAATAATAGATCAAATCATGAAAATTTTGATTTATTAAATTTTTAATTTTCAAAAACTGGACTAAAAATAAGTTTTACGACTTATTCCATTCTTTGCTTCCGCACCTTGTATCTTCTGTTGTCTTTTTTTCACACTGCCAAAATTATACAATATATATATATATATATATATTATTTTTATTCCTTTTATATATATTTATATATATATATATATATATATATATATAAGTATTTTGCCCCATTACCGATTGATTTATTTTAATGCCATATAACGTTGTCAAAGAGGATCAAGTTCATTTTAAATTCTCATTTACATTTTTGTATAATTTATTCAGATTTGTTTTTGTTTTTTTGGTGGGTAGGGAACCTGCCCCCACGAATTAGAATAATTTTTTAAACATATAAATGAGAACCAAAGACAAGATACCCTAAAAGCTAGAACTGCACAGGTCAACAACTATCTGATGCAGTTTAGTGTCATACCAGAAATAACTCTTATTGGGAAGTTGAGGCTTATACGTCTATCGGAAATACATTAAGTGAATTCTAAGCCCAACCAATAAACCGAAATAATTTTATCCTTTGAAGGTTTACACCGTTGATAATTGAATACTGACAAGTCTACAACTAAAATTATATGTTTCTGTTCTATTTCTCATATCAAATTTATTTGTCTCGAGTTAATGCCAGTTTCAATCACGAATGCAATCATACAGGTTTATCACCCATCACCTTCACAGCAAAAAAGATCACACATCACACCAAACACATCAGTACACACAAGCACGCACAGAACTTAAATAGGTCGGGATTTTTTGTCCATCATCGCATTGTTGACTTCCCGCACAAGGAATCCAGTCAGCTAGGGCTGTTGAATACACCGACTGTATCTCGGCAGAATGGTAACCTCCCACTCCAAACTAGTCCTAGATTTGACACAAAATAATCTGATAGTAAAACTACAGTAATGATGGTGTTTAGGGGAATGTAGAGTACTCCTTTATTGCGATAGCCTATTGGTTCACCATGGCCCGGAGTTGTTGCACTGTCAATAGGTCAAATAAAACAGTTTGTCATTTAAACCAAATGAAAACAAATGAATTGTGTTAATTAGAATTGTTTGAAATAGAACTGTTTGTTCATTAAACTGCGTGTAAGCAAATTTCTGATATTTAATTGGATTGTTAGTGTTAAATCGCAATACTTGAAAAACATTTATCTCTGTGTTAACAAATGATTAATAGTAAATAGATCTATTCACCTTTAATAGAAATAAGTGAAACAATTTAACTGTGTGCAAAAATGAACCCCTACTAGTTTAGAATCTTTATCTACAAAGCGTGTTTACAAATCATATATTAAATATAAATGCATAAAATGATTTTACATTAACTAATCTACAATGATTGTTATGTCATAAACCCAAGTAAACAAAATCATATATTTGATATATATGTACAAGCAGGATTTGCCAAATTATAACCAACAATGCTTGATATGATATAAGACCCAACCAAACGAAAACATATGTATTTTATATATATATGTGTGTGCGTGTGTGTGTGTGTGTGATGAGATATAAAACTCAGCTAAAAAAACAAAAAAATAAAAAATAAAACAAAAAAAAATGATTAAATTAGTAGCCCTCCCCACCCCCGTCTCGAACAGTAGACCGTCTCCAAACATAACTAAAATTGATTAGTAAATAAACGCTAAAAGGAAGATGAATGATTTGAACTCACGTGCCAACAGAGGAAAAATGTTTCAATATTGGTCAGTATGTCTTTAAGTCCTATTAATTTAAAATGCTGAAGTTTACAAAATGTTATGCTGTATATTTGTTTGTAAAATAATGCTTAAACTGTGCGTTTTAAATGTAAAGACTCGCTTACTATAAACCCAAATTGAATATATGACTCTGTCCAAATGTCAGCGAACACGGCAAAACGTTTTTGAATCTTTTCTAAAAGTTTAAAATTGTTAGAGGCCTAACATTAGTTTAGAAGAAAAAGTAAAAGCTACCACTCAATGCTACCCCACATAATTAGATAAAGAAATAAATAAATAATTAAAAATAAGAATAAAAATTGTCATTAGTAAAAACTCTATAATTCCTAAAGCTTCCCCGGCTCCCAACGGTAGTATAGAAAAAAAAAAGAACAATTAAAAAGCCTAGGAAAATGTCCGAATACCACAAAAAAAAAATTCAGTACCATTGAAAGTCTGACGAAAGTACCTTAATCTTGGACTTTCTTAAGTTAAAACTTAAGAAAACTTAAATCAAAATTACCTCCCTTTTTTTACGTACACATGAGAAGAAGTTTGGTGTACGTAAAGGTATTTGAACAAACCCATGGACGACCAAACTCAATACCCAAACAGGTCCTGGACGAGAGTTTGACGACTTTACGCTCAGGATCGTTAGTTCGATCAGGGAACTACTGCTGCTCCTCCATCAGAGTGGCTTCTATAGAAGAGAATAAAACAGCCATCGAAAGATAACCATGAACCACACTCAAACCACATACACAAACCGCATCGCTCTTCGCGCGGGTAAACAAGGGGCGCGTCCTGCTGAGGTTGGAGCCCTGGTCTCAATGTTCGAAAAATCAGCTACAGAGCTCAAACGACAAAAACTAATAAAATGCAAGCAAGCACTACAAATAGCCACATTTAACGTAGGAACCTTAAATAGAATAAGACAACTACCAGAGCTAATCGCATCGGCCGTAGAATATAAGATTGACATAATATGCATACAAGAACACAGATACACGCACACCAAAGATATCAAATATCACGAAACTGGCAATGGCTGGTTGCTCGTCATTGTATCGGCATGGAAAAACTCTGTCAACGCCGCAGTAGGAGGGGTAGGATTGCTTATAGGACCTAGAGCATTAAAAACGCTAAATAGCATTGAGAAAATACAACCTCGAATAATGGCAGCTACTTTTGACGGCAACCCCAGAGCAACAATCATCTCCTGCTACAGCCCTACCAATGTTTGTGAATAAAATGAACTACTAGCCTTGTACGATGAGTTATCCTCATTAGTGCGTAGCATCCCGAAACCCAACATGTTAGTCATTGGCGGAGACATGAATGCCCAAATCGGGAAAAACGGAAACAACAAATACAGCCTCCACAACACGTCAAATAGGAATGGGCAACATCTAACAGATAGAAAATAGATTAGCATGCCTTAATACAAACTACCAAAAAAGGTAGGGTAAACTATGGACATACACGTACGCGAACAATACTAAAGCTCAGATAGACTATGTCCTTATAAACAAGAAATGGAAAAATAGTGCAATGAATTGCGAGGCATACTCCTCTTTTGAGGGGGTGTCCACCGATCACCGAATAGTCAGGGCGAAAATACGGGTAAGCCTAAGAAAAAACGACAAACGAACAGCGACCACCAAATACTATGACAGGGCCCTTTTTAACAACAGAGATATGAGATAAATACGTATTAGAATTAAGAAACAGATACGAAACACTACAAGAAAGGACGGAAAAACGTAAACCAAACGACGAATATGAAAATTTCGTCAATGCACACCTCGAGGAAGCAGCGATATGCATTCCAACAATACTGAAAACTAAATATAGAGTCCCATGGGAAACTTTAGCGGTGAGAGTAAAACGTGCACTAGTGAAAACAGCCTCCAAAAACTATCGAAAAAAAAACAACAAACACAAATGCCTTAAAACTAAAAATCGCACAATATCAATTAGCAGGCATATATATAAAGGAACAGACAGAATACATTCAAAATCAGATAGATAAGATTAGAGACTCGGTGGAAGATTAACAATCTAGGATAGCCTGGCAAACAATAAACAAAGTAAGTAGAAGAAAGAACACAGCCAAAGCAAAACCTAAAGAAGCAAACCTACAAGAAAGAATAAAACCGTGGAAACAGCACTTCGAAAACCTACTAGGAAACCCATGAACCAATCACCAGAATTATTAGTAAATAATTAGACATTAAACTAGGACCGTTCACACAAGAAGAACTCGACTCGGTTCTCAGAAAAATTAAAAATAGGAAAGCTGCAGGGCTGGACGAGATTCCCCCAGAAGTATGGAAGACCAGACAATTCGACGACATACTGCTCCGACACTGCAACGCAGTATACAATCAAAATCAGATAGATAGATGGATGAAGGGATGCATATTCCACTTCCCTAAAAAGGGGGACATCAGATTAGCCAAAAACTACCGAGGCATAACACTTACATCCATAGCAGACAAAATCTACAATGCCCTACTACGAAACCGCATAGAACCCAAAATCGACAACATACTTAGGAAAAACCAAATGGCTTCCGAAGAAATAGATCACCGACCTCACAAATATTAACCATCTGTAGAATCCTTGAAGGTGTACGAGCAAAAAACCTACAAGCGACATTAATATTTGTCGACTTTACCAAGGCCTTCGATTCTATTCACAGAGGAAAGATGGAACAAATCCTACTAGCGTACGGCATACCTAAAGAAACCGTAGCGGCAATAACGATTCTCTATAGAAACACCAAAGTAAAAGTACGATCACCAGATGGAGACACAGATTACTTCGACATTGTAGCAGGAACTACAAGGGGACACGCTGGCTCCGTATCTCTTTATCATTTGTCTAGACTACGTACTTAGAACATCAATTAACAAAATCAGAGATAATGGCTTCGAGCTGACGAAGAAAAGAAGCAGAAGGTACCCCGCAAAAACAATTACCGACGCCGAATACGCCGATGACATAGCGATACTGGCAAATACACCCGACCAAGCCGAAACACTACTGCATAGTTTGGAACGAGCAGCAGCAAGCATAGGTCTCTATGTTAATGCACACAAAACGGAATATATGTGCTATAATCAAACGGGGGGCATCTCCACTCTATACGGAACCCCTCTTAAACTTGTAGACAAATTCACTTACCTAGGAAGCAGCGTCGAATCAACCGAAAAGTACATCGACACGAGGTTAACGAAAGCATGGACAGCTATCAATTGGCTATCGATTATATGGAAATCAAACCTAACCGATAAACTGAAACGCAGGTTCTTCCAGGCAGCGGTCATTGCGATACTGCTATATGGGTGCTCTACATGGACGCTAACAAAACGACTGGAGAAGAAGCTAGACGGCAATTACACAAGAATGCTTCGTGCAATCTTGAACAAGTCCTGGCGGCAACACCCCACAACACACCAACTGTACGGCCACCTGCCCCCTATCACGAAAACTATTCAAGTTAGACGAACCAGACATGCAGGACACTGCTGGAGAAGAAGGGACGAACTCATAAGAGATGTACTCTTATGGACCCCCACACATGGCCGTGCAAAAGCAGGACGACCAGCACGAACATACATTCAGCAACTATGTGAGGATACGGGATGTTGTCCTGTAGACCTGTGTAGGGCGATGAACGATAAGGAGGAGTGGCGAGAGAGGGTCAGGGATATCCGTGCTACCAGCGCGACATTATGATATATATATATATATATATATATATATATATATATATATATATATATATATATATATATATATATAAAAGGATTTGGCATGGTTGATACACCATAAAAGCCAACTGAACAAAATTATACATATTTAATAAAAATCTATCTATTTAAAAAAATCTATAAATTCGGCATTAAATAGCCTACAATGGTTGATATTCCACAAAGCCCAACCAAACGAAACTAAAAACAATTCCCACATATAATATCATCAACACGATTATTTAAGAGTTAACTTGAAATAAAAATAAGGATTAAAAACCTTTTGTAATTTGTGAAGATTATTTTTGTTACTTCAGCCAGGCTTTTTTGGTCAAAATAATATTGTTACAAGGATTTACTTTGCTTTGTATTGTTGATACTGATGAGCCCCAAATGAACATTCTTGTGAACTCTCTCATGAGAATTTCACTAAATCTAGATTTGAGTGCATGAAGATAAAGCTATGCTTTAAAATGTACAGAGTTAAAATAATTTTGATGATACTTTCTGTCAGAATGTTGAGTTCAATCGATGTCAAGAACAAATGACTAGTTCTGAGGCAATTTTTAACGTTTCGAAATTGGTAGATTTTAAAGAATTGCTTTTCTAACCCTAACCCAGAGTCGCTACAATCATTATCTATATATATATATATATATATATATATATATATATATATATATATATATATATATATATATAAAAGTGTAACAGTCGATATTTGATCTCTATTGATGTAAAATGTAAAATTGTCAATATATATATATAAAGATAATTTTTGATTTGAGATTAATATTGACAGTAACAATTATATATATATATATATATATATATATATATATATATATATATATATATATATATATTAGCCATTAAAATATGTAATAAAAATTAGAAGCAATTTAAAAGAAAACATCATTTATGAATCGATTGAAGTTGAGTTTTTTTCTAATTATTCAATATCCTGCATTTTCTTCAAAAGTGATCTTTAAAACAATAAAATCAAATTAGCGTAGCTCATCATGAAAAATGGTTTTAGTTTGAAGTTATGTCTGCAACTATTCAGAAAGAGATTTTCTATTTGGGTCCTGTTTTACATTGACTCGTTTGGCTTCACATTATCTTAACCGCTACTACATGCCCCTTTAAACAAAAAGAAAGTGGATCAGATATATTGCTAGATGCCTGAGGGAATTCTCATTGGTAGAATATTGACAGAGACCAAGCAATTGCCAGTAAGGCCCTCAATTTTTCATTTTTGTACGAGAGAGTCTCCATCTAGAAAACTATTCTTGTATCACTTTCTGGACGTCGTTCAGGGACTAGATAAATAAATGACTGTAAACTTCAATTCAGCACCGGTCATATATTGAAAATATATTGATTCGTCTAGGTAGTGAGTGACTCTAGTTTAAAAAGCAATGGTCAGTTTCATTGACTAATTTCTCCCATGTATACCTTTTCCAGTTCAAAACGGGAGTAGTTCAGTTCAAAATGGGAATTGTTCATTTAAAAATGGGAATAGTTCAGTTCAAAATGGAAAAATTATTATAAGTATAAATATAAATTTATAAAATATTTAATATAGTGAACGAATAAATAAATGAAAAAAAAAAAATCTAAAAAAAAAGAAAAAGAAAACTATTAAATTTGCAGAAACTCCCAGTGGTCCCTATCAGGAAAAGGAGATGACGCATGCGTAAAAGAAAAAAGGCATCATCTTGACAAAGGGGAACTTGCATTCTTTCTCTTTCAGGCAGTGACCAGCGGATTGATAACATTGTTGCTGGCGTGTCTGGGTACCACGCATACGTCTTTGGACGTAGCGTTGATTAGTCCCTTTCACCCAGTAGCAGCTCTCTCTAGGTCAGAATTATGCTGAAATAAACAAGACCCACAAATGAACTATAAACTAACCCTAACCGGACTTTGACAAACTTCCAAAAGAAAACTAACCCTTATGGAAGCCCAAAATACCAAATGAGGACAAATACTTACATGAACAGATTTAATGTAGAGGATTCACCATTTCAATGTATTCAGGAAAAACTCCATTATCCACGCAATGCTTGTTGGACCCAGTAAATAAAGGAAAGTATAAGAGAAACATCTTCGTCTCTTACCTGTTGCTGTCTTTTCTTTTGTATAATTCTTTTGGGACTTTCTTGGGCAAGGCATTACACCGACTAACCAACGTGGGGATAAAATAAAATAACCAAAATATGGAGTCAGATATTCAAACAGCAACACAGCCTTGTCCTTTACCCCTGACCTACAGCCTCAAACCACACAACACCTCTGCATTGGTGCAGTGAGTGTTTTCTACAGCTCCCGCTGATTGGGCTAAATCAGTGGAATGAAGCTATCTCTCAACTATTTATGTAAATACTTTTATAACTTTTCTGTCTATAATGTGATGGCTGTCTGAAGAAGTTGGTTGCTTTTATCAGTAGCCGGCTGAAATAAATTTATAATAGCGAAATGACTGTTGACTTTTTTTTAATTGTATTCATAATTTCATAAATTTTTAATTATCCCCATCCGGGGGTTGAGCACTCTGGCGAGGGAATTAACTGCTGCCACTTTAGCAATGAAAAGCTCTTCGTAAGAATTGAGCACTCTGATATCCAGTAAGGCAAAATGTAAACTAGCGAAAGCAACTATATAATGCCTTATTATTCCCGAACTGACGTATGTCGACTGTTGGCTGAGCAGTATGATATTGATCTAATGTAAAGTTTTGCGGGTTGTAATCCTAGCTTGATGTGTCCTGCGTGTCTAGCCACACTGATGAGTTGTGATACAACGAAAGAGTCAGTCTGTAGATGACAATGTATATATATATATACATATACATATATATATATAGATATATATATATATATATATTAGATGCAATAAAGAAAGTACAGAGACAACTAACCTATAGCAAAAATAACAATTAGAATTAACTAAATGTCTAAATGACTAAAACTAGAAACTTAGAGGAAGACATACAATCCCGATTAGTATGACAGGCAGTAAATAAAATGAGTGGAATTAAGAGTGCTTCGAGAGTAAAACTAAAAGTTAACAGCAAAGAATAAGGCTTCAGAAGTGGAAAGAACATTTCAAGAATATGTTGGTAAACCCACCTTTAAAACCTATCCAAAAACACCAAACAGAACAGTTTATGTTGGAAGAACTTCACCCTGTATTAAAAATGTTATATAACGTACCAACAAAATGAAGATGTAAGACACTTTTTATATGAAAATATCTCTCTCTTTATTACTCAATGTTCCGAAATGGAGCGTGTAAAACAGAGAG
>OY757905.1:121042708-121052708 GCA_963585895.1 Sepioteuthis lessoniana | reverse complement strand
ATATACATATATATATATATATATATATATATCTGTCGTCAGCTGACCGTTGTCAAGGATGATCTGAAAACTTCCTTTTCAATAGCTACTACTACGAGATGTACGGGAGGGCGCTACCCCTTTCCCTGGATCGCTCCATTTACCCTTGATCCAGAAAGAATAATGTTGAGTGTTAAGTAAGAAGGCTTCAGGTATTTGGTATGATTCGACTTGGGATTGATCTCCGGTCTCCCGGACTACTGGTGAACACTATAACCCTTATGCCAATGACCTTGTAGTTTTGTAGTTATTCGAGCAAAATTAATTGACAAAAGGCATGTTAAAACCAGCCAATTAGTCACACACATACACACACACACACACACACACACACATATATATATATATATATATATATATATATATATATATTGGTTAGAGTCTTCGCCAATGGCCTGGGAGACCTGAGTTCAATCCTCGGTCGGGTCATACCGAAGACTCAAAAAATGGTACTCTATGCTATATTGCTTAACACTCAGCATTATAAGGTAAGGATCAAGGGTAAAGTGGAGCAATCCAGGAAAAGGAGTAGCGCCCTCCCCTTCACCTTGGTGTAGTAGCTATCGAAAAGGGAGCCTTCGGGTTAGCCTCGACTACGGTTGCCAACTTTATATATATATATATATATATATATATATATATATATATATAACCATGTTAGTTTGATAAGGCAATCATTTTTAATTATTATATATTGCAGAATATTTTCGCAATCCAACACCAGCCAGGGACTTCCTAGCTATGTTTCTACACATTAAAATTGATTTCGTCTTCGAGTAAACCGTCAGAAAAACCCATAAATTCAGGTGCCTGTAATGTGTTGGTTATCGTCGTTCGAAATGGACATGGCGGATCGAGTTCAAACTCTAGACGATACTGTTTGCATTTCATACAGCACTAATCCCCTTGGGAAAAGTATGCATCAAACTCTTCTCCCTCCAGCTATGGATTGATAATAGGACAGACTGGGCCCTCTTTAAACTTGATATGGCAGCCAGTCTAGGAGAAGCGAAACTAATACCTTGGGAAAGGTATAATTCATACTATCCCCACTCCAGCTAAAATAAGTCTCTCAACACGTCATTAATGTGGATTGTTGAGTCAGGCTCATTATCTACCGATCTTGTAGAATACCTTTTGTATCAGAGAAAAAGAGAATTCACTGGCATATTAATTATGCCAATCCAAGAAATCAATGTTAAAGATTTTAATGAATACACGGAGGAACCTCTGTGAAGAGAGGTGCGCTTAGGATTCCGGTTATTATCATAGCAATTGGATTTTTTGATGAGTTTGCGTTTGAATTTGTGCAAAACCCTCCATTGGGGCATTAGTCTATCTTTCTTGTACAATATATTGGTAAATAGACGAGAAGATTTAATTCTTTAACCGTGGTTAGTATCACGTCTTTCTTTTTGAGACCTGTCAACAGGAAAATGTATTATTTAGCCATCCGCTCCACTATGAGTAGGAAATGAACCAGGGACCATTTTCAACTGGAGTAAAGCTGGTTCGATTATAAAAAAAAGTCCTTCTTTTAGACTGGTTGCCTAATGATTGCTAAAAAAATCTTCCTGATTATTTACTTATCACAAGGGACAAATGGATTCATGACCAAGTGAAATACTAACGGCTTTCAACTCTAGTGGCTTATTTAGTTCCGATGGAGTTATAACTGTTACGCTGCGTGCTCCTCCGTCCAGCGGAAAACGTAACGAGTGGGAAAAAAAAACGGGAAAACGATGCATGCAACGTTTTTGTGCTGCTTTCTTGCTGTAAGGATTTAGTGAAAATCTTCTTCTTTCGAAACAACCCAACTACGTTATATCGGTACAACATAGTCAAATATAATCTGGTGCTTATTACCTGAAGAGAAAACCAGGCAACGCCAAGTATCCTTCATTGTTCTTTTAGATACCAGGAAGGGAAATACACGGCATGGAACTCTGATGATCTGGTAGGTTATGCGAAACATTCATCTTCTAATGTAAGCATTGCATAAATTATACATGTCACTGTCATGAAATACATAGAAAACTCGCTTCGGAGACAATTATGAGAGTAATATTCGACTATGGAATTCTTCAAATTAATCTTGGTCAGTATTGATCGTAGAGTAATCTTTGTGACCAGAAATAAAGCGAGATTTCCGCGTATTCTAATCACTTTTCAAATCCGTAGTCAAAGCCATAATTTTGAACGGTGATTATAAGTTCAGATAAGCTGTGATATTTATGACTAATCATACATGAACTCCATCTATCCTGTTAGTCAACTTATTCAGCTACCCGATAAACCAACTATTTACATGATATACCGAGATCTGTTAACATCTCTCGAAGTTTATTTTTGCCAAAAACAATTCTTATCGCTTTTTTAAAATATTTATCAATATATAAAAATAAATGGAGTATGTCTGAACTTAAAATCTTTTATAGTAGTAAAAGTTGGTTCAAATATATTAGTTTATTTAATTTTCTAACAAATACATTCTATTAACATCTCCATGGGCCTTTTGGTTCACCCGTCTTACACGATGTATATGTACCCAAATGTCTGACTAAAGATATGAACCACAAGATTGTTCTCAGAGAGTAAGCTATTTATAATACCTGAAGGCTTGTCTTAGACTAGCTCGACTATTTTGATGAGCTTATAGCAGTGAAGGCGTACCGGTGAGTCGCAAAAAAGTATTGACAGGACTAAAGCTCTGGCATAATAAGAAAATACACTTTGACTTTGCTCCAAAATGATTCTATATATGATGTTCTGCATTTTTCAGATAGAGCATTATATTTTACTCCGTTGCAACTGTTTAAGGTTGGGTTGAGTTTGATTTCTTTGTTTAATGGCATATTTGTAGGTAATTTAATGCCAAAGCTTTTATCCCAAAAGAACAGAAGTGGTACTATTTAACTCATAGTTGGGAGGATAAAGGGGGTTCATACCTTTCCCGAGGGTATTTGCCCGAAAGTGAACGTAATAGAACGACTGGATTACGAACTCGCTTACTACGATTCCGCAGTCCATTGCTTTAACCATTACACCCCCTGCTGTTTTTGGTATACATTTTTATTCCTTTATGTATTAATATATGACAGGGGTAATAGTTACGGCCCTCGGATATGGACATGATGAATTGATTTCAAATCTTGGACAAAGCTATTTTCGTTTCACATAACGCTATTCTTCAGAAAATATGGGTAAACAGTTGGGAATGCTTGGCTCTTTAAACTTTGTATAGCAACCAGTTTAAAGGAAAAAAACAAACTTGGATTTCAAACCTGATAGACTTCAGTTAAAACCATTTTTTTTTTAATGAATTGATCACTCTGGTATCCTGTAAAGCAAAAATGTGAACAAATGAAAGCTACAATATAATGCCTTACAATTCCCAGCCTGACGTGGTTCGCTTGTTGGCTGAGTAGTATGACACTAAGTCTATAGTAAAGTTGGGCAGGTTTCGATCCTAGCGTCCTGTTGGTCTAGCAACACGGGAGAGTTGTGATACAACGGAACAGTCTGTCTGTCTGTGGATGAATATATATATATATATATATAGTATAAATGCGTGTTAAATGGCTCTTGGTTTCTGTCATTTTATTGGCTATGCGATCATAGTCTTTATGTATAAGTATAACAAATCAATATATATATGGTGGGGACGTATATTTACTATTTGTGTGTATATTATGGATAAAGTAATGTTTTCCTTTTTAAATCAACAATTAATTTTACAATGGAAATTTCAGCTTCGACATTGGTTTTCTACTTATTGGTGTTTTCTTTCTTTCTTTTAGATTTGTTGAATCTGATCCTTTTCAGTATCGTTTACCTCAAGATACAATATATCTCGGACACATTGACGATGCATTAATCTTTCACCCTAAAATCATTAAAACATCTGACATCACTGACTGACTAACTAAACAAAGTAGGACCGACCATATATTTCACCGACGGACAATAAAATAGTAATGATTCATCTTTCTTAGACACTATATAGATAAGATCTAATGAGGTACTAGAATTATAAAGTGTAGCAAAAATCAGTTAACAAATATGTCAGAGAAGCAGGAAAATAGGTAGATTGTAACATAGGTCTTTGCAACTGTTCGGTTTAAGTTTAATTTCAGCTTAAACTAGGATTCATATATGAAAATATTTGTTAATGAAAGTGTAAAATTCATTGATTTATTATTTATTTCATATCATAAAATTCAGATTTGTTTAATCTCTTTTGAAATCATCACAGTGCACTCGTTGTTATCCTTATCTCTTTGGAGGTGCATTATTTTCATTAGCTGGAAACGCAGTAGGTTTTTTTTTAACCCTATTTAAAAACTTTATTTATTAATCAGCTGAAACATACTGGGACAAAATTCTACATTTTTCGTTGGCTTAGATGATATCTTGCTTTAAGATGTCACATGCTGACAGTGTTAAAGTGCCCAGTTGGCTGGGGCTGTTGAATAAACCGACTGCACCTCTGCAGAGGTGTAAGACTTCCCCCAATGAGTGTCCTGGATATTACACAAAACAATCTGATGGTGAGGTTCCGATGATGCTGGAGATTTAGGGTATGCAGAGCCCCTATTCATTGCCATTGTTCCCTGGTCAACTCAGGGGTGGAGTGGTAGCATCAGATAGGGTCCTATCTATGGGTTGAATAGAACTAACTGCATATAATGCTAAACTGAATTGTTTGAAATGGAACAATTTTTGACACTGCATAATAATGCTGAACTGATTTGTTTGGAATGGAACTGTTTTTCACATTGAAATTCTACTTACACTAAACTGAATTGTTTAATATAGAACTGTTTTGACATTTAACTTCATGTAAACAATATTTATACTTATACTAAACTGAATTGTTTGAATTAGAACTGTTTGACTAAACTGAATAGATTGAAATAAGAATGTTTTTGACAATCAAACTGTGTATTCATGCTAAACAGACTTTTTTGAAATAGAATGACTATTTTCTTAAAAATGGATTTGGCATTAAATAACCTACAAAGGTTGATATGCCATCAAACCCAAACACCCAACCAACCAACAAGAGTTAAAAAATAAAGCCATTCAGAATATATTTGTTTCCTGGTTAATTTTCTCAGTTTTATGTCATAACAAACTTCATGAGTTAACTAATGCAAAATAATCCTAGTAAGAAAATATACTTTTCTCCAGGGTATTAATCCCAAAGTTCGGAGGTGCCCGCGGTGTAATGGTTATCGTCATAGGAAAGGGACACGGCAACACGGGTTCAACTCCTTGACGAGACTGATTGCATTTCACATAGCACTAATACCCTTGGAAAAGGTATGAATCCAATTATTCTCCCTCCAGCTATGGGTAAATAGTATCGCAGACAGGGTTCTTCAGCATTGGAGAGGCAACTAGTCAAGGAGAAGGAAAACTCTGAATTGAAACCTGTTAAGCTCCGCTTAAAAATTGATCTTGTGTCATATCCTGCCTGAGCGGAGGGGTTGGTAAATATAATTAGTCCCAAAGTGAACCAACCAACATGATTGGCGTTAGATATCATTAACTATAATGTCACTGTCAAACACATTACACATGACCACACGAAGACTTCTCCAAGCTGAGAATTCTTTCAAGAAAAAAATGTTAGAATCCTTTATCAATTTCGTCTCGAATAAACTGTTACTTTCTATCAATGTTTCGACTCGTGGACACGGTGGATTACTGTTTTTTGGCAAAACGATGCTGGATTGTTTATCACAGTAAATAGTTATAGGGTCTCAATAAACTCTGGTTTTGTCACAGTTTCCAATATCGCTTTAAGATACAGTGCTTCCTGACCAGCTAATGCATTGTAGCAGAGTGTTGTTCCGATCTACGGACCACATGAATTGTGTGTATTTATCAAAACCTCACCTCAGTTCGAATGTGACACAAGGTCATGTTTGATAGGAGTTCAATAGATTTGAATTGGCAGGTTTCTTTTCCAAGACCAGTTTTTGTACGCGGGATAAAAACTCAAACATCCCTATGATTTCTCCACAGTTGTTAGTGATGGAAGAGGTGAATGAAAGACTTTACCAAGCATTAGCCCAAGAGGAAATCCAAACGGCCTTTTCCAGAATTTGAACTAGGGTATTCTGTTTCCTGACACTATAAACGTTACTCCACGTGTCTCAGATCAGGGTTCCAACTATATATATATATATATATATATATATATATATATATATATATATATATATATATACAAAATCAGAGTTTTAAATGGCTAGCTGAATGTTTCTTAAATCTAAGGAAAATAGATATTTTAATTTTGAATCTACTCGTCATTTATTTTCTTTTTTAAATTCACTCAAATTCTGGAGACTAGATCCTATCAAACGCCCTCACTGATTATCCAATAGATAGAAAAATTGGAATCGTGTGTATTCGGTCCTCCTTTCGTTTTAGGGCTGTAGAATACTCCTACAGCAATCCTGCTGAGGGGTAAGACCTCTAACAATGAGTGACCTTCGTATGACACTGCATCTGATAATGAATCTCAAGTCCTACATCTTTCGGCATTTTGGATATCCCTTCATTGCCATTGCTCCTAAGTATAATATAATCTGAGTGCGATTAGACGGACTGGTTGGTGTCCCAATTATGGGTCCAATAGAACTGATCGCTCATTTACTGATGATTATTTTAATTAGTTATTTGAAACCATTCGACAACGTGCAAAATATTGACATTATATGAAAATAATGGATAAAAAGATATCACCATCACCTTGTCGTGCCACCAGCACAGATATTCCAGACCCTCATTCGCCACTCCTCCCTATCGTTCATCGCTTTTGGCAGGTCCACAGGGCTACATCCCGTATCCTCACAGAGCAGCTGTATGTAGGTGCCAGCTGGTCGCCCTGCTTTCGCTCGGCCATGTGAGAGTGTCCATAGGAGAATATCACTTATGAGCCCGTCCCTGCTCTCCAGCAGTGTCCTGCATGTCTGGTTCGTCTAATTTTGATAGTTTTCGTGATTGGAAGAAGGTGGCCGTTGAGCTGATTCTTTGTGGTGTGTTGCCTCCAGGACCTGTTCAAAATTGCTAGCAGCATCTTTATATATTTGCCGTCAGTTTTTTTGTCCATCTGTCTAGTCAGCGCCCATGTAGTGCATCCATATAGCAGTATCGACATGACTGCTGCTTGAAAGAAATTCTGACCAATAAAATGAAACGAAGTACAAAGATATACTAATATTAAAAAACAATACTTAAATCAATTTAACTGTGTGTAAGAAAATACTGTAGAATGAAATTATACCATTTGATCGTAATACTCGAAACTGTTCAACTGTATGCAAACGAACTGGCTCTGACAACTCGTTTAAAATATCAGTTACCTACAAACTATTCTTTATCAATATTTGTCTTTAAATAACCCACAAAGGCTGATTACCATTAAATACAAACCAACCACCAGCGTATATTTGAGTTTGGTAGGTAACGTTTGGTAGGTAACAGGTAAACGGTTGGTTGGTTTTAAGGCATTTCAATCATTGTTGGGTTATATGTTGCCGAAACGAATCCTTTTTTTCTGTCCAAACTAAGAATTTATTTCACTTAGTGTCAGTATTTATTAGGAAACAATCTAATTTCAACAAACTCCGGATGAAAAATATCTTACAGAAAGTTTTAAGGTTCAAATAATATACATGATTTCCAAATGATATAAAACAAGTGTAGCCTCTTGTGTGTACATCCGTGTGTCTATAGACATAATATTTTTAAAAAGAAAGAAAGAAAGAGAAGAGAAGAGCACAAGGTGAGATCTCTCACATTTCTTTTTTGTAATCCCTGAAGAAAGAAAATACTAAAGCGAAAAAGAGGGAAAGAAAGAAAGAAAGAATCCTGTGATTTGTGGTTTGCTTCATCGAAAGACAAAGAGAAGGAAAAAGAAAGCAGACAAGTTGTCGGGAAAGCAGGCTGACGTCACAACGAAATGGTTTCTTCAGTTTTTGATTTCGTCAAATTGTTTCTATATCTTTTGAATCTATATTGACAGCAACAAGGAATAAAGATAAATAGAAAGTTTGTGAGTCTCCATTTATTAACGACACAGCAATTTGATTTTTCAGATAATTTTAACTTTGTTACATGAAAGTTTTGTTTTTATGACTATAACATACAACATATATTTGATCTATTGATTTATTCTTTTTAGATTCTGAAATCTTTTTAATTTGGATGATAAAAAAGATATTTTATTTCAAATTCAACCGTCATTATTGACGGGTGTATTCTAGTTTTATGATAATCAAAATTTTGTGTATGTCTCTAAATGAAACGTTATTGCAACCGATACAATAATTCCTGTGGTTATTAGCATGACATTATACTTGCTTGCATTTTTTTAAAAACCTCTATCATTAAGAAATAGCATTATATTATTAATACTATTTAATAATATTAATAATGTTTAATAATATTAATACTGTTTAATAATATTAATACTGTTTAATAATATTAATACTATGTAATGATATTAGTACTATTTAATAATATTAATACTGTTTAATAATATTAATACTGTTTAATAATATTAATACTATTTAATAATATTAATACTGCTTAATATCATAAATACAGTTCAGCATAACTAGATGCTAATAACGTTTTCTTGTTTGCATTTGGTTTGATTATTTGATCTAATGGCATATTAACGCTTGACGGTTAGTTGATTCAAAAGCCTAATTATAAATATGATTATTAAACGCATAATTTATAGGTTAGATATTTAAACAAAACAGAGTTAATTTGTTTGCATACAGTTAAATGTTTTCAAACCTTGATCTCTTATACTAATAAGTCGATTTGATATTAATCATGTATCTGTACACTGCTAACAGGTTTCTCTCGTTTATACGTATTTATTGCCTATACTTTTTGTTAACGAATAATTTGCAGGTAATATTTTTAAACGAGCAAGAACTTCTGTGTTTGCACACAGTCAAGAGTCACGTAGTTTCTTCCAGGCAGCGGTCACATCGATACTGCCATATGGCTGCACTACATGGACGCTAACAAAACGGCTGGAGAAGAAGCTAGACGGCAATTACACAAGAATGCTACGTGCAATCTTAAACAAGTCCTGGCGGCAACACCCCGCAAGACACCAACTGTACGGCCACCTGCCCCCTATCACGAAAACTATTCAAGTTAGACATGCAGGGCACAGCTGGAGAAGCAGGGACGAACTCATAAGAGATGTACTCTTATGGACCCCCCACACATGGCCGTGCAAAAGCAGGACGACCAGCACGAACATACATTCAGCAGCTATGTGAGGATACGGGATGCTGTCCTGAAGACCTACCTAGGGCGATGAACGATAGGGAGGAGTGGTGAGAGAGGGTCAGGGATATCCATGCTACCAGCGCGATATGATGATGATGGTTTCTACATGGTTCTAAGTATTACTATCTAGCACATATAGTTTTATTAGTCCATGGCTAAATTGTTTCAACTATAGTCTATTTGAGATGTCACCCTAACAGGTATTATCTCTTTGGGTAAGACTGGATCTTGCAACAATGGCAATGAAATAGTAATCTTCGAATAACTAGGACTTGAGCCTCACCATCGGACAGTTAAGGGTCATCACCAGAACACTTGTTGGCGTGGCTTCGTTTTTCCTCTGCAGAGATGTACTGGCTGCATTCTACAGCCACGCCTACGATCCTACATTCAATTGTATTTACGTATACAAATATCGCACAAAATGTGGTGAACTGGTTTGGATGCTGAACTGCTTGAGTGGTAGCACCTGATAAGGTCCTATCTATGAGTCAAGTAGAACTGTTTGATATATACACTATGTGTAAATAAATGACTGATGTTAAAATGAATTGTTAGTGATACATAGCAATACTTGAAAAAAATTGTGTAAACAAATGATTAATAGTAAATGGAGTTATTCGCATGTGTT